>CM061528.1:38117511-38717511 GCA_030068015.2 Neoceratitis asiatica
AAGAAAATCATATTCTCCAATGAGGCTTCTTTTAATCTGGGTGGTGTGGTAAGTAAACAAAACTGTATGAACACAAAATTCACCTAAATTGATAGTTTGGTGTGGTTTTTGGTCTGGTGGAATCATCGGTCTGTAATCCTTTCGAAATGAAGCTGGTAGCACCGTTAATGTCAATGGAGAGCGGTATAGGTCGATGATAACCGACTTTTTATGGCCACAATTGCAAGAAGTTAATCTTAACAACATCTGGTTCCAACAAGACGGGGCTACATGTCACACAGCACGTGCATCAATCGAATTATTGCGAGAAAGGTTTGGAGATTCGATTATTTGAAGAAATTGTGACATTGAATGGCCTCCAAAAAGTTGTGATTTAACAGCATTAGACTACTTCTTGTGGGGGTATTTAAAGTCATTGGTCTTTAACAGTAAACCAGATTCTCTTCAAGCTTTAAAAGTCAATATTGGACGTGCTATTCATGGCATACGAATTGATTTAGTGGAAAAAGTGCTCAAAATTTGAGTTCAACGAATTCGTTCCTCCAAAAGAGGTCGTGGTGGCCATTTGAATGATGTTATATTCGGAACTTAATTGTAGCGATTGTACTTCACATTAAATAAAAAACATTTGAATTTCCTTTGCGATTAGTGTTTTTTTTTTAAATAAATCATATCACTCTTATAGATTTCAATAATTTCATAAATTTTTTTTATTCCTAACTAATATTATTTTTTTATTTATTTTCTAACACATTCCAATCGACAAATCGTCTATTTGAAAAGCATGATCTTCTAATGTATTGCCCTCACAGCTTCTAACTTCCAATTAAAACACTCCAATTTGAGTATGTTGCTACCATTAAGTAGCCTCATTTCAATAAATAATTGAATATATGGGTACACAGATTAAGAATAAATTCGAGAGTCACTGTGGAGAACGACAGAATTCCGACGATCGTCGCAAAAGGTAAAAAGCAAAGAGAATTTAATTGATCATTATGAATGTCAAAAGTGACACCAATCACTTGACGCTTACGAATAAACAGTAATAAATGAATTGTGGAAACGTAGGATTTTCCTTTATATATATATATATATATATATATATATATATATTGTATGTATATATATATATGTATTATGTATGTGTTTTTGAAACACAAAAAGTGGTAAAAGCATCATGTCACGTCAGCATGACTCGCGTGAAAAGTGCCAACCGATTGCGATGATGCGCGAGCGTGGCTCCAAACTGTCTGCTCCATTCAGCGTACAACAACAGCAAAAACAATATATTAGCCAAATTGATGATGTTCAGGTAAAGAAGGGGGAAAGGGGCGCAGTTGTTATGTCGTTGTAATGATGATTCCCAGGCGAGCATATGAGTTACTTACATATGTACATAAATATTTCAGAACCGAGCCGTGCATCATCGCCACGTTGGCTGCTGATGCTGTCGGCATGCTGCAACTCATTCGTGACAATTACGAGGGTTGCTACAACATTTCGTGGCATACAAAATCAAAATGAATTGTTGCATATTTATTTATATATTTTTTTCATACTTTTTTTTCTCTAAAAAATACACTTTTTTACAATTTCTTTTTGTTTGAAAACAAAAAAAATCGTTACTCTGCTGCTTCTTCTTCTTTTTTATTTACATCATTAATACCTCACGCTCATGTATGTGCATATGTATGATTGGCGTTTTGTGGTGCATCAATGCTGCTGGTGATTGATTTATTGTAGGCGATCATCGTCTAAAAATTAAATTGACGCAACAATAGTCATTCAGCGTCAATTGGTGAAATCACTCAAACGTATTGGCTTAAGCACCGACGAGGAGGCGGTGAAGTAGTTAGTCACTTTTCATACAATGATAACGATGAAAAATTATATCTCGTCAATCAAAACTGTTTTTTTGTTTTTTTTTGGTTTTTTGTATTTCCGAAAGCTAAGAAATACGCCGCTAACACCTACGCATTAGGCGATCGGTGTCTTCAAGTGTTTTCTATCGAATAATGATGGTTTTCGAAAGGGGTGAGATGAAAGAAATTTTATAACAAAATATAATTCATAATTTTTGTATATGTATGTATAGAGATATTGCATAAAAACTATTATTCAAGCAGCTAACTTTGAAGGACCTATTCGTACCTTCTAGCTTAAGCTAAATAAAAGAATTATATTCGAAATTCGCTAAACACATTTTAGTTTTGATTCAGTCGTATGGGTCTGGGGCTTAGAGAGATTAAAAAGAGCTTGCAACCAAGAATTGAGCCACAATAAGGTAGCCAAAAAGACAATGGTAGGGAAAGAGCAACACATTACGTGCCAGCTCTCAATTACTTTTGGTCATAGAAAGTTTTGCAAAGCTCGTTGCAGATAGCTATTTCTTCATTTTACAGCCTTGAAACGTTAGTCAGAACATTAAGTGTTTTTAGCCTTCGCACTTCAGCGAGAAATGTGGATGGAAAATGCTCATTATGTAAGATTCAATTCAGTCTTGCTCTCTCTCTCTCTCTCTGAAATAAAAACTGAGTGGATTTTTTATAGAACCGAATGCTATACAGACGAACATAATAGTAGGAAGAAAATACTTTTTAACCACAAGCCCATAGAGTGAGACCCTTGTCGGAAAAACTGTCCATTTAAACATCGCAAGCTTTGTAGGAACGGTCTGCTCAGCTCGATTTTCTTCGTTCGGAGGTCTCTTTCAATAAGGAAGTTATAATGCATTAATCCAGATAACCCTAAAAGTAATACAGTGTGAAAACTTTCTCATTTCTTTTGATGTGCTTTTTAAAACTGATAAAAGGACAAGTCTTTAAACAAAACAAAAAAAATATTTAGTACTTCCGAAGAAATGTATTATATTTAGTACATTAGGACCATGATCGATGTAAAGAAATTTCATATTTGTTAATATGAAAGACAAGGCTTAGTGTGGATGCTATTATCTCAGATTGTCCACACGATCGTAACGAAATTATACTACCGCGAAGTTCTTGATCGAGGGACCAACAGTGTATTCTATCGCTACCGCAATTGGAAAAGTTAATTTTTCATAATTTTGAATGTTGACAGCCGCACGCTTTTCTACTCAACTTGCACTCCTGCTCTTTTTGGAACACTCATCAGCAGCCCGGTTAAGGGAACTGTGGGGCAGCATTTCAAATTCCTTACGAAACTATTGGTTTTCAGAAAGGACAAAAGAAAAGCTGGTATGATGAGAATTGCCCTGTCACGATGGAAAGAAAGCCTTCCTCATAACTTTGCGATCGATCACAACACGTGCGTTGTGGTATATATACCGGGACTTGAAGAGGGAAGCAAGACTCATATGCAAAGAAAGAAAGAGGGCGAGATGCGTGGGTATGAAGAGCTGGTCGACATGCTCGAAAATTATACGATGAAAAGATGCGGAGACTTACGGAAGGTTTGAAGACCGAAGCACACTTACATATGTAGGGCACAAGGAGGTGATCTAGCGGCTCATACGCAGAGTAAAATGAATTTATGGAGGGAACATATCTCCAGTTTGCTGAATGGCAGTGGAAATGAAACACCAGGATGTGGCGCACCCGATTCCCTATTCGACGATGATGGAAGAGATTTTCCATTGCCCGACTATGAAGAAGTTCGAGTAGCCCGCCGATGGATTGCCGACGAATAAGGACCAAGCTCTACAAGCCACACAATGTCCTGCTATACGATGCGTAGGCATGGACGATGACAACATCTGATAAGTTGGCGTTAGGAGTTTCGAAAGAAGGATTTTGCGGGAAATTTAGGATTCTTAGCGCATTGGTAACCGAGAATACCGCAACAGATGAAACGATGAGCTCTACGACCTATACGACGACACTGGTATAATATAGTACAGCGAATAAAAAGACAGTGGCTTTGCTGGCTAGGTCATGTCGTCTGAAAGGTTGAAAGCGCTCCAGCTGTGGCAGTTTACGATGCAGTATCCATCTGTGGAAGCAGCGAAAGAGGTAGACCATGACTCCGCTGAAGAGAGAGAGAAAGACGTGGCTGCGCTCGGTATTTTCAAATGGGGATAAATAGCGAAAAAAAGGGATTTAAGCGCTGTTGTTAAGACGGCTTTAATCGCGGTGTCAATGCCAAAATGAAGAAAAAACCTCACATTTGGGGAAAAGAATAAACTTTTTTTCAGTACTTAAATTTCGGTTTGACTACAAATGAATAGTTTAACGAACTCAGCAGAAGATTTTTTTAGGTTTTCAACAAAGACAAGTTCTTGAATCAAAAGGCTAACGACTTTCTTGATTTTTTTCTTTCTTTATAGGCATTCTGCTTAATCACCGATAGCATTATCAAATAACTATAGATAAATGTATATGTGAGTGTGTATGTGTTTCTCTAAAATGTCCAAAAGGTGTGAATAATTATAATTTTTTTTTTATTCAACAATTTCTCCACATTAATCTCAACTTGAATGAAAATGTAAACGAACGAATTATTTGAAATTGATCAAAATTAATCAACTAATGTGTTGATTGCCGTAGAGTTCACCGATCAACGGGAGAACTATTGAATATGTGCACACATATATATATACATAAATATGCATGTATATATTGTAATGAGGAAAATAAATTTGAATAGAAAAATATGATCTATTGAAAATGGTGAGATTTCAGTGTGATAGTCACTTATCCACCAAACAAATGAAGAAGGAGATGAATGGCCAAGATGTTGTTGATGATGATGATGGTGATGATGATGACTGTGGAAATGACGGGCCAAGAATTTGAATGAATTTAATTTGCCTTTGCTTGAATAGAAGGGTTTGGTGAGTGAGGGTGATGTTGTTTGTTAGACAAAAGAGTGTTTGTGCTCCAATCTCAGCTTCATTTACGCTTTAATAATCAATTATGTGATCTTTACGGCTTCCAGCGATAAATTCAATTAGCTTATTGTAATTATAGATGGAAATATTTGAAGTGTCGAAGGGAAGGGAGGGGTGAAAACCAATGTGTGAATAGGTAATTCAAAAAAGTAAATAAAAATGAATAAAAAAAAAATTTTTAATAAAAACTTTAAAGAAATTAAATGAAAAAAATAAAAATACAATAAAATAGAAATATAAAAAAATTATAAAAAAAATTGTACGGATTAAATTTATTTGTTCAATATTTTTATTTATAAGCTTATATGTTTTGTAAAGGGTGTTTTTTATAGAGGTATAGAACTTTAAGTTGGCATTACTTTTCAAGATGGCGACCGATTTAACAGCTGTCAAGTGATTTATTTTCAGTTTGGTTTGGCAATTCATCATGAATAGACGCCTGAAATACGCCTGAACTACGCTTGCAAATAGTGCAATTTTATTTCGAAAATAATGGTTCTGTGCGGGAAACGTATCGCGCACTATGTCCATTTTAGCGATGTTTAGCGATGAAGCGCACTTCTGGTTGAATGGCTACGTCAACAAACAAAACTGCCGCATTTGGAGTGAAGGTAATCCTCAAGTGTATGTTGAAACGCCGTTACATCCAGAAAAACTGACTGTTTGGTGCGCTTTATGGGCTGGTGGAATCATTGGTCCGTACTTGTTCAAAAACGATGGTGGCCAGAACGTTACAGACAATGCTGATCGGTATAGAGCTATGATTACTAACTTTTTCATTCCTGAATTGAATAACCATGATGTCCAGGAGATGTGGTTTCAACAAGATGGCGCAACATGTCACACAGCTCGTGCCACAATAGATTTATTGAAAGACACGTTTGGTGACCGCCTAATTTCACGTTTTGGACCTGTGAATTGGCCTCCAAGATCTTGTGATTTAACACCGCTAGACTACTTTCTGTGGGGCTATGTAAACTCATTGGTCTATGCGGATAAGCCACAAACTCTTGACCATTTGGAAGACAACATTGGCCATGTTACTGCCAATATACGGCCACAAATGTTGGAAAAAGTCATCGAAACTTGGACGTCCAGATTGGACTACATCCGCGCCAGCCGTGGCGGTCATATGCCAGAAATCATATTTAAAATGTAATGCCACAAGATTATCTTTCGGATAAATAAAATTCATGTCAATCGAATAATCCATCGTTGTTTTATTGCGACTTAAAGTTCTATACCTCTATAAAAAGCACTCTATATAAAAAGCTTGATAAATTAACCTACCCACAGCATAGCTATTCACAAATTTACTTTATCCCCTTGCCCATCTTCTTTGCTCACGAACTGCAAGTACTTGACGTTTACCACTTGTCGTCGTTAGCTCGTTCATCAGCCACTCATTTCAAGCGAAAAAGTTATGAACTCACGCGGCGGTGCTTAAATGCTGAAAATATTTCAAAAACTTATTAACTCAATAACTATATAGTACATAAAATACATATGTATGTTTGTATGTACAGTAGTATGTTGTACATATGTATGAAGTTTGTAATTTTCCGTTTGAAGTCAATGAAGCAATTTGGTAAATTAAGTTAAACAAATTTTATAACACCTTTCCCCAGATGATGAGAGCGTGTGCAAAAAAATAAAATTATTTTTATAAAATTGAAAAAATAAAAATTAAATATATATAAAGTATGTAGGGTAGAGCCAAGTACGGCTGGGACTGAATATTGCGAATGTTAGAAGATCCTCATCGCAGAAGAACCACTTGGCGCCTGCAGCAATTTTTCAACCACACTCCCACAACACTTATCATAACATCGCGGAGCTACAATTAAGTGTACCTTTCCAGGAGAATACCGGAGGTGGGCAGAGGTAGTTTTAGTCAAATATCGAAGGTATGCTACAGTCTTTTTGCAGTTGCTCTTCGTACTGTCGAATATTAGAAGTAGATAGATAGGTTGTGGGTGTACTGCGTAAGGGATTTGAACCTCGGGCTCGATTAGAACTAGATGCACATTTTTAGGCACTATCGTGAGACCATAATATTCCTACATTCACCTTTCATCGTTGGGTCCAAAGTTTTGGTGTTCTCAATGAAACTATTCTGCTCTTTGTGGACTCCATTCAAGATTTGGAGAAAGTTGACGGCAGAGAAAATGGAAAACAATTTTTCTATTCCATTCTGTTTCGCAGTTGCGGCAATGGTTGGTAAAGGGCAGGCCCATTTGAAATACATGCTGCCGAAAGTGTAGCTCCGTAGTAGCTGCTTCGCTACTTCGCTTCGGATTCGTTAAGAGTTTGATCCGACATGGTAAACTATTGATGACGGGATTGGAATTTACCGTTGGTGATGATAAGCTCAGCCATGCCCACTGGCTGTTCGATTATATATATGTTTGCTTTCTGTAATCTTCCGTAGTTATTCGATATAATTCTACAGAGTCTTTCCATGTCAACTACATTTTCCTCGAAGATTCCAGCTGAGTTTGATAGACGTTAAGTGAGTAGTAAACCTCGCCACTTCACACTCCAGTCTATTTTGTGTCCACCGTGATAGATTGAGATGGTATTCTCTTCCCCAGAATATGTCTTCTCTATTCCATAGAGAATTCTTAACGGGAGGTAATCTTGGGAGGATATGTATATATATATATATATATAAATTTGGGCTTTGTAATTGCTGAAGCGATGTTCGGCTGAACTCCTCCTCTAATTTGTGGTTTTGCATCTTGATATTTTTACCAATAAATGAAGTTCATTCAAAGCCGCCTTCAAAATCGCCGATATAGGTTTATGAGCCGTTTTTATTTCACTTCAACAATATACTCGGAGAGCATGACATTCGCTGCGGAAAGGCGACTGCAATTAGAGAATTTAATTTCTTTTTTTTTTGGATGTTGTTCAGACTAATCGTCGAAGCTTGGCCTTCCGCATGGTAGCATGCAATACGAACCACTCGGCTATTGCGGGAGTGTATAATCTGATTTATTTAAAGGTATTGTGAGCTGGTTCAGTACATCGCTATGTTAATAATGCTTCTGATTCCGACATCTGAACACTTTACGACTGAAAGCGGAACATGTTGCAATTTTTCTAATATATATATAATTTTTCTGATATAAATATTTCTAAGAATTATATTGCTATTAACTCACAGCGCTGGACGCAGTGCTAGCCATGCGGCTAAAGTGACTCTGAGCTTACCTAGGGTATCTCTTAGAATTATATATGCACTGTCTTGAGAAATTTATCTAAATTTTTCGCATTTAAACTCTTCTGGCTATGCTCAATGAGCCTTGCATATGGAAATTATTTTCAGTGAATGCGACCTTCTCTATATTTTTGAATTTGAATATGTGGAACTTACGCGCACCCAGCGAGAATTATGCGATTGTTGTTGTATATGTATCAAAATATCTAAAAATTGAACTGAAACAAACAACAGTTTGGAGAACAGAATTAAATTCCCTCATGACACAAACCACGCTTCACCACATTTATCGTAATTGGGGCCAACAAACAGGTAAAGCCAATTGCCGCGCGGCACGTCCACGCCTCATCATTGCGAACGCTGCCGCATTATCGCGCTTAACCCCACTTATAACAATAAAGTAAATTACACCTTATTTCGTCTTGAAGCGTCTTGCGCTCATTTCATGCCGTTCAACGAGCGGTCGACGGGTAGGTGGGTGCACGGGAGACTGTGCGGCGGTCAGTTAACTTCACTTGCCCCATTGATTTGGCGCGGTAACAACAAAGTTAGTTAGCACCAGCAGCAATTGCGGCTGGCAGAGGAGAAGTCAGAGCTCACCGCGTAAATCAATGTTCGACAGTTGTGAGTTTTGAGCTTAAGTGAGCATGTGCCGTAGCTTGGCGATTTTCAGCTCGATTTGTGTTGAGTAAGCGACCAATTGCGCGCACACCAAACAATGCGCTGATTATTGCGCCGCTTGCTTTTCGATCGCCAAACGAGCAATAATCAGTTATATGTATGTATGTATGTACATATACACGCGCTCCCGCTGTGTACAAGTGTTGCGGAGGCAGATGCTTTAGCCTTTGCTTCAGTTTTGGCTTGCGTTGGTCGGCAATTTCAAAAAATTTCAACTCGCAGCTGTGGCTAACGAGTGTTGTTGCCCCCTTCGGTAGAGTGGGGTGGCTTGGTGGTTATAAGTAGAATGTGTTGGCATGAAGTTTGGAACTTGATCTACGTTATATATTTTTTGTTTGTTTTCATACGCGCATGCGTTTCATCAGTTATCTGTATCTTTATGTACATACTTACAAACATATAAAGAAATTTATTAAAAAGATTTGTGGCTTGCATTGTCGTCACTTGCCAGCGCTTCGTTAGCATATCGGCAATTACTTACTTGTGTTGGCCGATTGATCGAATGAATGTTTTTGTTAAATTCAATTATCCTACAAATAAGGAACGAGCCCCAAATACCCTGCACGACACACTCTGGAAAGGTGGGAATTCTTCAAAAATTATATGAAAAGTGCTGTGTGCTTGTTTACATATATATATGTATGTATATATTTTTCCAAAAGTTCCAAGGTGGGATATATGACCTCAATAAATACATTACAATTCAATTTATTTAAAGCTAGAAATTTAATTTGTCTTCAGGAATGGCCCGATCATTTCGCTTCTGCTTCAACTTGACGCCTGCATTTATTCGCTAGTATCCATAGCCTACGGCTCTCTTAAGAATTCCAGAATAATGATGTTATTGTGATGTCATCATGGAGCTTACGAAACGTGTTCCCGATCCATTTTCATTTGCGTTGACGGATTTTAATGTGCTGATTGCTGTTTATTTGGTCACAGCCCAAAGATCAGCATTGCTTATTGGGACCGAATATTCGCATAATCTTGCGGAGAAGAAGGATCGCAACGTTTGTAGGGCGCATATTGTTCAATTCCATGTTTCACATCCGTATACAACTACTGATTTTACACTAGCGTCGAATATTTTCAGATTCGTGCTTCTAGATATATGTGCTGCTTAACAAACCTTGTCTAGCGCACCTAATGCAGCGCGTCCCCTAGACAATCGGTTGCGAATGTCCACTATCGAGAAATCAAAATTCATCCATTTCTTCCAATCATTCAAAAATCAGGAGGTACCCCGTTTACCGCGTAAGCTTGTCGCATAACTAAATAAAGAACTAAGTTAAATAAGAGCTGTGACAAAACACAGCCTTGTCTTGCACCGGTTTGAGCTTCGACGCTATTACTCAAAGATTGTTCGTGCTTTAAACGTCATGAAGCGCCCGAAAACATTTCTTTTATGAGGGAGATAATTTTTTCTGGCACTGCTCGAAATCGATGAAGCAGAGACAAAATGATGTACGCCATTCAACTGACTGCTGGACAATCAATCTCAAAGTGTTTATATGTAAAGGGTGTTTTCTATAGAGGTATAGAACTTCAAGTTGGCATTACTTTTCAAGATGGCGACCGATTTAACAGCTGTCAAGTGATTTATTCTCAGTTTGGTTTGGCAATTCATCATGAATAGACTCACGCCTGAACAACGCTTGCAAATAGTGCAATTTTATTTCGAAAATAATGGTTCTGTGCGGAAAACGTATTGCGCACTACGTCCATTTTATCGTCGACAAAATCGTCCATCAGAGCAGTTAATTCGATTAACCATGGAACGTTTTCGCACCACGTTTACTTTTATTGATAACTCGCATCCCCAGAGACGCCGTACGGTGCGTACAGAAGAAGCTATTGCTGCTGTAGAGCGTAGCATTGAGGAAGACCCGAATGAGTCCATCCGCCATCGAGCACAGGAATTGGATCTGTGTCCATCCACTTTATGGAAGATTTTGCGAAAGGATCTTGGTTTGCGCGCTTACAAAATCCAACTCGTGTAAGAATTGAAGCCAAACGATCATAAAGTAAGGCCCAAAACGAATGGACCCAAAACGAGATTACCGTTGTTCCCGATTTTCATAAGCGAATTTTGTTTAGCGATGAAGCGCACTTCTGGTTGAATGGCTACGTCAACAAACAAAACTGCCGCATTTGGAGTGAAGGTAATCCTCAAGTGTATGTTGAAACACCGTTACATCCAGAAAAACTGATTGTTTGGTGCGCTTTATGGGCTGGTGGAATCATTGGTCCGTACTTTTTCAAAAACGATGGTGGCCAGAACGTTACAGTCAATGGTGATCGGTATAGAGCCATGATTACTAACTTTTTCATTCCTGAATAGAATAACCATGATGTCCAGGAGATGTGGTTTCAACAAGACGGCGCAACATGTCACACAGCTGGTGCCACAATAGATTTATTGAAAGACATGTTTGGTGACCGCCTAATTTCACGTTTTGGACCTGTGAATTAGCCTCCAAGATCTTGTGATTTAACACCGCTAGACTACTTTCTGTGGGGCTATGTAAAGTCATTGGTCTATGCGGATAAGCCACAAACGCTTGACCATTTGGAAGACAACATTCGCCATGTTATTGCCGATATACGGCCACAAATGTTGGAAAAAGTCATCGAAAATTGGACGTCCAGATTAGACTACATCCGCGCCAGCCGTGGCGGTCATATGCCAGAAATCATATTTAAAATGTAAAGCCACAAGATTATCTTTCGGATAAATAAAATTCATGTCAATCGAATAATCCATCGTTGTTTTATTGCAACTTAAAGTTCTATACCTCTATAAAAAACACCCTTTATATTCAACGCATTAGCAACGGATTTGTTGCTCTTCTTTATCTGCTTGTCAGTTTATCTGGGTGTTTACTAATTTGAATTTGTTTATAAGATACCATGTAAGATCGGAAATCCTGCACTTCCAATAAGCAGACTAAAGTTAGAGCAACACTCTCAGTAAACATCTCTCCGTTCTCATTGGCCAACTTGAGCGTTCATGTCGCCCATTAGGATGACTATATCTCCTAAGTGTACATCCGCTGTAGCCGACTTGGACTTGAGAGGAGAAATCTGTTGTTGTGGTTTAATCAGAGTCAGCTCATCTAATTTCACAATGACCGAGCACGTGAAGTCGGCAGGGCTGAAACTCTTTACATATATGCGACAATTTTGTTGGTTCTAGCAGTGAGTGCAAGTGCAGATTCCTTGTTCCTATTCAGGATTCTTTTCACATGCTGAAGATGCTCAGAAATATCAATTTATTGAAATTATTAATTTCTCTGAATCCAGGGCTGTAGGAATTTCATCCTCGCTGGTAATAAGGTTATACCGCCTTTTTTCGGTCGTAAGAGCGTACGGCGTTTCGAAGTTCCTTTAAACCTATGTAGGTCTCGGCTTTCCTGAAGTTTGAAAGTTTTATTCTGTCCCCTGCTCTCTTAACTGAAACTATGAGAGTTTGTTTAGATTTCGGTCTCTTACGCTCGAGTCTTCACCGACGCAGTTAGTCTGCGTTATTCTTTGTATTCCTGTTCCGTCTTTTATATTGTTACATTCTCTATCATTAGCAGTTAGTTGCAGTATTCATGTGTTCCCAAAATATGTTGTTTGGTTTGTTTGGTCCTTGGATCTTCGTAATGATGAGGAAAGTTTTAAAAAACTGTTCCAACTTACCTTTCTCGAGTACATTAGCATATATGAAGTTTTCATGTTTATGAAACTCGCTTGCATATGATTATTCTTATCAAATCCAAGGATTGCTAGGAGCTTTATCTGAGAAACTTGGTAAAACTTTTAACTGCCTAAGAACAAATTTTTTCAAGTTTTTCTTGAACGCTATATTTAATTTTCCTAATCTCTTCGTAAAGTATTCTTCAGTTATATTGATAAAATTTTCTTTGTAATCCATGAGGGTGCTTTGCCTTTGTTTGATGCTACGCTACAAAGACTCTTATAAAAAGTCCATGATCCCCCATAACTATCCGCTCTAAACATTCTGCAGACTCTTTTCCACGAAGCTCCAAAATTACTGCTCTTTTTTCACGTTTAAAATGATGCTGATGGTTATCTCTTCAACAAAGAATCCTCCACTAGACTTTTCCCCTTTTCAATGTCCAAAACGGTATTCGTCGGTAATCGACCTGGATTATTTGGGTATTTGTTCTTTTATTGGTTTGTTGGTTGATTGAAATGGGAGATTAAGGTCATTACCTTAGTGGTAAATAGTTTAGGAAAGGACTTTGTTCAATTCTACCCACTATTTAAATGTAATTCCTTGCTGGCTTATTCAAGAGATGTCTGTATGTTTAAAGGTGTGCAACGTGTTCAACCGATCGAAATTTCAAATCTTTTCGAAGATAGGAACGCAAGGGTTGAAGATAATAAGAAATGTCTCAATCGTTACCATTTCACGAATTTTAAGGAGACCATGAACTGTCCCAGAAATCTTGCTAAGGTTTGTTAGTCAGTTAAATATTGTAATTATAGCTTTGTACGATCGTTCCCCATGTTACGCCCTGCATTGGCGATTTCCATTTCTGCTTTCAAGTCATGAATCGTCTCTGGATGGTTTGGAGTTGGTTTTACAACAAAGTAAAGTCGCAGCGTCGATATCAATGCAATGTGAACACGGATTCGGCTAATTATGCGATTTTCACACAGCGCGGCAATGGTCGATTGTTGCTTTGGCTGTGTGACACATACCGCCGTTCTGTTGAAACCATACATTGTATATGCCATGCTCTTCAACATTTGAAAACAAATAATTTTTGATCATGGCAGTAACTTCCTCGTTTTCGTAGAAAAAAGACCATTTATGCCGTCGGTCCACATGTCGCACCAAACAGTCACTCGTTGACGGAAGGATTGGCATTTCCACGCCTGCTTGTGGGTTTTCTGAGCTTCTTCTTAAAAGATGATTTTTCGAAAAAAAAGCTCATATTTTGTCCTTACCCATTGCGGGAAGCGAAATCGCCTCGCATGATCATGAGGCTTCATTCCTTAAACCAAATGAACTTTATAAGCTCTCATACCGAGATCTTTATGCAAAAACCTGCGCAAAGAAGTGAACAAAAAGCTTAATTCCTGCAAACACTTTGATCTACACCACAGCACTATTTTCCTCTGAACGCACTGAACGAGCAGATACGCGAATTGTTTTGTCCAATAACAAACCGGTTTGGTGAACTCGCTGCAAAACTTGATCTACAAACCGCCTGGAAAGTGAGTTATTTCGTTCGAATAACGTAAGTAATTCTCTACCAGTTGAGGCATTTTTTAAATGAGTTTTCAATATTTCCTAATTTCCTTCAAGGTCAAACTTGATTATTTCGTAAACCACAAACTTTTTACTAATATGGGTTTTCATCCGCGCTTCTCCTCCTATTTATGGTTTTTGCGTCTTGATGTTTTTCCCACAAATTGAGGAACCTACAGTTTATTCTAAGCCGCTTTCGAATGGCCGATGGATTTTTATGAGGAGCTTTTATTTCATGTCAGAAGTACACTCTGAGGCTTGTAAAAAGAAATTCTACTCCTTTCTTGTTACTTTTATTGTACCTTTTCTACTACTTTTTTTATACAAAATTTATAGAAACTTTACCCAAGTAGAACAGCAAAAAGTACACAACTGCATCAAGGGCAGGGTGTGACGTCAATTCCAAAAAAAAAAAAAAAAATTGAAAAAGTAGTGTAAATGCATGAACTCTCTGTTTAACGAGTCAAATCAATTCAACATTTAAAATGATAAGTATTATTAATTTGTGCTGATTTGCTGCCTACTAATGCGGCAACATAAATTTGTCTGCCTGTCTGATTCACATAAACACTCTCACATAAACATATTTAAATCAATTGTGAATTAACTACAATAAAAGGCGCAGTTTTGACTGTCAGCGCATGCGCAGCTCATTGAATAGCGTGCAAACGACGTGTGAATCAATGAATCGGCGGCTGGAGCAACGCAATCGCAAATGCTAATTGAATTGAAAGCAAAAAATGCAAAAAAAAGAAAACTACAAAAAAGTCATTTATAAAAGGCAACACTGGCTGTTCGGAGCTGTGCGCGCAAATTTGTTCGCTGGACAATTAAGTGTTTGTGCGTTGGCATTGAATTATTGGTGCAACCTAAGAGTACAAAAACAGCCACCAGCGAAAGCTCAAGCAGAAGCAGCAGCAGCAGCAGCAATATTAGCGGCAGGAGCAGTGGCATTATACAATAACCATTACTGCTGCTGTTGTTGTTGTTGTTGCTGTTGTTATATGCAAAGTGGCGTGTTGCGGAATGTAGTATTGCAATCGCCACTCAATGCTGCTAATGAACATTTTTGTGGCTTTAATCCGCTTTCATGGTGATCTCTTGACACCATCCTCATCGGAGGCACCGTAAGCATCCTCCTCTCGTTCATTCTCGCTTGACAGCATTGTTGCAAGTGAATAGTGATTTGGAATATTTCCTTTTTTTTACAATTTTAAATAATCACCTCCGTTCATATATTGTATTAAAAACATGAATATATGTGAATTAGTAATCTCTTTTGAATACAATTGACGCGGCGGCTTGTGTATTAATCAAAATTAAGGCGAATAATTTGTTGTGCCTTTACACTCTGCTCTGGGAAATCTGCAATTCATGCGGCGACAGATACACGGAGAAAAAATATGTATGGTAAATTGGGGCGGAACCGGTAACACACATGAAGAATATTCCATGGAGAGATCCATGTCAAGTGCGCGAGTAGCGCGAGGGAGCATAGAGGTACGAATGGAGCGTAAAGGTTATGTAAAAAACAGAGGATTTTATCGAACCCTAGCTTTAGATATAGAAATTATGAAATTTCCAACGTGACTTTTATTTTTGTCTCAAAACGGCCTCCGCGAAACAGTCTATTGAGCTTGTTGAATAGCCAGAAGTCGCACGGAGCTAGATCAGGCACACCCAGTGGTTAGAGAACAATCAATAGAATCAATGCAGTGTGTGCCGGTGTATAATCGTGGAGCAAAAACCATGAAATGGGGCTTCTTCACGACGCATTGACACTTAAATAGTATCCCTTCTTGACAGTTTGCCAAGATGGAGATAATTCGTAATGCACACACCTCGGTAATCGAGTCACCTTAGAAAATTTACACTGTGATTCCAGTTTCTGAAAACATTTCGACAAAAAATATTGTGTAATTATATCTTTCAAGTTTCTAGAATTTTGTTATTTAAAACTGAAGTAATTTTTTGGACACCAGAAGGTGAGCGGGAGTTGATCAAGCCTATACTTTTTATGGAGTTAGTCATGTACTGTCAGCTTGTTTGAGCTTCGACAGCCTCAATGACATTTTCGATTCAGTAGCAGTTTATGGTTTACGAAATGGTTGATTTTACGTTTGAAGAAAATTGGGAAACATTGAAAAATTACTTCCAAAATGGTGAGTTTTCAATCGCAACAAAATTTGAGCGCAATTTCTCGCCTTCCATGCAGTTTGTTGATCAAATTGTGCAGTAAGTTCGCCAATCCGGCTTCTTATCATACAAAAACTCGGTGTACGTGCTTGAACAGCAATTAATATCAAATCGGCATCGTTCACAAGTATATATGTAAATATTTGATTTTTTATAAAGACCTCGGTAAATGGACTTCTTAAGTCACTTTGGTTGAAGAACTGAAGCTTATGACCATCCGATGCGAGTTCGCTTCGCCCAATGGTCTGAAGATCACTTGAGAGAAGACGAGCATTTTCAACGAAAAATAATATTTCATGGAAAAGCCAATGTAATAAGTAACTTGGTCAACTAGTAGTTACCCCGTTCCCATGGTGTAACCATACAAGCTTTCTTATTATCCACCATTGTACTTAACGTTCAGGTTAACTGAAATGTATGACACTTCCAGTAAAAAACATTCTCTCATATACAAGGCGAAACCTTCGGTATTTATTAAGATCACTTTTTCCACCAACAGATTTGTATAAAAGTTGTCGTCGCTCTCCACCCATTTATCCTGGATGGTGGACAAAGTAGTGGAGTTTGCGTCTCTGGTAACATGTTTTGGTTTCTTGGACCAAGTTCTATAGTTTGTTGGTTCCTCTTTTGTGATCCGCTCTGATTATCCCATGGCTTCTCGGACTGCTTCCTTCTAAGGAAGATTTCGTAGTCCTCCATGATTTGTTCTTGGCGTTCTATCCCGTCTTCATCTGGCCATCTGATTTTGGCAATTCTGCCGAGAATGAACACTGTCCTCTAGTACCGGCTGTTTTGAGCTTAACTGAGAGATTTTTCCCGATTTTGCCTTGCTGACAGTGTATTTTGTTGGTACTCATGACTGATTTCGAAGTTGATGGCTGTATATCTATTGATGGGATACCTTGGTTTCGTTATCCATTGTACTATAATTGATACCACCGAAAGTACTTTTAATCTTTTTAGTACTTTTAGTAAGGCGAGTAGGGTTTCTTCATCGAATTCGTCATGATTCATAGTCATGCAGTCCGATGCTTTGCCATAGTCATAGTTTTGTCACTGTTTATTGTTGTTTGTGTTCTTGTTTGGTGCTACGAGTAAGCCAGAAAGCGTTTGCCACTCGTCAACTGAGGCGATATAGATAGGGAAGGCACTAATATTTCTGATCTCCCCCGGGGCATTGAAGTCGGCCGAGGAGTTTTGTGTTTTCAATCTTCGACTTGTACGAAATTTCGAAAATATTTTCGTACCCTAAACTTTTTTTTTAAACGATGACATTCTCTTCACACACACTTCAAGATTTTCTTCGAATATTTTCGAGCATTTTGAACATTAGAGTACGAGCACTCGCACACTTGCTAATTGCTCTCAAGACGAATTTATGATGGTGATAGCAGGAGAATAAAATTACTGTGTATTTTGCTTTGGTATTTCGTAGTGATTATCACAATTTTGAAGACAAAAAATTAAGTGTTCGCGACCGAAAATTTTCGAATATTTTGACAAAAACTTTGTTTTTTTTCTGAGACTTTTTTTTAATAATTTAAAATGTATTTAAATATATATATATACATATGTATATACATATATGTATATACATATATATATATATATATATATATTTGGCTGATGGATTTTTATGAGGAGGTTTTATTTCATGTCAGAAACGCACTCGGAGAACTTGACATTCCCTGCCGAGGGGCGACCGCAATTAGAAAAATTTATTTTGTATAATTTTGGATGTTGCTCGAATCTGGGCTCGAACCTAGGCCTTCCGAATAGCAGTACGCAATGCTAATCACTCGGCTATCGCGGCCACAAATGTATTTTTGCAAAGTGTAAAAAAAGAAATTTTAACAAACAAAACTTAAAATTTTGGTTCTGCTGAGCAGTTAAGCATTTAGCTGCTCGTACAGCGCGATACCTGGATAGTTAGAGCTCTACTTCACACTCGTTATTAATTTCTTTAAATTGCATTCATTATTGCTAATTACACCAAACGAGGCATTTATGTGACCCTTGGCTGCGACGCTACTTCGTTCACCGATGCTACGCAAAGGGAATGCTACCAACCAACCAACCCAATTATTGTGCGAACAAATATCAGCGTCAGCCTTGTTGTCGGCAGCATTCGATTGTCCCATCATTAAAGTGGAAGCGATAACTTATCTATACCTGTGTGAGATAAGCAGATGAGCAGATGAGGAACACAAGGGTTGCGCAGTCGCCATCCACTAACCTCACAGCTGGCTAGTCAATTCGTCGTCGTGCGTGTTTAGTGTGATTAAAACGCATCTGCGGCGTGGGTGCCGTGGATATTTGAGGTAGCACATACATATATGCGTACATATATTTGAGTATGTAAGTATGTAAACGTAGGTGAAAAAAGGCAACGATCAAATCAGAGTCCACTTCATTAATCAGCGCTCAACACGAGTGTAAATGGTTTAAATTTAAACTGCATTCCGGGGCTCCATGTACACACATTACAGAATGATTACAAAAGTGCACGCATCATATACTTATACATATGTATAAGTATTGTATGGCGCATTGATCGGCTGAAGGACATAGGTGCCGATAAATAGCCATTTAGTTATGGTTTTTATAACACACATCTACAAATATATATGTATTTGTAGATATATATATGTATATATATTAATTTTCGTATTTTTATACCTTTCATATACATGAAATATTAACTTTGGTCCGAAGTAAGTTAGTACCGCCAAAAGGAGAAGAGATAGACCCACCGAAATTTATACCGATCGTATCAAAATGACGAGCTGAGTTGATTTAGCCATGTCCGTCTATCATTCTGCTCGTCTGTCCGTTGGAATGCAAACTAGTCCCTAAGTTTTTGAGATATTTCAGATACAGATATACGTTTAAGCGATCATTTGTCGGAATCAGACAGATCGGACCACTATAGCATATATACGACCGATTTTTCAGATTTTGGGTAAAAAATCTGTCAAAAAAGTACCTAAGAACGTGAAAATAGGTATACTACAAATACATACGAAATTGCAACTTGGTTCGGCAAATTATCGAAATCGGACAATGTGAGGATTTAGTCAAAACTCAGTCAAAAAAACCATCTAGAAGCATAAAATTATTATGATTAGCACATCGGTACTGAAAATCTTCTACTATGCAATATAGCACAACCGATTTGGGTCGAAAATCCTTCAAAAAAGCATCTGCGAGCGTGAAATTTGGTACTTTACAAACGTAAATTCAAGTTCAAGTTGACACTGAAAGTCATCGAAATCGAATTTTGTAATTTGCAAATAAATTTGATATGTTCATGAAAGGTATAAAGAAATCGGCATGGCCGAAGGCAGCCATTCTTTCTTGCTTTTTTTTAAGCTACTATATATCCTTGTAATCCTTGTCAGCAGTTGATTTTATTTCTTTTCCATTACTTACAATTAATTTGTTACACTTGACAGTTTTTATTGATTTTTATTGATTTTTTGTATTTATTTAGTTTTATAAAATAAAATTTTTTTACTTTTTTGGTGTGCAACACATTCGAAATTATTTAAGCACTATTTATGTCATCTTTTGTCACGTGTAATGAAATAAAGAAAATTGACACTCAAGCGTTTTTCACTACATTCTTCAAGGATATCGCCATCTTCCTTTGTTGTTCAGTATTTTAGTTGTATTGAGAGTCAATCATGTGTTAATAATCACATATTTATAATCCCATTACATGTTCAAATATGTCTTAGCTGCTGCTGCTGCTGCTGCTGCTGGTGCTGCCGATAGCACGGCTTCTATTTGTTCTCAAATAGTGTTGTCAATATGTCAGCTTTTACATGTCATGAAGTCCTTAAGAGTGCAAGGAGAACAATAAAAAAATTTGTTAAGAATAAAAATTAACGCGTAAAAGCGTGATATGTGGAAGTCCACCTTATGAATGACGATTTTTTACATTGAATGCAAGAGATTCAGGTCAATATGGCTTTGAAAACCTCGAAATATTCTAAAAAAAAAAACGTTGTTGTACGCCTTTGTAACTTTTATAGATGTTTGCATGATAAAAAAATTTCATCATTTTCAAATTTCCCTTCGAAAGTTTTGACACTAAGCATGTTTGCTAAGTATTGTATAAAATATTCAACATGGAGATTTTATAATTATTGTTGGCGTCTTTTTGATCAGAAACTTTTACATCATACATACGTACATACATTTATAAGTACAGAGCATAAGTCTATGCTTAATATTGCCAGGAGATGCCAATCGCTTATTCCCTCATAGCAAGCTATTTTTCGAAATACTATATAGTGCAGCGCTGTATCGACTGACTTGTAGTGGGCGTGTTGCTTCCTAGTAAGGGTAACTTGTATATAGTTGTCGAGCAACCTTTTAAAGATTTTCAAGAGAAATTTTAATGACACTGATGGGACAAAAATCTTATGAATTAACATAATTGGCTCTAGATTCCTTTGGAATAAATAAAAGCTTTAGTTTCGATCTATGCATAGGGAATGCACTCTTCGCACAGACAGAGCTTTTATATAATAATGGGGTTAGGATGCCTTCAGACATCTGTAGTTCTGTGGGAAAAGTTATAACTCAACTATAGCCTAACTAATATCCTTCATTGAATGTCATTGATAAATTTTCTTGTAAGAAAATTGTATTTCCTCTCAACTATGGAAATACGAAAATACAAATTCTTCGTCTAGGAAGTTACAGGTAACTCATTATGCAAAAATATAAGATAGTTTCAATTGAAAAATTTTAACGGATTGTCTGAAGTTTCATAAATTGTGAAAATCTTCTCTGACTTACGATACAGTTAGACTGATCCATTACTGATTTTCGTACCGTAATACTATAATAGTTTTAATTAATTTTAATTTTTGGACCATAAATATATGTATATATCTATATATATATATATAAATGTTATGTTGGTTTGTGTACGCTTCAAAATTTAAAAAAATTCTGCACCGATTGGGCTGAAATTTTAGCATGATATATAATTCGCAACAAGAATTGTTTTTATCTATTTTTGCATCAGTCACATATCCGTGGGAGGTGAACCTGGGACTGAAATATTCGAAGAAACTAATTCGAAGAGACATCAGCTTTATTCTGAAGGAAAGATGATCCTAAAGATACTACTCCTAAATTAGCCGAAAACATCGCAAACTCATCAAGAAAGTGTGTCCATTTAAGAAAAATTCGGAGAGCCCTGAACGATAACGGTTTCCACAGTGGAATGCCACGAAAAAAGCTTCTTATTTCTGGAAAAAATCGTAAACTTCGCTTTGAGTTCGCTGAAGGACATTTAAAACGGGCATGGATTTTTGGCGCCATCTGGAGTTGGAAAGTTGGCTTTTATTGAGGGTTAATATGGATCAATTCAAATATAAGTCATTGTTGGATGCTAATCTGAAGCCTTCGGTGGACAGTTTGCAGCTTGGCGCAGACTGGATCTTTCAATAGGATAACGATCCAAAGCACACAGTAAGTTAAGTATTAGTTGCTTTATCATGCTCCAAGGGAACTACACACACCACCTGAAAGCCCAGATTTGAATGTTATTGAACATGTCTGGGATATTTTTGAGAGAAAAATTAGAAAAAAATCAGATTTCCAGCTGAGAATTACTCAAAGAACGTCTTATTGATATTGAATTGATAAATTTAGTAGCTTCGATGCCACGATGGCTTCAAGCTGTTATTGGTACAAACGGTGGACCAACTAAATACTAAAAAGATATTAATCAAAGTTTTTGCGCTAAGAGAAGTTATGTATGTATTGTTTTGTCAGTGTTGGATTTAGGTTTTTATTTTGTCATAGCTTTACTATTTCATGTTAAAGAATGTTTTTTTTTGTTTTTGTTTTTCATGATAAGGGGAAATAGTTGAAACAAACAGTGCTGTTTTTTCAATGGACTTTTCCGATTTCAATTCAACGAAAACAGACTTATGTAGACTTATGTCCGCCACTATATATATAAATATATATATATCCAATTTGTGATTTTGCGTCTTGATATTTTACCAAAAAATTCACCCTAAACTAATACAATCAATAAGAACATATATATTGGCTCTAGATACCCTGGTATCGGGCACTGCGAACAGCTCGATGATCGCTCGATAGTCGCTCATTGCTCAACTGCTCAGCAGAACAAAACAAATTTTATTTTTGTTGGTCAAAGTTTCTTTGATATTTCAATAATTTTTACACTTTGAATATAAATAATATAAAATTAATTTAAAAAAAAGTTTTGAGAAAAAAGTCAAAGTTTGTCAAAATACTCGATATGCTCGTGCTCGGCTTGAAAAATTTTCGAGCAATGAGCATATGTGCGAGTGCTCGTTGCGAACAAGACATTTACACAAAAATAATAACATTTATTAATTTCTTATAAAGGGTAATCCATTTCGAGGTTTCCAAATTTTTTAAAGAAAAAAACACAGAAAATTCAAATTTAGTGGGAATTGTTTATTATTATTCGAAAGAACGTTCTTTGCATTTATTTTTTGAAGATTATCTATTTTAAATGTTGGCCGCGGCTACGTCTCAGATGGTCCATCCATTGAATACAATTTTCGATGACTCGTTCGAGCATTTCGACTGGTAACTGGCGAATGACACGCGTGATGTTTTGCTGCAAGGCCTGAATCGACTTTAGACATATCCTATGTGAAAAAGTCTAACGGTGTGATATCACATGATCTTGGTGGCCAATCGACCGGCCCAAAACATGAAACTACATATCTGCTCAACAAATCCATTGATTGATGCGATGTGTGGGAAGTGGCATCGTCTTGTTGAAACCAAATGTCGCGGAGAACACGAACTTCCATTTTAGATATCAAATAGTCGGTATCATGGCGCGATAACGGTCCCCATTGACGGATACGTTCTCACTGACATCATTTTTGAAGAAATATGGACCGATGATTCCATCGGCCCACAAACCACACCCCACCGTTGTTTTTTCTGGATGAAATGGCAGCTCTTGAATCTCTTCAGCTTGCTCTTCGCCTCAAATGCGGCAATTGTGCTTGTTTACATACCCATTGAGCCAGAAATGGGCCTCATCGCTGAACAAAATTTGGCTCGAAAACATCGTATCTTCTTGGAAGTTTTCAAGAGCCCGTAGAGCGAAGCCATGTCGCTTGGGAAGGTCGAGCGTTCCATACGTCAGTCCGAGTTGCTGCGAACGACGCCGAATCGACTCTCCAGGGTCTTCGTGTACACTCTCAGCTACGGCCGCTATACTTTCTTCACTGCGTTCTGGACGTGGTTTATTCGGTCGAGTATTATCCAATAATGAATGCTGGGTCTCAAGATACGTGATGGTGTTGCGAATAGAACGCTCAGTAGGCCGATTATGTTGACCATAAGTTGAGCGAAACGCGCGAGGCACATTCTTTACAGAACGTGAATTTTCGTTATTAAGTTGAATGATTTGTAAACGTTGTTCTGGCATAAGACTTTCCATGATGAAATACCAATCAATACTGAATAAAAATAACATGACAGCTTGACACGAATCACGCGTGATCTATCAAAAAAAGGCTATTGAAAACAGTGCCTCTACTTGGATCACCCTTTATATGTAAAAAAAATTTCTTTTACGCAATTTTCGTGAATGTCGTGTAGAATATGCTTATCCCACCGATCCTTGTACCTCTCTGCCATATATTTTATGTCCCGGTGCAAATGTTCCTTTTGTTCTTCGCTTAAGAAACCAAGATTCTCTGGAAACTGGTCAAGACGATTGTGGATATAATGCATTTTGGTGGACATACTACATTCTAGGTTTTTTGAAATTGTCCAGATATTGCTATAAATCACAGAGTAGTTACTTCACTTGTGATTTGCCTGAAAGTCTTTAGTAATTTCAACACACGAATTTCACGCAAGTAGTTTCAAACTGGTCATTGAAGTTTGAGAAATCAACATCTTTCGTCAACATTTTTACCTGTTGGCCAACAGAAATACCCGCTTTTACCTTTCCTATGCTTAGACTAGAGAAGTTTGTCGTTATATAAAGAAAATATTTTCCATTTTTATTTAACGCTTTCCCAAATTGTTTCATTAATCCTACTTTTAGGTGCAAAGGGATTTTATCTCATATAACCAAAGGTAGGATTACTACATTCTCATCTACCATTTCCAACATCTCACGTACAGGCCAATCTCTTTTTGTTCAGTGCTTATGCGTGGCACGACTAGAATAGGCAGACAACAAAAACATGGGCAAGACACTTTATTCTAGGTTTCTTCAAATAATAAATCACGGGTAGAACCAAATGTTGGATCAGGTGGGTACTTCTGTTCAATGTGGTAAAGGTCTTCTAGCCGATTGTATGGTTAGATAAATAATTCTTGTAACATTAACGCCACGAAAGCCGACACAGCAGAAGTAACAGTCATCGAGGGGATTTTTTTGTTCTCTCCATTGCATAGGCATCCCGAACCTCATGCGTATTCTTTCGACACTGATCCACTGTCTTAAGTGTTCAGCACATTTCACAAACAATCTGAGGTATTCACAGCTTATTTTTGTCTATAATTTGTGACTTAAAGTAGGAAGAACAAGCACTTTTTATGTAATATGTTATAGGTTATTCCCCACAAAGGTAACAAAAAATGTCTGAATCATTGGACCCTTAATGTAGAAATGATATCAAAATCGTTTTATTTATAAAAATGTACTAATAAGACTTGAAACCGTGCTCCCGAAGTACTAATTATAGCAAATTAAAGAAAAAGAGGGTTACCATAAAACTACACGCTGGAAAAAAGTAAAAAAATATATATTTATAGTTTTTTTTTATATGTTGAGTTGTCGTATCCTTAATGAATGCTTTAGTAAGAAAATTTTATTTCCTAGCAACCATAGAAGTACTAAAATACAAGTTCCCCCGTTTGGGAAGCTAAGAACAACTTTTGAATTTTCAAGCAATTAAGAAAGCAATTTCTTCCCTAATGATTTAAAGCTAAAATAAATTAATTACTTACCCATTAGAAACAAGAAAATGTAATGAAAATATAAAATCTTATACGTACGAGGCATATCCAGAAAGAAAGTAAGTGTATTGAGTTTTTGCATGTTTTAAAATTTTTTTATCTGAACAAAAAAATGATGCTTTAGTACTTTATGTAAGCTATTTTTCGACATTGTCGCGATTCCTCACTATGCAGATGGTGAAGTGGGGTATCAATTTTTTGCGCTTCCTCGAAGTAGATTCGCGAACAGTTTACGATATCCCAAGGTCTGTTTAATTGTTTCGTGTAGTAGAGATCTGGAAACTTGCGAAAGCATCGAAGAAAGAAAGTTCAGAGTCAATCTGTGATCGTTTATTTACGATTTTTCAGGCGTTTCGTCGTTCAACATTGAAGATATTCCGCTTCAACTATTCATCATGTCCAGACGTACAACCGTTTTTAACTAGCGACACCACTCGTATGCCTTATCACTATATGCAGGTTTCACCTCATTTTAAAACTTAAACGGAGAGTTTTCCTTCCAAAAGAGATAACAGATGACGCCGCGTATTTCGCTTTCTGTGGGAGATCGTTCACGAAACGAAAATGAAGTTCCTCCAGCCGTAAGAGCTTCAGTTCACTTACTTGCTGGATATGCCTCGTGTGGAGGTATGCTGCAGCCAAAACCAGCAACAACAAGTTAAACGATTACAGCTGCGATGGAAAATATCACAAACAAATGTGCTCATTATCCATTATCCTGCCGTTTAAGTGGCCAATGAATTTCCAAATCGCAATCTAATAATTTTTTTTTTACAAAAGAAATAACAACAAAAACCAAAAAAACCGTTTTCATTGCACACTACACTCAAAAACTCAAACCTTCTAAGGCAATCAAAATCGAGTTGAGTATGAAAAAATGTACTATATGTTCTTATATAGATATGTAAATGGTGATCCAAGTAGAGGTGCTGTTTTCAATAGCCTTTTTTTAACAGATCACGCGTGATTCGTGTCAAGCTGCAGGCGCCGTTCGCAGCAACTCCGACTGACGTATGGAACGACTTGGCGCATTTTACGTCGAGATCTTAAATTGAAAGCGTACAAAATACAGCGTGTGCAAGAACTGAAGCCGCTCGACCTTCCCATACGACATCGCTTCCTATATGGGCTTTGAAAAGCTTTCGAGTCAAATTTTGTTCAGCGATGAAGCCCATTTCTGGCCCAATTAGTAGGGAAACAAGCGAAATTGCCGCATTTCGGACGGAGAGCAACCTGAAGAGATTTAAGAGCTACCATTTCATCTAGAAAAACAGCGGTTTGATGTGGTTTGTGGACCGGTGGATTCATCGGTCCATATTTCACCAAAAATGATGCCGCTGAGAACGTAACCGTCAATTGCGACCGTGATTGCGACATGAGGAGGGAAATTGATGCCGGAAATGGAAGCTCGTGATCTCCGCTACATTTGGTTTCAACAAGACGGTGCCACTTCCCACACATTGCATCAATCAATAGATTTATTGAGAGAGCACTTCGGTGTGCAGATAATTTAACGTTTTGGGCCGGTCGATTGACCACCAAGATCGTGTGATATCACACTGTTAAACTTTTTCCTGTGGGGATATGTAAAATCTGGAGTCTAAGCGGATAATCCCGCTTCCATTCAGACCTTGGAGCAAAACCTCACGCGTATCATTCACCAGTTACCAGTCGGAATGCTCGAATGAGTCATCAAAAATTGGACTCAGCGGATGGACCATCTGAAACGTTACCGCGGTCAACATTTGAAATAGATAATCTTCAAAAAATAAATGCAAAAGAATGTTCTTTCGAATGATAATAAACATTCCCCATTAAATTTAAATTTTCTGTGTTTTTTCTTTAAAAAAAAAGTACGGAACCTCGAAATGGATGACCCGTTATGTGTAAGTATGAAGATGAGCAAGTATTCAAACAAAAAAGGCATTTCAATAAAACTAAATTCAATTTAATTTGATTCAAATCGTATTTATAGTTGTTTATTATTGTACAAGCATCTAGTTGTTGTTGTGCGACAAGCACTCTTTCGAGTTCATTATAAATCATGTACGAAATTAAAATTCATCGCCACTTCGTAACCCCCTAATGACTCGTTGATTGTACGTACGTATGAAGAAACAAATAATATAACAGACATATGTACACACATACGGACGAGGAGACACTTTTATACTATTTTATATGAAAAAAAGGATGGCTGAGAGCGAGATATATGTGGGCTTTTGTATATATTCGCCGACCTCAGAAGTGGCTATGTGATCGTTGTGAATTCGCATTGAATTTAGAAGAACATGTGTTGGAAAGTACAAAACACACACACTCGGGATGAAGAAAAACGTAACAAAAAAAATTGAAAATAAAATCACAATTAATAACAACACGCAGGACGAAGCGACGAAGGTTCATACATAGGCAGTTGTTAAGGTAGGGCGAAAAGACCGACACATTCGCTCGTAAATTAGCTGGAAAGCAACTGTCATCTGTCGGTATATGCATATGTACATACACATGTACCTCCATGGACAGTGCACCAGAGAGGGGTTGGTAATGAAGGTGCAAAATGCACACAAATGAGAATAAATATTTTCACAATTAAGAGAAATTAAAAATCACGAGAATTATTATACTTACAAAAATAAAAACAGCGAGCAGAAGCTGCACCAACAACAACAATGATAAGAACAATAATAATAGCGACAGGAGCAGTCGAAGAGAAAAAAATAATCATCAATTGCCGAATCAACAACGATCAAGGACAATACACAACATAGCAGCATAGGACGCATAGGACACAGCATTACTGCGTTAAAGATGCAGACAGCAGTACAGTAACAACAACTACTATGAAAAAATACAGCAGGACAATCGCTATTTAAAAATTATGGCAAAAGACATAACGACGACAAAACAACCAAATAATGATAATAATAATAATAAAATATAACAACAACCACTTCATGCCACTTCACCCTACAAGCCAATGCACTCCTCGCCAATAGACAATACTCATACACAACTGCTTGACGCACCCAACCACTTCATAGCACTTCAATTCGCATTTAATAATGTTGTACTTGGGCAAATACATACATACACGCAACCGTGCACATATACATATGTATGTATGTGTATCTGTATCTGCTAAAGCACTTCATAAAGGACAAAAAGGTAAAAGGGATCGAGACGTTTATTTAATAGACTACCACAATAGCATAACAGACAGATCCTGACTGTAGCCGCGGCAGTAGAGAGTGACATACAAAATTGTTGTTGTTTTATCGAAAATATATATATAATAAATTAACTTCACATTTGAATTGAGCGAAAAAATACGAAATGAATTGCAATGCAATCGTGCATGAAAATCATATTGCAACCGATGCGCTTGCGCGGCAGAAATATTCACAGCGTTGGCTTAGCGGGTCGGCAGGGAAGAGTTACAAAAAAAATGCGGTGCAGTGGAGGGATTTTGCTAATTAGAATTAATTATACTGTAAGAATGAGAAACTATTTATAACTTCTAAGCGCCGTGATACGAAAATTTTTTTTTGGTTAAGTTGAGTCAGGATTGAAAGATATTTTAAATGAAAAAAAAAAAAATCATGAAAAAAGTGTTTTATACCTTTCATGAACATTTAAAATTTATTGTATTGCTTTTTATGATTAAATATTTATTCTCGTATGTAAAAAATCAGCTGTAGGGCGGAATACTCGAATGATTAAGTAAAGTTTGACATTTTGGATGTTATAACATATATACTCAAAACGTTTTGAAATAATATAATCTCGGCCAAAAATTCAACGCGATAAAGCTCCATCAAAGTCCGGGGTCTATCGATGGTACGGTGACTTCGTCGTAGATCACTCCAAGACTAATTTCGTGAAGGTCGTCAAGAAACAGTTGTTGTCCCGGAAACTATTGATGCTGTGAGCAAACCGATATTGCAAGATCATCAAGTGACCAATCGTGAGATTGAGACAACTATAGACATTATCGGGACCAGCATACATTCACTATTGCATGAACATTTGATTGCAAAAAAATTTGTTCACTTTGGATCACACACAATTTGTCAATTGTTCGAAAAGGATAGTGTCGATTGGTCGAGAGAAATGTTAAAAAAATACGATAGCGGGCTTCGAAACAAGTTTTTGACATCGTGACTGGTGATAAATCGTGGGTTTAATCTTATGAGCCGAAAAGTAAACAGCAGTCAACTGTATGGGTTTTTTAAGATGTGCAGAATCCAACAAAAGTTGTTCGAGCACGAAGAACTACCACGCAAATGGTTGCTTTTTTTTTTTTTTTTGAATAACTTGATATGTCAACAACCGTGCCATTAGAACAACGTAGGGTCTCGTAAATTCTGAGCGATACACAGTCATTTGCTTGGCAGTTGTCTTTCACAAAATCAGGGAGAAAACGAATCACTCTTTACCACGACAATGTGAGCTCTCACACAGCGACTGAACCAACTGCATTTTTGAGCACTAAAAACATCGATTTGATCATCCACCGTATAGTCCTGACTTGGCATCGAATCACTTCTTTTTATTCCCGTACGTAGAAAATAAACTGAGAGGTCAAGGTTTTTGGACACCTGAGAAGGTTGCTGCCTTCAGAACGCATGTTTTGGAGATACCTCAATCAGAGTGGCAAAAGTGGATAAAGCGCATGTAAAAGTCTATAGATCTTAATGAATCTTAATCTTAATGATCTTAATATTTGTTTTTGTTCTCTAGTTCTGGAATACAAAATGCAACCTTCGTTTAGTCTTCCGATTTCGTTATTCTCAGTACCAAAGTGCTCCATAAAAATAGAAGCCCTTTTTGAGCAGATGTGTACTACATGTTTTTGGGGTCGCTGAATCTAAAACTGAGGTCAGTTTAACGACATCACGTCAACTTTTCACATAACTTAAAAAAAAATCCCCCAACAAAATTAAATACATCCTTAGCAAGGCTAATTTGTAGACAAACAATCACTGTCCGCGAAGCCACGACGATGCTTGGATTTCCGCAGTGTGCTTTTAACCCTCCCTCGGCAGGGAATGTCAAGCTCTCCGAGTGTATTTATGACATGAAATAAAAGCTCCTCATAAGAATCTATCGGCCTTTCGAAGGTGGCTTAGAATAAACTGCAGGTCCCTCCATTTGTTGGTAAAATCATCATGATGCTAAATCACAAATTGGAGAATGAGCTTGGCCGAAAATCGCTTCAGCGGTTACAAAGCGCCAAAATCTTTCATCTCAGAAAATAAAGAAGAATGTAAACAAAGTCCTTGCTTCTCTTTTGATATCTAACATGCTTGTCTTCAAACGTTCGATGCCCTAAATGTCACTTATTACTTCGCTTATCTTTCACAACATTCCGTTACAGACTCCAGCGCTAGTCTGCCATCATATTGATATCCCATTTCCCTTGATACTGCTTTTCAATGCCCATCATGTCTTGTTCCTTGTAGTCGGTCGCCTATTTGGTCTGGAAAGAAATCAATATGTAAGAATGTAGAAATGTAGAATGAGAAAGTAAATCGTACTTGCCTTGTGCTGACTCCCTGAATTTTTCACGGCAAGCTGTCAACTGTTTTTGAGAAAACATTGCAACCATGCATATTGCAATCTAGGTGCAGAAATGTCAAAGATGAGTGGGGAAATTCACTCGCAAGGGTAATAGAGGCACTCCGCAAGTCGATATCCCCTCATCTCTGCATTTTGGTTGACTACGACTTGCTTAGGCAGCTGGAAAGTGATAGCTGCAAGTGGGTCGCCTACCCAGATAATGTAGCGCTCGTGATCTGGGATAAATTCTTAAGTACTTGTATGACCTCGTGCACAGCCACCAAAATGTGATAACAAGTTGAGAGGCTAGAACTGTAACCAGTAACCAGGAGATATAAGATACCGGTAGTGGTTACCATCTTGATAAATGGCATACGCCTTCATTTGTCAGAGAAAATGTCGTACCTTGAGACAAACCTAGACATTACATTGTCCTTGGAAGCAAACATCGAGGACAGGCCGCAATCGGTAAGAGATGGGGCCTTTCTCCTAAAGTAGTCTTATTTTTTGAAGTTTTCGTATGATGGAAGTCGATAAAAATAGTAAGATTTGCTAAGCAACTGGAATATATTCAATGCGCGGTCCTCATACGAATCTGTGATCCATTAAGAAGTACACAAACTCTGATACTTACCGCCGTGTAATATGGGTAAAAGTAAAATCACAGAAATACTCAGGAAGTTTGAATCGTTGGTCGGCTGAATTGAATTGCTTGCTTTATTGTATCTTCAAGTTAGCGCCTATCGGCTCATTCTCCATAAAAAAAATTTTTACAAGAGGACTGATGGGGACAAGGCCACTAGATGAAAATATCCCTTAACTACCTTACGGGTAGGTCGAAGCTTGAAGAATGAGTCGGTGCGGGAGTATTCTGTCAAGAATTATCCATGGGTGGAGTGCTTAGGCTTCCAGATCATTGCTGTTTTTGTCATTCGAATATATGTAAATGTTATCAATAGAAGCTGTGGACACATTGTGAGACAAGCCTAGCATTTACTCAAAAAATTATTAGGACTATTACGGCCTTGACCTCACTCACTCAATATGAATGTTTGTCACCACAGTCCATGGGGTCGACTTATTTCAGAGGGAGTATCATATGGGCACCGTGTTGTAGCTGAATGGTTAGGAACAGCAATGTTGATGAGCTTCCACGTTTGGGCACGATCATTTCGATAATGCCGAACAAAGCGAAAATTAGCGATCCTCTGTCAATTTATGATATGCTTCTGGATACTTGGGCATTGGACTAACTGAGCGAGCACTAAGCTAGCACCTCAGCATGTGCAATTTCGAGATCCTTTCATTCTAAGGTGGACCGTGGGAGGTCAGTGAAGTTTCTTTCTATCTCCAGATCAAAACTCTCGTACTTAGTGGGAGTTCTGACTGGTCATTGTCCGTTGGGAATTCAAGCTGTAAGAGTTTTCCGGATCCCTGATGCCCTAGTTAGTTGAGTCGGCGCTAGGAGCTTTCGAGAGAAAGTTTCTGCGGAATATTTTTCATCTTTTCCGTGCTAACGACAATTGAGGAATAAGCTGGCTAGTTCGATGTATTCAAAATTTTGCGGTTGTCCTTCATATCTTTTGATAAAAACATTCATGAGGAAACTATAAAATCGCTTCCAATTTCTAACACCTCTCACATCGCCCGTAAATTTCTCATGGGGTTTTTACAGCCTTACAAGCATATACTTATATGTACATATGTACCACAATAAAAAAGATAATGAAAAATATATACATATTTCATTTGCTCGAAACATCCTTATTTGTGTGCATGTGTGCGCGCGAGACCATCACTAAATTCATATTTGCCGTGTCACTCGACGCACAGCCACCGTTTAAAAGCTATTAAACGTTTTATTAATGAAACCTTTTTGTCCCAATGTCATTATTATTATCCTGCTTCTGCTCCTTATTACAGTACAATATCAGCCATTCTGAATTGTCCTTTCGAGTGTGATGATGATGATGCTACTGTGCTGTGCAGCCTTAATGGCAGTCATTTAGAAGCAATTAAATGGATGTACAAGCGCTTATGCGAACGGAGTAGCATGCACACATAAACAAGCAATCAAACCTAAATGATCCTAAGTGAACTAGTTTACTACTAGTATCAGAATAGTACAAAAATTACCAATCTGCTAGCTATTAAGCCACTTTCACTTATGCATTATTATTGGTAATTAATCTTCTTCAAAAGCTGAACTAGTTATAACGGGTGATTCTTAAAGAAAAATGGCAGAAGATTCAAATTAAATGGGGAATGTTTATTATCATTCGAAAGAACATTCTTCGGCATTTATTTTCTTTAAGGATAATCCCTTTCAAATGTTGGCCACGGCTACGTCTCAGATGGTTCATCAGTTCAGTCCAATTTTCGATGACTTCAGTTCTTGCAATAGCTGTATTTTGTATGCTCTCATTCTAAGATCTCAACGTAAATTGCGCCAATTCGTTCCATACGTCAGTCCGAGTTGCTGGGAACGGCGCTGCATTGACTCTCCACGGTCTTCATGTACACTCTCAGCTACGGCCGCTATATTTGCTTCACTGCACGCTGGACGTAGTCTATTCGGTCGGATATTATCCAATAATGAATGCTGGGTCTCAAGATGGGTGATGGTGTTGCGTATAGTACGCTCAGTAGGCCGATTATATTGACCATAAGTTGAGCAAAGCGCGCGAAACAGATTTTTTACAGAACGTGAATTTTCGTAACAAAGTTGAATGAGTTGTAAACGTTGTTCAGGCGTAAGTCTTTCTATGATGAAATGCCAAATAATACTGCAAAAATAACATTACAGCTTGACACACTCACGCGTGATCTGTCAAAAAAGGCTATTGAAAAAAGTACCTCTACTTGTATCACCCTTCATATGTTGCCCATTTTGAATTAATTAGATACTAGTATAATTCTAAACAAAAATCTGCCAACTTCCAACTCGTGGGACATCTTCGTGTTAAAAATATAAGCTGCTGTTATAGCAACAGATGATTGTTATACTAAATAGTTCCAAAGTAGTTGTTAACTAGTTTATTTTACAACGTGATACATAAATATACAGCACTGGCATGCGCACAGTTACAGTGTAGTGCATACAAAGTTATTCAAATGACGCTTTTAAAATTTAATGATGCAGAAAGTATTGAAAAATTCATAATCATTGGCAACGAGCCACAAATTCCTTGGAAGCGCATTGAAATTTTTTATACATGCGTTTGTTTGTAAGCACACGCGTGACTGTGTGTATTTTGTGCTAAACTCACTTGGTTATAAATTAGTACTCATCTTTCTCTGGCTACTGAACACTTGATAGAATCGATACAGGACACCAAACGCCAAAACAAGGATAACACGCGGCACTCAATTTCAACTCTGCAACACTGCACACCCCTTAACATGGCTGCATTTGGTGCAGCGGTAGCATGAAAGTGAAATCTATGAAAGAAGAAGCCGACAGCAGGCGGTCATCAGATGTCTTGTAAACAGTAGTGGCTGCAACATTAATAATGATAATAAGAAGAAGAAGAGAAACAACAACTAGGGAAAGAGCCTGAATAGATTTGTAGTTCGAATTGAATAAAGTAAAATGTGTAATGTGAATGAAATTGATAAATTGAAAAATGAAAAAATTTACAAATGTTTTTTAAAAAATGCAACGCCTAAAATTCAAACATACTTATACATATGTATACATATATATATTTTTTATTTTGTTGTAGCTGTTGTCATAAATTCTGGCACCACTTGAATGACACTCAAGTTGACATGACATTCTGCTTAACCACATTATGTGTGTGTTAGTATATACCTATCTACAGTATGTATACTGACATAAATACATACAAAAGTAAGTATCATTTTGCTTATACTCGTATGTATGTATGTATGTATGCAGCTCTCTGTAAATTGACTCGTTTGTTGAGGGTGCGTCTAGTGTCCTATAAAAATAAACAGATTTCACACTTAACCTTAGCAAATTTTGTAATTAAACACAGAAAAAGTTGATTTCCATTAGACGACCGACCGAAATTGTATTCAAGCATGTTAAAACTAGGCTTTGGTGGCACTTGAGCAAACATTTATGGTAATTTTTCTTTTCCGAAAGGCTTCTAGCGGCATTTTTGGTGCATTCCTGAGATATATTTACATGCATATCTTTTGTGCATGCTTCATAATTTTTCGAAATTACAACATACTTACGATTTTAAATATTCGTAATTTTTGTCAACTTGCGGTCTAATAACATTGTATTGCAAGTCATCATTTCCATATGTTTACGAGTTGATCTACTTAAGTGGCAGTACAGAATTTTTCTAGTGTCGAACAGATTTGAATTGGCTGGTGATAGCTTGAAAGGTTTGGATTAGGAGGCCCTGACCGCCAGCGGCCGTACCTAAGCCATTGAGTGGGCTCATGTGCTACTTCTCATATCCCAACTATGCGTTTTTGAACATTTCGCTCGATAAAATAAACTGATTTAATTACCTTCCTCGGCCGTAGTAACCGAGTGGGTTCGAGCAATATCCAAATTATAGAAAATTAATTTTTCTAATTGCGGTCGCCCCACGGCAGGAAATGTCAAGCCCTCCGAGTGTATTTCCGACATTAAATAAAAGCTCCTCATAAAGATCCATGGGCCGTTCGGAGGTGGCTTAGAATAAACTGCAGGTCCCTCCATTTGTTGGTAAAAACTTCAAGACGCAAAACCACAAATTGAAGGAGGAGCTCGGCCGAAAATCGCTTCAGCCGTTACAAAGCGGAATATATATTTATATATATATATATAAAGGGTGTTTTTATAGAGGTATAGAACTTTAAGTTGGCATTACTTTTCAAGATGGCGACCGATTTAAGAGCTGTCAAGTGATTTATTCTCAGTTTGGTTTGGCAATTCATCATGAATAGACGCCTGAAATACGCCTGAACTACGCTTGCAAATAGTGCAATTTTATTTCGAAAATAATGGTTCTGTGCGGAAAACGTATCGCGCACTACGTCCATTTTATCGTCGACAAAATGAAGCGCACTTCTGGTTGAATGGCTACGTCAACAAACAAAACTGCCGCATTTGGAGTGAAGGTAATCCTCAAGTGTATGTTGAAACACCGTTACATCCAGAAAAACTGACTGTTTGGTGCGCTTTATGGGCTGGTGGAATCATTGGTCCGTACTTTTTCAAAAACGATGGTGGCCAGAACGTTACAGTCAATGGTGATCGGTATAGAGCCATGATTACTAACTTTTTCATTCCTGAATTGAATAACCATGATGTCCAGGAGATGTGGTTTCAACAAGACGGCGCAACTTGTCGCACAGCTCGTGCCACAATAGATTTATTGAAATACACGTTTGGTGACCGCCTAATTTCACGTTTTGGACCTGTGAATTGGCCTCCAAGATCTTGTGATTTAACACCGCTAGACTACTTTCTGTGGGGCTATATAAAGTCATTGGTCTATGTGGATAAGCCACAAACGCTTGACCATTTGATAGACAACATTCGCCGTGCTATTGCCGATATACGGCCACAAATGTTGGAAAAAGTCATCGAAAATTGGACATCCAGATTGGACTACATCCGCGCCAGCCGTGGCGGTCATATGCAAGAAATCATATATAAAATGTAATGCCACAAGATTATCTTTCGGATCAATAAAATTCATGTCAATCGAATAATCCATCGTTATTTTATTGCAACTTAGAGTTCTATACCTCTATAAAAAACACCCTTTATATATATATAATTTCCTTCAACCATGTGGGCCAACCTCCGTAAGGCTGTGGAGCTAGGGCATCATGCTAGATATCACATGTTCCAACATTTCGTAGTCCTTTGTGTACTTTCAGCATTCAGTATTCAGATTACACTTTACCTAGCTTGTAGAGATAAAGTCTCATGGGTAGATGCTCCGTAAAACTAAGTTCTCTTTTGCTTAATGCAAGTAATATTTTGGTCTGTCTACAATTCATACTGCCCCACAATAATTTACTTTTCTTACGTCGGAAATGTACCAGGACCTTTAATGTTTCTCTCGAGTTGTTTAGGGAGAATTTGAGAGCGCTTAGAGTCTGAGGCAATCAGTGGTAAAATCCTCGCCAGCGCAAGCAAGCATTTCCGCATTTTTCATGCCCTCCACATTGGTGTGATCTCTAACCCAAATGATATCCACTGTATTATCTCGCGATTGCCAGTTAATTGTCTCTTTACATGCTTACTTATGGGATTTGTGCTGACGTACTTAATTGAGGGAAGCCAGAGTTGTAATCATTTAGTTTAAAGCTACCTTGGTTATTGGGGTGACCTCATAAGAGCTCCTGTGCCTGTCTCGCTTTTAGATCCATCAGTATATAACTATATGGATATCTTCACAGTTACTGATGGGCCTGCCTTCTTTCCATTCCAATAGGTGACATCTGCTCTGCAGAAGGTTTCCGTTTCTCGGTCATGCTCGAGACCAAGTTCTGTTACAATTTAATTAACCTAATGTCCAGGATGACTTCTAAGTCCTTTGTATTTCTCCTCATCGCGGCTACTATACCAGGTGGACAGGCATGTTTTACCTGTTCCAGAGGTTTAATACGCCACTTGTTCTGTAATGTCGCCCATCACCACCACACTGGTACTCCAATTTGCACAGTACTTAATTCAGTAATTTATGAATTGGGAACGGCTGGGTCGGTTTGGCTATGGCTGGGTCGAGGTGCTTTTCAAATTTTCGGGAACTGGATAGGGTATAGTATAATTGTTTATCTCTTGATGGGATACGTAACTGATATGCGGAGTTATATGAGCGGCATGACGCTACAGTTCAATGAATGATAAATACGCATGAATGCCAACTTGAATCCAAAAAAAATCAACTTACAAATAAAAAGAGATGAAATATACTGAACCTTAACCACTGCAATTAAAAACGCATAAAATTAAGTTTATGATTTTTCGATCGAGTGGATTGCAAATTAGACACATGAGGTTTTCTTCGCTCACCAGAGTTGAGAGAAAATGGTCAACCAAAAATCCCAACATGCTTGTCGGTACGCCGCTTTCAGTCTTCTTTCGAAAAAAAAGGTGATTCTCTATTTCTTTTTAAGAAAAAACACAGAAAGTTCAAACTTAATGGGAATTGTCTATTATTATTCGAAAAAACATTTTTTGGCATTTATTTTTTTGAAGATTATCTCTTTCAAATATTGGCCACGGCTACGTCACAGATGGTCCACCCGTTGAGTCCAATTTTCGATGACTCGTTCAAGCATTTCGACTGGTAACTGGCGAATGAAATGCGTGATATTTTGCTCCATGGCCTGAATCGAAGCTGGATTGTCGACATAGATTTTAGATTTTACATATCTCCACAGGAAAAAGTTTAACAGTGTGATATCACACGATCTTGGTGGCCAATCGACCGGCCCAAAACGTGAAATTATCAGCTCACCGAAGTGTTCTCTCAATAAATCCATTAATTGATGCGATCTGGGGGAAGTGACGCCGTCTCGTAACAACCAAATGTCGCGGAGATCACGAGCTTCAATTTCAGGCATCAAATCCTCGGTTATGATGGCGCGATAACGGTCGCCATTGACAGTTCCACAAACCACACCAAACGGTTTTTTTTCTGGATCAAATGGCAGCTCTTGAATCTCTTCAGGGTTTTCTTCGCCCCAAATACGACAATTTTGCTTGTTAACATACTCACTGAGCCAGAAATTGGCCTCATCGCTGAACAAATTTGGCTCGAAAACATTGGATATTTTTGGAACTTTTCAAGAGCCCTTAGAGCAAAGCGATGACGCTTGGGAGGATCGAGCGGCTTCAGTTCTTGCACAAGCTGTATTTTTTACGCTTTAGATTGAAGATTTTGACATAAAATGCACCAATTCGTTCCGTACCTGACGTACGAGTTGCTGTGAACGATGTCAAATCGACTCTCTCAGCTACGGCCGCTATATTTTCTTCATTGCGTGCTGGACGTGGTCTATTCGGTCGAATATTATCTAATAATGAATGCTGGGTCTCAAGATGGGGGATGGTGTTTACGAGGAGTACGCTCAGTAGGCCGATTATGTTGACCATAAGTTGAGCGAAGCGCGCGAAACATATTATTTACACAACGTGAAGATTTGTAAACGCTGATGATTTGTAGACATTAATCAGGCGTAAGTCTTTCCATGATGAAATGCCAAACAACACTGAATAATAATTACATGACATCTTGACACGACTCACATGTGATCAGTCAAAAGAAGGATATGGAAAAAAGTGCCTCTACAAGGATTACCCTTTAAATACGAGTATATCGAAATAAAATTAGTTTTCAACAAAATATATATGAAGGTATGAGGCCTGCGTGATATTTTCAAAATGTTTTATGTTTTCATTCCATTGTTTATTGGCGGAGAAAATTTTTTACATATTTTTTAAAATAAATTGAAAGCGCCAAATGCCAAAATGATTCTAATTTGGTACAACTCATATTTCTAACTTTTAAATTATACTTTTAGAATATAAGAGTAATTAAATCTATAAAAAATAATAATCTCAGGGACCAACCTATTCAAAAGGAGCGCATTTTTAATCCGATTTTTTTAAATTTGATACATATGCTGACCCCTTTTTCATCCGGGTAGTTGGTTTGAGCTCCATCTTTTCCAAAAAATCAAGATTGTTCAATTTCTCTGAAAATCGGCAGGTATGTGGCCTATTGCTAAGTTGACAGTACCAAATTCCAGGTTTCTAAATACTTTTTTGAAGGATTTTTGACAAAAAAAAACCTCATATGTGCATAAATCGATTATATAAAAGATGTTTATAATACCACGCTTCTAGATGCTTTTTTATGATATCGTCGTCCGATGTAGCCTATATTCCGACAAATGATCAATACTTTACAATAAATCCCAGGCATACATAGTTTCGTGCCAGGAAGTTGCTCAAAGTCTAATAAATTAGTTTGCTTTCAAACAGACGGACGGACGAGCGAACATAACTAAATCAACTCAGCTCGCCAATCTGATCCGATCCGTATACATTTTGATGGGTATATCTCTTCACCTTCTTGTACTTATATATATAATCATTTAAAATTCATAAGTCCTTTCTAATTTTACTCTTTCATACATATATAATTGTGATTAATTTCTCTTTCAGATTTTTCTCAAACCTACATACAAATGCACATGCGTACAGTCAGATTGCCTCCTAAGCTCCACCTCCAGTTGCCACCTTCGTGTTTCATATTCCTGATACGCCTGACAGCCGATGATTTATTGATGCGGTCAAAACATGTGTTGGATTTGACAGCTACTTCACAGCAACTTTACAGCAACATGAGACCTGAATTCGAATTCGAAAAACACCAAACAAACTGCAAACAACAAGGATATGCGCAGGCGTACAAACATACATACATTAATTTCACAGCCATATGTATGAAGTTTATTAACGCCTCTCCGCTAACCGTATGTGCGCGTGTGGATTCCATCCTTTCGCCGTGTTTCTGTTGGTGTTCTTGTCTAGTACGACAGTTCAATGGAATTCGATGTTGTTACGGATGCGCCCCCAACTTGTCTGCCATAGGCGCTACAAATCCCATGGTGACTGGCATGAAATAAACGCCGGTTGCCACATTGGCTGCCACTGTTAATGAGCCGCTGCAAGGCTCCTGCGCATATGAGGGAATATAAATTTGATGGTAATGTGGAAAATCTACAATGCGTAAGGCGCTTTTTTGACACTTACATATACACATTGAGGATCTTATTTCCAAACGAAAGGATCTGTATGCTCCTCGTTATGAAAACCACTGGCGAATCATTGAAATGCCGCACAATGATGTTTGAAATTCGAGGAGCGCATGATCTGTATAAGCGCCGCCACCAACAGCGTTGTATGCGTCAGTGCGTCTGGTTTGTTCGCGCTGTTAGCTGCTTGATGTCTATCTTGCAGGGAAAAGAGAAAAAATAAAACATTTATCTTCTTGACTTTCGACCATGGAATGTTTGAGTTTTTGGGATATACGAGGCGCTCACTTGACTGCCAGCAAATAATTGAAAATTAATCACATTCAACAATTTTCTGAATATTTTAAATTTTTTCTTTTAATTTAAACAGGATATAGAATATTAAGCAGAGGATGTTGGCGGGAGTATGGAAGAAAGCATGGAGTATGCATGTTTACTGTATTGAAATTTTTTCAAAACTAATTGCGTACCAAATTCATAAATTTAATTTTTTTTCACCAAAAATAGTTCTTATTCGATAAACGGAAAAATGAGCTTTCAGCGAAAAATTTTAACTAAATTTTTCAACGTCAGTTTAGACAAGTGATTATTTTTAAAAGTTAGTTAAACTTAATGTTCAGTATGTTATTTGCATGTAAAGGGTGTTTTTTGTAGACATGTCTCTGTCTTATCTGCGTAGACGAGCGACTTCACACAACTCCACAAAACATAGTCCAGAGGTGTTAAATCGCACGCCACAGGCCCACGATGCAAGATAATGTGCTCACTAAAAGCTTAATAAATTGATTGTTTCTCTGTCTGTATAGCATGTAGCGCCTTCTTGTTGGAGCCAAAGATCATCCACGTCAACATCCCTCAATTTAGGTCAAAAAAGGATAATTAATTATGGCTCTATAGCATTCTCCATTGACTGATTAAGACAGCCGTCTTAATTTTTGAAGAAATATGCCTATACAGCCCACCAAATAGTGGCTTTTTGAGGATGTAACTACATGTCAATAATGCCTTGTGACTTACTTGTACTTACCCATTCAACCAAATCTGAAGTTCATCGCTGACCAAAATTTTCTTGTGAAAATCGAGATCTTCCGTGAAGTGGATGGAAACCGCTCCAATTGTTGAGCGCCATAACGGATGAGCTCATTCGAGTCTTCTTCTTAACTCTGCTTCCTCAGCAGTAATTGCAACTTCGGTGCGGCGCTCAGAATTTGAATTATCCACTAGAGTAAACGTGGTGCGAAACTGAAAAATGGTTGCTCGAATTGCTGAATCTGCTTGGCGATTATGTCGGCCGAATGTTGGAAGCAGCACGCGATGTGTCGCACGAACCGTACCATTATTTTGGAAATAAATATGGACGATTTGCAAACTTTGTTAATGAGTAAGTCTGTTCATTATGGAATGGCAAACCAAACGGAGTATGAATCAAATCAACAGCTGTTGCGACTCCGAATAATGTAAAGGGTAATCAATTTAGTAATTTCAAAATTGCAGGGCTAACATCTGTCAAACTTAGCTGTCAAACCAAACATGTTTTGTGTTAGTTAAAAGTCAGACATTTATGAAAATGGGTCCCTTTACAACTAATCGTCCAACTACTTAAGCAATTGGTAAAATTCTAAGCAAATTTGAAAAAGACTGGATCGGTTACAGATATTGTAAGGCCTCTGCATCACCGTTTTGCTCGACTCACCTCAAATAGACAGCTGATCATTCACAACGCCGTAGTTATTCTGATTCGATGCTTGAACAAGAACCAATGGACCGTGATTTTTTCCACAAAATTTTCTTCAGCGATAAGCCACATATCTCACTCGGTGGATACATAAATAAGCTAAATTATCGCATTTGGAGGCCATAGAATCCTCAAATAATTGAAGAGAAACCATCACACCCAAAAAAAAACTTACTGTCTGGTGCGCTCTTAGGTCCGGAGGAATTGAAGAGCACGACTTGGAAAGTATGTGGTGCCAACAAGATGGTGCCACATATCCCACAACACGAGCGAATATAGCTTCACTGCGGGAAAAATTCCCGGCCGTCGAGATCGTGCGATAGATAACCCTGTTTTTCCTCATTGAGAACCACGGATCTAAAAAAAAAAATGAAACACCCTTATGAAGTTCAGGTATTTTAGAATTAAATTTCTTTCTATTAAAAAACTGTGAAAAAATAGACATTTTTCGCACAAAAATAAAAATTATTTTTGAATAAAATTTTTTTTAACTATAAGAGTTTTAAGTACTCTCACCTTATGAAATGAATGAAAAATATTTTAATAAATAAATGAGAGTGTCCAAATAATAATAAATTTTACTTAAGGCTTTTCTCAGTTTAAATTTGGCGGTGTTGTTGGTTTCACAAGTTCAAATATTGTCTGAAGAAGAAGACAGCAAGCATAAACCTCAGCGAGCTTCTACAAGTTCATATGCTTTTCCACCACCTTTTTTATCGTATTTCGATGCTGTCATTCCTATATAACACGAAAATTTAAAAAAACAGTTCAGTTCTGGTAAAGGAATCTGCCTGTTTAAATACTCTTTTGTACTACAATAGAATCGGGGGACATCATCAGTATCGTAAAAAAAAATATTCTGATTAGTCTTCAAACTGATTGAGATCAAGAAAGTTATTTAGCTGACTTCTGCTTTACTTCACTGGACTCCTTGTTCTTGATTTGATCTGTGCACATAATCGCGCTCGCACACGGAAGTACCAAGAATTGCAGTTCCGTAGCGGAAATTAAAAAAAAAACAATACTGCTAACTTCCATCATAAGATTCTGAGTTCCTGTTAAAAAGTCCACTCTTTACCCACTTATTTGTAGCAGTACTTGCTATCTGGGAGTAATCCGGATCTGAAAAAAAATCTTTAATATGAAACGGAATATGATTCAACCGACTGACACTCGATAGAATTTCTGCGTTCCTAGTACAAAGGGTACCTGATATGGCTACACAATACGATCGGATCCAGAAGTTTTTGTGTTTTGCTAGCAAACATAGCCAAGATCTGAACCGGAAATTAAAAAAAAATTATCCAGCTCACTAGGCTGTCTTAAAATTTTTGGGCACCTGTTAAAGTGCGTCCGTTTAATAGGCATTTGCACTTATTTTGTGTGCACTGAATGAAACGAAAAACGAAGAAAGAAAATATTTGGTGGACACATCCTTCACGCTTCTCAGTTCCTGATAAAGTTCGTCTCATTAACAGCTTAGAATACTCAGCATACAATAAATAAACATGATCGGATCCAAGGCAACGAGAAAATCTTTTTTTATTCTTAATTCGGGGACCGACGTTATCGGATGCGGAAATAGCAAATAACTTTTTATCTTCTCATTTCTCTTTCCAGTTCGAGTTCGGCGAGATAATCTTATATGGCTGACACCTCTTTCCATCCCTTTTCCACTTCTGGGTTGCTGATAGAGCAGACTCCTACTTCCTATTTCTGCACCCCGGATCATTTTAATTATAGATCAGAACCGTGTGAGGAAGTACCAAGGAAAAAATGTTGTCCCTGATTGGGATCGGAAGCGTAATCAATCACCAATTCTAGCTGCTTTCTTCCGATTTCTGCGCGCCTGGTAAAGTGTACTTTGTTCGGGCGCACAATAGGATCTAAACCCGAATATATGAATGGATGGAGAGCAAAAATGTGTAAGAAAGACTCCATCTTCCAATTTCTGGATTGCTACGATATGTCAAGTGAGTCTCTTTTCCACTCGTTTTTACTTGATTCATTATTGAAAATTGTCAAGTATCGGAAACGGAAGAGGAAAATTATTTGGCCGGCACCTTATTCCACCGGAGCAGAGAGGAGTATAGTAACTAGCTAATTTCCCGAAATACTACATCATTCATTCAAAATGCTGCCCCGTGAATTTTTGCAAATTTTCGGCCACTTTTTGGTACGTTTTGGGCGGTACCTCAGCCATAACTTGACGATTGTTGGTCTTCAAGTGTTTCAAAGTTAAGGGTTTAACCTCAAAAACGCGGTATTTCGCGTATCCTCACAAAAAAGTCCAACGGTATCAAATTGCATGACCTCGGTGGCGAATTGACATCGCCAAGACGAGAGATTCCTGTTAGAACCACATATTGCCGAAGTCGAAGAACACGTGCAGGCCAAACAACGCAGGTTATCATACGATCATAACGCTTCGAATTAACAGTCACAGCATCGCCGTTATCGTTTTCGAAGACGTAAAGTCCAATCACAACTCCGGACCAGACAGTAATTTTTTTTGGTTTAATCTCTCTTCAATTATTTGAGGATTCCTGAAGCGCAAAATGCGACAATTGTGCTTATTTTCGCACTCACCGAGTGAGGAATGTGTGTCGTCGCTGAAGAAAATTTTATTCGAAAAATCGCGGTCCACTGCTTGTAGTTCAAGCACCCAATCGACGAAATAGCGTTTGAATGGTTTCAGTTATTGCGTGAGCTGGATTTTATATGGATGTAGGTGTAATACCAAGTGCAGAATACATCATAATGTGCCGTAAGAAAGTCCCAGCTCTTGAAATCGCCGAGAAATAGACACATGCGGGTCTTCGGCTACACTTTCACTTACTACAGCGATATTTGAGGTGGAACGAGCACAGACCTTAACATATAATATCTATAACCAATTCAGTTTTTTCGAATATCTTAAAAATTGTACCAATTGTTTGAGTAGTTGGATGATTATTTCCTCCTCTTAAAGCACGAAACGTCGCCACCATTTTTGTAGTAGGTTTCAACAATTTTAACGCGTTGACAGATGTTAACATACAGCCCTTCACTTTCGGAACCTCTAAATTTATATTCCTAAAACTGTGCTATTTTTGTGAGGCTTATGTGGTTCTGCACTGTGGTAACAACAAATATTTAATATACGAAATATACCACGAAAGTTTTTAAAATTTTAAAAACAGCCGTTACTGGCTGCTAGTAGTCAAAATTATAGCGACTCAGCTATCACAACCTAGCATATGAGAGCGACATGTAAATGAATTTCAGAGGCGAGACGGGTAGTTGGTGAAAGTTTTTCGAATAGATGAATTGTAAAAAAAAAAAAAAAAAAAGGAATTTTTTTAGAATATAACTTTAAATTTGTAAGCTGGATCACTCATGCACACGTACGGAGTCGTGTAACTACTTTAGTTCAACAGCAGACTCCCGTTGAATAAGCCATGGCAAGTTCATAAATTTCTTCATCAATGTGTTGAATAAAACTTGTTCGTTACTCTAGCCATCTTTCAAATCTTTCAAAGCTTCGCATAGGTATTCTCGGCAACATCTAAATGGCCAATTGAAGAGGTAACATTTGGGGTTAAAAATAACTTAAGGTACACGAATTTCTAACGTTTTGAAAGTTTCGAATTCGTTTGAATTGTCTAGAATGATGCAAATTTCTTTCTTCTTTCAATTCAGGAGGTCTCAATGAATAATCTGTAAGAAACTCTCGTATGATCGTGTTTGTGATGTCTGCTGCTGAAAATGGTGTGGAGATCGACTGAGTGGTTATTGATTCAGGACAGGAAAGTTGTGGTTAAGGGCGATATCTCGACTTGAGCCGGTTGTGAAAACTCGTAAATTGTAATTGATAATGACGAGTGGTATAAGTAGTAAATTCGTAAATAGATTAACGATGAATGTCGACACACTCGAATGGAGTCAGTTATAGAAATTGTAAAGTTGTAGTTCACAACGACACTTATATCATTTTATAAGTCGTGCATTAGTCGAAATCGTAACGGAGAAATGCCGGCTCCGGTCTCAAATTTACGAAAATTCATTTTTTATTACAACATTAGAAAATGTTTGGCGAATAAATTCAAAAAAAAAAAAAAAAGGAGGGAAGGGAAGCAAATCGATTGTATGGGGGCTGCATCATATAGTAGTCCAATTTCGATGATTTTTAGAACCAATATTCAATTCATAATATGTGTGCATAATACCAAACTTCACGCTCCTAAATGCTTTTTTGACTGAGTTTTGACCAAAATCTCATATCTAAAAATATCGGTTTATGGGAGCTATATGTTATATTCGTCCGATTTCGATGATTTTTAGAACCAATATGCAGTTCGTTATGTATGTATAGTATACCAAATTTCACGTTCTTAGGTACTTTTATGACAGATTTATGACACAAAATTTCAAATACGAAAAATTGGTCGTCTATATGCTATAGGGGGCCGATCTGGCCAGTTCCGATAAATGCTCTTTTACACGTCTGGGTGCATCTGCCTACCAACAACATCATGAAAGGTATAATTTTACTACTGAAAATACGACATATATTTGTACTAAAGGGAAACATAGTACTATATGAGAACAATTTATTTTTCACCGCAAAATAGTATTTCTCCATACCCTGCGACACCAGCGACATCTCCGCTGCGCGTACATTTAGGGGTTGCAGAAAGTAGCCAAATGTATAAAAATAATATAAAAAAACGAGAGTTTCCCTACTCCTCTACACTCTTCTCAGGTATGCTTGTTACTTAATTTCAAAAATAAAAAGACTAGGGGTTTTCATAAGTCGGGCACATTATGAAGATCGGAACCAGTAGTATCAAGATAAGCGAAAATTCATATTTGTGGGTTCCTAAACGAGTGGTTAGCATTGCGTACTGCCATTCGGAAGGCCTGGGTTCGAGCTCAGATTCGTGCAACATCCAAAATTATAGAAAATAAATTTTTCTAATTGCGGTCGCCCCTCGGCAGGGAATGTCAAGCCCTCCGAGTGTATTTCTGACATGAAATAAAAGCTCCCATAAATATCCATCAGCCGTTCGGAGGCGGCTGAGAATAAACCATAGGTCCCTCCATTTGTTGGTATAAACATCAAGACGCAAAACCACAAATTGGAGGAGGAGCTCGGCCAAAGTGGGCTTCAGTGGTTACAAAGCGCCAAATATATATATATATATATATAAACTAAATGCGCCTGTTTAACCACTCTACTGTACTTGATCTACCACAACAGTTCTGCCTTTACTGCCTACAGAATTCAATGGAAAAATCACACATATTTTGTAAATCGTTTCGTTTTGAAATTTTGATACTCCATTTTATTGCAGTTTTTCCCATTAATTTACACAACAGCAGCTGCGAAATTTTCGAAAGCTGGTTTTCAGCGAAATTGCTTGCCGCGTGATGGCCACTGAAGTACTAAATGCCATAAATAAATAAATAAATGGAAATATTTCACGCGAAATCAAAATGTAAGCATCGTCGCCCCATTGTGAATGCTTCCAACTGTGAAGTTTTATTACATTCGCACATTTGCATTTAAGCAAATAAATAAATATTAAACAACATATTTTTATATACATCAGTATGTGTGTGTCTTCATTGAATGCTTTCAGGTGTATGTGTATGTGTACAATACAAATGGCTGCATGTGGCATGCCTCATTATCCTTGATTGCCTGCTTGATGTGCCTGATTTTCCTACTGCTGCAAATGCTGTTGTTGTCTTTTTGTTGCTGGCTGTCGACGACTGAGTGCCATTGTTTGATCGTTAGCATGGCTGACATTTGTATTAAATTGCAAATATTCGTTAGTAATAAATACAAATGAATAATACATATACTTATATGTACATACAATAATAACAACAACTACATTAAACTTGGCTGTTCGATGAGCTTCATTCATTGGTCGTTGACATTATTTCACATATTCACATATGAATTTTGTTTATTGTTTCGCGACTGTTATTGCTCAATAAACATAATTATATATATGCATATAAAGGGTGATCCATTTCGAGGTTCCCTAATTTTTGTAAGGAAAAAACACAGAAAATTCAAATTTAATGAATTTTTGAAGATTATCTCTTTCAAATGTCAGACGCGGCTACATTTCAGATCGTCCATCCGTTGAGTCCAATTTTCGATGACTCGTTCGAGCATTTCGACTGGTAACTGGCGAATGACACGCGTGATGTTTTACTCCAAGGCCTAAATCGAAGCGGGACTGTTCGCAAAGACTTTACACTTTACATATCCCACAGGAAAAAGTCTAACGGTGTGATATCACACGATCTTGGTGGCCAATCGACCGGCCAATAACGTGAAATTATCTGCTCACCGAAGTGTTCTCTCAATAAATCTATTGATTGATGCGATGTGTGGGAAGTGGCGCCGTCTTTTGAAACCAAATGTCGCGGAGATCACGATCTTCAAGTTCATCAAAGAGTTGGTTACCATGGTGCGATAACGCTCGCCGTTTAACGGTTACGTTCTCACCGGTACCATTTTTGAAGAAATATGGACCGATGATTCCACCGGTCCACAAACCACACCCCACCGCTGTATTTTATGGATGAAATCGCAGCTCTTGAATCTCTTCAGATTGCTCTTCGTCCCAGATGCGGAAATTTTGATTGTCAATGGGTACGTAAGCCAGAAATGTGTCTCATCGCTGAACAAAATTTGGCGCGAAAACGTCGGATCTTCTTGGAACTTTTCAAGAGCCCACAGAGCGAAGCGATGTCGCTTGGGAAGATCGAGCGGCTTCAGTTCTTGCACAAGCTGTATTTTGTATGCTTTCAATTTAAGATCTCAACGTAAAATGCGCCATGTCGTTCCATACGGCAGTCTGAGTTGCTGGGTCTTCATGTACACACTCAGCTGCGGCCGCTATATTTTCTTCTTTTCTTCTGCGTGCTGGACGTGGTCACTTCGGTCGAATATTATCCCGTAATGAATGCTGGGTCTAAAGATGGGTGATGCAACACCAATAGTACTCTCAGTATGCCGAATATGTTGACCATAAGTTGAGCTAAGCGCGCGAAACACATTCTTTACAGAACGTGAATTTTCGTAATAAAGTTGAATGATTTGTAAACATTGTTCAGGCGTAGTTCTTTCCATGTGAATTGGCAAACAATACTGAACAAAAATAACATGACAGCTTGACACGACTCACGCGTGATCTGTCAGAAAAGGCTATTGAAAAAAGTATCTCTACTTGGATCACCCTTTATAAGTACATAAACATCTATTAGATTTCAGTTATGCATACTGTTTAGCATCAGTTTGTGTATAGGTGCATTTAATGGCGTTGGAAGGACTATTGTTGTATGTAAATGCGTATATCCTTCACATTTTCAAAATGCAATTAATATTATTTTAGCGACTGCTTTTAGTTCACACAACCTTTAAAAATTTCAATTTGAATTGTAATGAAATATGGAAATTTTCTACTTAACTAAATTAAGTGAAATCTGATGAACATAGCTTTAATGTGAGAATCCGTAAATGGAACACAGGAGGACACAGACAAGTACTTTTACCTGGCTTTAGTGATATTTTATTTTGTTGAATATGAATAGCATATTTTTTGAGGGCATGCACCTGGAATGTCCCGGTTCCTTAATTGGATAGGTGCCTAAAGGTAGGTTCCTAAGGTGAGCTAAGACTGACATCACTGGGAAATACGACAAACGGGAGAAAGATAAAATAAGATACACAGGCCTTTCTGGATTTCGTGTAAAGAATTATAAGTTTGGTGTTGCATTTGAGGTGGGATATTGTCGTGGAATTTTATGATCTAACCCAGTGGATGAGCATCTCGAAACAATCGTAATCAAAGCACATAGGATATATGACTTTCCAATCATGCTTGACGACTTTAATGCCAGGCTGGGCAGAGAAAGTATATTTGAAACAATCTTTGGAAAATTCAGCCTCCACGTCGAGACCTACCTCTTATAGAAAAATGGCGCCTTGTAACCGCTGAAGCGCCTTCGGACGAGCTAACCCTTCAATTTGTCGTGCGCATCTTAATGATTTTCCAACAAATGGAGGGACCTACCATTTATTCTAAGCCGCATCCAAATTGATTGCAATCAGAAAAAATAACCTCCCTCATGCGCTAAAAATTATCGTTTTCGTCAATGCCCGATTATTAGTAATATCACAGATCAGTCAGCCAAGCAGTTTTCTACTCGATATTCACACCTACTCTCTAAAATCAACAACTCCTTATAAAGAACTGCGGGACTGCATTTCAAGCTCACAAAATGCAGTTACAAACGAAACTATTGGTATACGAGCTTCGAGAAAGGGCACCTAACATTCAGAGTATATTGAGTTTGTATTCTTCAGCTTACTGAATGGCAGGCAGTGGAAATGAAGTACCCGGAGGTAGTGAACCCGAAATCACAATCAGCCGCCTATGATGAAGTTCAAAGAGCAATTGTCCAGTCGAAGAATAATAAAGCAGTCAAAGCTTACAAACATATGGCTTACCTGATTAATTATTCAAGCACGGCATGTGCATACATCAGATTCTTTACAGAAACCCTGTTCGTCGATTGGGACCTAAATGTGGACTCACCATCATCGTGCTATAAGCATCCTCCATATAGCGCGTATATGTTCTATAATATAATGTTCTGTTATTCATTAAATGTGAAAGACTAAACCTATAATCAACGAACTGGGCGGACCTTCTCTCTGCCGTTTTTACGTCTAATCAAACCGACGCTAAACAACACCAGAAGTAGGAGGGACCTCTCCGTTCTGAACAAAACAAGTCTTCAGACAGAGTGAGTCTCTTTCGTGTGACTGAATAAGATGCTAGAAAAAAAATTAAGAGCTGCAGAGCTAAAAAGAGATCAATAGAGCGCTCTGCTTTCTTTTATTTGGGCAAGGCAGCCGACGTTACTGTTGACAGTCTTTATAGGAACTAGTTTCAATAACAACAACAACGTTATTCTTGAAATCCAAAACAAAATTACTCGTGTCTATAGGTGCTTCTTTGGACTGAGTAGGTATTTGGAGAGTTAAGACTTTACTTGACAAGCAAAAACCAAACTCTACAAATCGCTTATTATTTCCGTCCTACTGTATAGCGCAGAAGTGTGGGTCTTGACGACAGGAAATGAGTCGGCATTAATAATTAACGAGAGAAAGGTTTTGCGAAAGATGTTTGGATCCTTTGAACTGTGAAATAAAAGGAATGACGAGAGCTCGACTGGCTATTTTAAGAGTGCCTACGGCATTTAAGAAAGATGGGAAAATTATTTAAGTACTCCAAGCAGTTATGAAAATCCAACCCTCAACCTTATCGAAAATTTGTTAAGTCCTATTTTCTTATCGAATTTTAATTTATAAGAAAAGGTAAAATATGTAGTTCATTATTTATTTCACCCACAATTAACAGCTGAAGCATAAACTGTGTCACCGCCTCTCATTAAATTTTAATTTGATTTCAATCGGTTGCTCTCTATGCCCATTGTTTCAGTATTGTTTTATGGCAAATATTATTGCCACTTGAAAATGAATTCTCAGGAATGCAAACTGTGTGCGACTTGGCCGGTACTGTCTTGTTGCCGCATACAATTTGTCACGCTTCATTTGAAAAGCATTGGCGCTGGAGGGCAGAGTGGTGTAGAGAACAATGGCAAGCGGCGTTTAGTAAGGTAATTTCTTTTATGCTCATTTCAATTGGCCTCTTTGTTATTTACTTTTTGAAAATTTCAAGAAAATTGGAAATTTTCGAAGACGTGAAATTGCCGCCAGTGTGACTAACACAGACAAATGCTTCAATAAAAAAAAAAAGAACGAATGCGCTGCACTAGATTGTTGCAACAATCAGTAAATATGCACAACAATGTGCAGAAAAACAATAAGAGAGAAAAAATATAACATGAAAAATATATTGGTTATATATATATATATATATATATATATATATATATATATATATGTATATATATGAAAATACAATGTATGTATTGTAGGCACACGCCCTCAACAGTTTTTTGACAACAAACGAAGTCTCGTCGTAAGAGAATTAACAGACAAAGCAGCCAGCGTGGCGGGAGGCGCAAATGTACAATGTATAGATACGAAATTGCCAGATTGCAACAGCGTTGCAACAATGACCAAATGGCACAATCTGCTCTAGAAAGAATAAGAATTTTATTGTTTCCCTACTGATGGTTGATGGCCAAGACAGAGATTGCAACACATTGTGTTTTGTAGTACAGCGCCCACCTACTGGCGAAATTTACACCTTTTGCACGGTGTTGCACCTGAAATGCCTAAGCATAATAGAAAAATCCAACAACAACAAAAAATTGCAGCAGGATGCGTAGGCCAACAACGAGCTGTATTTTCTGCTATGGACGCTGACAGCTAACACTGCTTACGAAGGCATAGCCAATATTTAATAATATTGAGTATCCAGCATAAAAATTATACACAAATTTAGCACAAATAAAATAAAAAGAAATAAAATAAAATAACTTAATTAACTAATTAAAATAAAGTAAGATGAAACAAAATAAAGGGAAATAAAATTAAAAAATTAAGTAAAATTAATTGAAATAAAATTTAAAAAATTAATAATATTAAGTAAAATAAAATTAAAAAATAAAATAAAACCAAATAAAATAAGTTAATTAAAATCTGATATAATAAAATACGCTCTTAGATGTTCTTTTAACGGATTTTTGACGCATGGGAGTTATGTGTTATAGTAATCCGATTTCGATGATTTTCAGAATCAATATATGGTTGTGCATAGTGATGCGTGGGTATTTATACCAGTCTTTAGTACTTTTTTGATGGAATTATGACCTTAAATTGAAAATCTGAGAAATCTGTTGAATATATGCTGTAGTAGTCCGATAATAATAATTAATAACTATTTCAAATAAAAATAAAATGAAGGGAAATCAAATCAAATCAAGTAAATTAAAATAAAATGAAATGAAATAAAATATTTTAAAACAAAATAATGTAAAGTAAAATTAAATAAATCAAATTAAATCTAAATAAAATGAAGTAAGCAAATAATATCAAAATAAAATAAAATAAAATTAATTTTAATTTAATAAAATAAAATAAAGTAAATCAAACAGAAAAATGAAAATAAGGATATACCTTTGCTGAACATATCTGTCGGATGTTCCTTAGGAGCAGACGTTTATCAATAATGCCCTTCTTCAAAAGTGTTGACCTAAAAGCAACACCACTGGTTTTTTAGATTAAGAGATGATCTAATTTTTAATGGTACATCATTGGAATTTTCGACTATTAGTGAGAGTTATGTAGCAATGTACATACCAAAAATTGCCTCTCATGCAAATGGAAATGATGGTTTACTAATTAAATTCATTAACCTTGTAGCCTTGGGACCCTGACGCATTTTATAAATCATAGTATTTTCACGTCTTGTTTTCTAGCGTAATGGAAAATTAACTGCGGCTAAGAAAAGCTCTCTTAATACTCGCTCGACCCATAACCATCCTCTCTGCTTTGTCTAAGGTGTTTCAGATGCTTACGGCTAAACAAATCATTGAGTTTATAAGTGAACATAACTTACTTAAATAAACTTAAATAAGGTAAAAACACAGCGGCAGTATAGCTGTACTAAAGATCACTGATGACACCCATTTGAACATGCATAATAATCAAATCCCATTGCTTTGCTTACGATTTATTTTGCTGTAGATTGAAAGCGTACTTTGGTTTCAGTTTTAGTGCCTTAGGTCTAGTGAAAAACTATCTAGTCGACCGATTGCCGATGACACATCGCAACTCAAACCGGTAACTTTAGGGGTGCCTCAAGACTCCATCCTTGGTCTGTTGCTTTTTAGCCTATTTATAACTGATATTTTTAGTGTATATACATTTTCTAATCTACATGTTATGCTGTTGACATTCAGTTGTACTTATCTGAACGCTTTGATCGAACAGATCGGCTCTGCAAAAATGCTAATATTGTCCTGTCTGCTATCTCGAGTGGGGCGGCTAGTGGCAGTGGTTTAATTTCAAACAGCAATAACAGCTGTATATTGCCAATTATTCTTAAGAAATTTACTAACTTTAACATTTTGTTCCACACATACATATATATAGATAATGGTCCCTTAAAAATAGTTAATAAGATTAAAAACTTAGGACAGACCATTAACTTTATCCTTGCATGCAGAAATCATGTAATTTCAGTCGTAAGTAAGGTTTACGCTACTCTGAGGAATCTGCGGCTGTCAGCTATCTCTACGCTCACCGTTATTAGACTTCGACTTGCTACACAACTACTTCTTCCAGTTATTATATACTCTGAAGTCGTATACAGCAAGCTACATGACAGCTCATCTGTGCACAAAATTGATGTTATGTTTAATAGCGTCACATGGCATGTGTATGGTCTCTCCAAGTTTGAACACATTTCGTGTTGGAAACATCAACTATTGGTATGTACGATTGCTGACTATCATAAGCCCAGAAATTGTATTTTTCCTTATAAACTCATTCTGGCAGTATCTCCCAGATATCTTCATTCCAAACTGTATTTTACTAGATTTACCAGAACAGGTAATAATATAATACCGTATTTTTTTTATAAATTGCAATGCTAGCCGTTTATAAAGGGTCATCAATTTCGTGGTTCTCTATTTGCTCAAAGGAAAAACACAGAAAATTCAAATTTGATGGGGAATATTTATTATCATTCGAAAGAATGGCGAATGACATGTGTGATGTGTTGCTCCAAGTCCTGAATCGAAGACGGATCGCTCGCAAAGACTTTAGGATTTACATATCCCCACAGCAAAATGTCTAACGGTGTGATATATATGTAAGTAATACGATATTGGTGGCCAATCCACCGGCCTAAAAGGTGAAATTATCTGTTCACCGATTCACCGTTATTGATGCGATATGTATGAAGTGGCGCCGTCTTGGTGAATGGTAGGCCGATTATGTTGACCATAAGTTGAGCTAAGCGCACGAAACACATTCTTTACAGAACGTGAATTTTCGTAATAAAGTTTAATGATTTGTAATCGTTGTTCAGGCGTAAGTCTTTCCATGATGAAATGCTAATCAATACTGAACAAAAATAGCATGACAGCTTGACACGACTCAGGTGATCTGTCCAAAAGAGGCTATTGAAAAAAGTACCTCTACTTGGATCACCCTTTATAAAATAAAAAATTAAATAAATATTAAACAATACAAATAACAACAAAAACGAGTCCTAGTTAAGCTAAATTTTGGCAATAAAAGTTAGTCACGTTGCGTTGACCAAATCTGCAAAAAGAAAACAACAACAACACCAACGCTAACAAGAAAATTAAATGTTATTCCATTCATTGTTGCTGTTGTTGCCGCTTTATATTATTTCAACACATTCGTGTAACAAATCTTTCGCAATTATCGCATTAAACCGCAACGCGACAACAACAACAGCAGCAACCAGAAAAACCATTTCAACATAGACGCAAAAACAAGAACTTTCAACTATTTTTTTCTGCTACAAATCGCTAATGCGCAGGCGTGCGTGTTGCAACTTTCCACACCTCTTTACCATCCATCGCCTTCATCGACCAACCAACCAACCAACCAACCATTCGTCCGTCCGTCTGTCTACCTCTCGGCCTGCCTGTGTGCCATTACGTGCACTCTTACATTTGTTTATATGCTTGTTTGTTGGTAATAGTGCGCGCCGGCGCGTTGGCTGGCAATTTTCCCATAAAAATATAATTAATAAAAATTAAATTCGTTTTGCGATTATGGCTCGCCGACGCAATGTGCACCTAATTTATTTGATCGCAGACACACACAGACTCACATACACACACACACACATACTTATGTTACCCATACATGCTCCGTAGCGTTTAAAATAATAAAAATATTTGTAATACCATTTTCAGTTTCCGTTCACTCGCCGACAGGCCACAAATGGCGATGGCAGGCGATTAGCGGTTAAGCGTCGCATTTTGTGGGAAATGTTAAAGATAAATATTTGAAATGGCCGAGACAGTTGTAAATGCATTTCAGCTTAATTATGATGGATAAAATGAAACCTTTAAACAAAAATAACGGGATTCGCTATTTATTTGAAATAAAAATATTAAATAAGTTGGATCAGTTCGTTTGTCCATTATTATTACTCAGTCTATTCAAGATCCTTTATCGATGGTAAGGTCTTAATAATGGCATGAACGTAGTTATGAGTGAGACTAATTTTAAAACTAGTAAAAGAGAGCTTGCCGGCCGCAATACCGAGTGGTCAGCACTACGTACTGTCATTCGGAATGTCGGATGTAGAGTATTATAGAAAATAATTTTTTCTAATTACCATCGCCCCTCGACAGGGAATTTCAAGCCATTCGAGTGTATTTCTGTTATGAGATAAAAGCTCCTCATGAAAATCGAGCACGGACCTCCATTCATGAGAAAAAGATCAAGACGCACAACACAAATTGGAGGAGGAGCTCAGCCGAAAATCGTTTCAGTGGTTACAAAGTGCGAATTATATATTAGAGAGAGCTTAGCTCGAGTGAGCAATAAACGCACCAAATTCGACGCGCAGGATTTTGGGAAAAAATCTCGATATGAAGGCTTATATGTCCAATTGGGCCAAGAACTGAAGCCTCATGACTATCCGATGCGGCTTCGTTTCGCTAAAGGAGCTGAAGATAGCTTGCCATAAGATGAGCAATTTTACCTAAAAATCAACTTTTCCAATGTAGCCCATTTTCGTCTCAGCGGTGATGTTAGCAAGCAAAACTTTCGCATTTGGGATTCAGAAAACCCACACGTCAGCATGGAAAGGTCAATAATGTAGATAATGTAATATTTCCTTATATAAAAACAAGTCTATTAGTATGTCCTGAAATAACAATTTATTTAAATAAAAGTTATGAAATTATGTTTAAACTAGTGTTGCAAACTTTTATTTTTCGGTCCTTTCTCTTGTATGAACTAATCAGAGGATCAGTTGACATCATTAGTGTAGTCATAAGATCTAAGCTTTTGGCACTTTCTGTTAATTTTTCTTGGATATATGCTTTGAATGAACGTATTATTAATTTTTCGCTTCTTTAGACTCCTCTGATAACTCACTTGCAAGAAAGGAGTGGTATTTCAAAATATTTTTTCCCATGATTCATCTTCATTATGCGAGGGTTGTTTGATAAATCTGTGATTTTTTGAATTTGCCGCGCAGTTATTGTAAATACAAGACTGCTATAATCAAATATTATCGAATAATAGACTAATGTAAAATTTTGAGCGAGTTGCGCCATTTAGTTTGGGTTTGACAGCCATTGAAAGCAGGCGACTTCGTGAATTTAACTAAAATAATAAAAGTGAATTTCGTGTGCTGATTAAGTATTTATTTTTTTATTATGCAACCACTTCAAACTGTTTGGCGATGTTCAACCGGAATCCAAACAAATTTTAGAGCCGCTTCGTTATCGTAAACGAAACATGAATCTACCACATCACACCGAAGACCAAAGAACAATCACGACAGTGAGTTTCTCTGGGTGAACTAATACACTAAAGAGATCCAAATTGAGTCTGTCGGCCAACAAGGTAATGGCCACAGTTTTTTTGGGATGTACGAGCAGTCATTCATACACCTCGATGACCTTGAAAAGGGTAAAACGATCACCGGAGAATATTAACTTTAAACAAATTTGATATTGATTTACAGCTGAAACGGCCGCATTTGGTAAAAGAAAAGTGATAAGAAGTGCTGCTTCCATCAGAACAATACGCGGATGCACACGCGTGAAGCCATTATGGCATAAATTCAGAAATTGTGCCACGAAGTGCAACCCCATCCAGCGTATTCTCCAGACTATTTCTACTTTCCAAACCTGAAAAAATGGCTGACCAGCAAGAGATTCGCGTCAAATGGAGTGCTCATCACAGAAATAAATGCCTATATTAAGCGCCTTGAAACCCTTATTATATGTAAGGAATGCACAAATTTTAAAAGCATTGGTCCAAAGGTATAGTGCTAAAAGAAGACTATGTTGAGAACTAAAAAGCTTATTTGCCGAAAAAATATATTTTATTCAAAAAATCACAGACTTATCAAATTACCCTCGTAAAAGAGTTTCCCAACGGAGCAAGTTTTTTTTTTTAATTTTAGAGAATTTTTTCCAACAAATTTAGAGAAAAAAAACTGATTTCCCACATTGTTTTGTCAGCTAATGATATTTGTGGATAACTTCAAAAGCATATATCGCCAAAATCATAAGAGATAAAATAAAAATCAGAACAGATTCTCCAAACACAGAAAATTTTCTTTGAAGAACAGTATTTCAAATGAAAATGTGAGACAAAGGTTTTAAACCCACCAAACGAGCACACAGAGGCCTTACAAAGTACACTGTGCATCGCAGCTGCGATTTGACTCCGTTCGACTATTTTTTATGGGAAGCCGTTAAGGATAAGTGCCATCCGTAGATGACTCATGACTTCAAATACGAAATTGAAGTTGCTATTGCAGCCATAGGGGTTCGAATAATCGAAAATTTATTTAAAAAATTTGGTCGACAGTCAGAACAGATTGGAAAAAAATTTTTAAACGCAAAATTTTCGCGAACCGAGATTTTCACAGAGAATTTGAATGTAATTAAAGCCACTTTGATTTTACAATGTCGCTTTAGGTTCATACCAAGTCTTACCATGTATCCAATATAAATTTAGTCTCGGGTCATTAGAATTAAACAAAATTCGTTCTTTTTCGTTTATTTTTGTTTTTATTTTTGTTTCCCAATCATTTCCCCGACAACCTACTTTCTTACCACAGAGCTATTCTGCTTATCTACGCTGGTGAATGACCGCCAAATTGTAATAATTACATTTTCCTTTACAAACAATTAAGAAATCTGAAATTTGTTGCCACTTAAAAGAGCGCTAACTGCTCACTTGTGTCAAATTTTACTGATTTTATTATAATACGCATTTTTCACAAGCGATTGAGCAATGCTTTTTTCTTATCTCCTTCAGCGCTGACTATTTACTTGATGGCAATAAAAAAGGATATCTCAAAGGTCAAACAGTAACCAATGGGATGGCATGTGAATACGCATGCTTTCTTAGAGCAATTCATATACGTGCATATGTATATGAGTGTGTATGTGTGTGGTTGTGCATGCGTCATGAAACCACTTGTCTATCTTATCGCGGCGCAAGGCCAAAATGTGCATAATTGATATTTGGTTGTAATCAGCAGGCATAACGCTTGACTTCACGCCACACAATTTAATTGTGGCAAGTAATGGCCATAATACACCATTCACCATACACCATACACAGTGCCACATCACACCACAGTAAGTAGCACGCGAAGTAAACAGCTGCCTGCCTGCCCGCCTGCCTTTGCTGACTCGGCTGACTAAAAGTCTTGCTTGTTTTGCTGTGGCTCACGCGTACTTTCTTATCTGTCGTAGAATAATGTGAAGAAAAGCGATTAATAGAAAAAGCAATGAATAACTGAAGTGTTTGTTTGTAGCGCCTTTTTCTATATTATGTATGCTGCAGTTGTTGGTGGGGGCAGAGGCGTAATGCCTCGTAAAGGGGAGCACACTATCGGAGACTCCTTTAGTCTATTGATAAGCCAAGCATAATTTAATCGAATGTGTATGTAATGTGTGGTACATCTTTGTTTGTATGTAAATAGTTTTGAGTTCGTTTGACTTTCAATCGCATTTCACTGCCAGGGTCAAGCAAGATTTATGGCCTTCTTTGTCAGTTTTTACAATGAACTGGCCGAAGACTCTTGTCTGATAAGTTTTTGCTTTTGTTTTACTTTATTGCTTCATTTTAAACGATTCGTAATTTTTGTGTAGAAATATAAGTGATTTTTAGTTTGTGTAGAGATAAGCCTTAACAATATCACCACCAAACATACATACATATACATGTATGCATGTATGTATATAACTATGCATGCATGAGTCTTTATATAATATTTGTCTGCACTTGAAATTCGAAATTAATACTAATAATCGTAAAATATTATTCATAATTAAATGCGTGTCTTCTCGCTGATTGTTTTCAAATATTTTACACTAACATACACAAGCACATAAAAATATACATAAATTTCATTTAATGTACACTTTTTCTAATAGCAACAGTAATCGTTTGGCTCTCTCTGGGGAAAATTAAAACCGTTTTCATTTATTTAATTGAGTTATTCTAATTTATTGCCTTCCAAGGGACAATAAACTTAAAATAAATAAAAAATTAAATAACACACAAAAATGTGAAATCTGAGGAAGAGCAAAAGACAAAATCTGAAAGATTAAATTTTTTTGGTATTCTTATAAATAATGAAAAGAAAAAACAGCAGCCTCGGATGATAGTCTCCCTTTTGGATGACGACAATGGCTAAGATGCTAAGGACTACGATTTGAGGGCATTTGAGGCATGCACTTGAAATATCCGGCTCCTTAATTTGGAAGGTCCTGCTGCCCGGCTGGTTGATGTCCTAGTAAGACTAAAGGCTGACATCACCGGCGTTTAAGAAATGCGTTTGACGGGGTAAGGATAGTAGAAGGGTCCTTGTGAAATCTACTACGGCTGTCATTGAAAGGAGCACGAATTTGTGTTGGGGTTGTGGTGGGAGAGAGACTCCGATGGTCGAACGTCTAGCTACAATCCGCATCAAAGCAAAGTTCAGAGTTATATTGTCTGATTTGCATCCACACTCCGACGAAAGAGAAGGAAAATGTGACCAAAGATGTTTCCTAAGAGCGTCTAGAACGCACCTTTGAGCACTGCCCCCGCTACGATATCAAAGACGTGCTTGACATAACAGTCGGAAAATTCAGGCTCCATGGCGAAACATCCACAAACGGACTGAGGCTGAACGACATCGCCAATTACAAGATTCAGGCACAAGAAAATATATCAAGCTGTATGATTGTCTCCGGATTGAAAAACGCCCAACCAAATCGGTCATGTTGCGATGGAGGGATGACTTGTCTCCAGTATTCTAGACGCTCCTCTCCAGCAAAGAAGGGCCGTCAACAAACACAAGATAGATTCTAAGGTTTGACTTGCACTCATGCCCTTTGAGAGCATTACTCGTTAAAATCTCGATATAGGGGAACTGTGTACCGCTGCTGCACAAACATCTGGATTTAAAAGCTGGTACGATAAGGATTGCCGTAATGCAGTGGAGAGAAAGCAGACTGCCTACCTCCCAATTTTGCGATACAACATGTGCGGGGTGGGATAGATTTCGAGAGCTGAAGAGGGAAGCGAGACATAACAGTTTTGCAGACAAAAAAAGAAAGAGGCCGAACGAAATGCGTAAGTTTGAAGAACTTGAGAAGCTGGCCGACATAGCTAATGCTCGAACTCATGAAGTAACCAAGGAAACAATTCACTTCTTTGCAAAATTTGGTTGGATTGTGCCATATCTGTGAAAAGAAAAGATCAATTCATACCACATATTCGTCGATTTTAAGGTAGCCTTCAAAAGCCTAAAAAGGAACTGCCTCTACGCTGATATTTTTGAATTTGGTATCCCCACAAAACTTAAAATAACGATGAGCAACAACAAAGGTTCCATCATGATCGGGAAGGATATATTCGAGCCTTTCGATGATAAGCGACTTATTTAACTTAGAGCTGAAGGAAATAATAGGAGACACAGAGTTAAACAGAGATGTTATGAGCTTCTATAAGAACCTACTACAGCAGGCGTAGTCCGATGTTATTCACACCAATTACCGCTTCTTTAGTTTTGCTTTCTACGGAGTGGATAAGGAAACAAAACGAATGGATCTGGTAGTGAAGAAGAGCAAGACGAGATAATTTCTCTCATCAAACAAACAGTCATCACATTCGCTACTCGACTCTCACGTCACTGATCACAGTCATAACTTCGAAATCGTAGATAATTTTGTCTACTTACAAACCAGCATTAACAACACCAAAAATATCAGCCTTGAAATCCAACACAGAATCACATTTGACAACGGGTGCTACTTTGTACTCCGTAGACAATAGAAGAATCAAAACCAAATTCTACAAGTCGCTCATCATTATCGTCCTTCTATATGGAGCAGAAGCGTGGATGATGACGATATTTGATAGGAGTTTTCGAAAAAAAGTTTTGATAAAGATTTATGAAGAAGACGATGGAACCATGTGCAGCACCAGATATACAGCGACATTGATCTAGTTAAGCGACTCAAGAGATAACGGCTACACTGGCTACATCGTGTGGTACGGATGGGTGAATTTTAGAGGATTAAGAAGACCTCCAATCCGTTGGAAGGAATAGTTAGAGAGCGACCTGGATTTGCTAGGTATTTCTTATTGAAATAATAATAATTATGTTATGATTATGTAAATTTTATGATTTTTTCATAAGTCTCCACCAAAAATAGTCACCACTCTGGCTGGAAATTTTTCGTAGTTTCGGTTAACAAGCACAAAAGAGATTTAGAAAAAGTCGAGTAATCAATTCGTATACCGAATAATTATAACTAATGCTTAGCAAATGTTAATTAACTTAAATTATGAAAACTTAAAAACTCACATAATTGTGTATGTACGTATGTATACATACGTGTGCACATACAGTCGCAGACAAAAGTCTACAAATACCGCCTGTATTCGTTGTGTAGAAAGTACTATCACTTTACTGAAAAATGTAGGTATACAGTTTTATTTTGAACCCTTTTCTCATCATATGTATTAAAACAAATTCATTCTCTAACATAAAATAAAACAATTATGGTGAAAAAACGTAAAAATTTCCTTGACAAAAGCCTACATACACCACGGGCTCACTAGCAGTTATGTCGATGATATGCTTTGTTATTATGGCGGTTAGGTACCCTTTTTCTACTATTTTTTTAAATTATGTTTTCTAAAGGGTGTTTTTTATAGAGGTATAGAACTTTAAGTTGCAATAAAACAACGATGGATTATTCGATTGACATGAATTTTATTTATCCGAAAGATAATCTTGTGGCATTACATTTTAAATATGGTTTCTGGCATATAATCGCCACGGCTGGCGCGGATGTAGTCCAATCTGGACGTCCAATTTTCGATGACTTTTTCCAACATTTGTGGCCGTATATCGGCAATAACACGGCGAATGTTGTCTTCCAAATGGTCAAGCGTTTGTGGCTTATCCGCATAGTCCAATGACTTTACATAGCCCCACAGAAAGTAGTCTAGCGGTGTTAAATCACAAGATCTTGGAGGCCAATTCACAGGTCCAAAACGTGAAATTAGGCGGTCACCAAACGTGTCTTTCAATAAATCTATTGTGGCACGAACTGTGTGACATGTTGCACCGTCTTGTTGAAACCACATCTCCTGGACATCATGGTTATTCAATTCAGGAATGAAAAAGTTAGTAATCATGGCTCTATACCGATCACCATTGACTATAACGTTCTGGCCACCATCGTTTTTGAAAAAGTACGGACCAATGATTCCACTAGCACATAAAGCGCACCAAACAATCAGTTTTTCTGAATGTAACGGTGTTTCAACATACACTTGAGGATTACCTTCACTCCAAATGCGGCAGTTTTGTTTGTTGACGTAGCCATTCAACCAGAAGTGCTCTTCATCGCTAAACATCGCTAAAATAGACGTAGTGCGCGATACGTTTTCCGCACAGAACCATTATTTTCGAAATAAAATTGCAATATTTACAAGCGTTGTTCAGGCGTGAGTGACGAATTGCCAAACCAAACTGAGAATAAATCACTTGACAGCTGTTAAATCGGTCGCCATCTTGAAAAGTAATGCCAACTTAAAGTTCTATACCTCTATAAAAAACACCCTTTACTTTGTTAGTATTGAACTTAGTTGTGGTTAAAGCACATTAGCATTAACAATGGCTCTGCGAAAAGAAATATCCATTGACGTAAGAAACTTGGTTATTCAGCACAGAAAAGAGAAGAAATCGTATGGTGAAATTTAAAAATTTTAAACTTAAGTGGTACAGACCATTGTAAAAAACTTTGAAAAAAAATTGATCCACCAATGTTGGCCGCCAGAAGAACCTAACTCGAAGAGACTTCAGCTTTATTCTGAAGGAAGTGAATTATGATCCTAAAGTTACTGCTCCAAAATTAGTCGAAAATATTGCAAACCCATAATGAAAATGTGTCCATTTAAGAACAATTCGAAAAGCTCTGAATGATAACGGCTTCCACAGTAGAACGCCATGTAAGAAGCCTCTTAATTTTGAAAAAAAATCGTAAACTTCGCTTGGAGTTCGTTAAAGCACATTTAGACGAGTGAATTTTTGGCAAAAAGTCTTGTTTACGGACAAATCGAAGTTCAATATATTCGACAGCGATGGAAGAGCAAAAGTTTGGAGAAAAGAAAATACTGCAAATACGCCAATACGCCAAAAATATATTAAAAAAAGTGAAGTATGGTGGCGGTAACGTAATGGTTTCGGGAGCGGCTGCGGCTTCCGGAGTTGTAAAGCTTATTTGTATTGAGGGTAATACGGAGCGGTTCAAATATACGTCATTGTTGGAAGGTAATCTGAAACCTTTGGTGGACAATTTAGAGCTTACGCAGGCAGGATCTTTCAACAGGATAACGACCGAAAGCAATGCTCCAAGGCAACTACACACACCACCTCAAAGCCCAGATTTGCTATTGATTGATGTTATTGAACACGTCTGCGAGATTTTTGAGCGAAAAATTTAAAAAAAATGAGATTTCCAGCTCAGCATTACTCAAAGAAAATCTTATTGAAGCTTGGGACAGTATTACTTCCTCAGAACTTGACAAATTTAGTAGCTTCGATGCCATGACGGCTTCAAGCTGTTATTGATGGGAACGGTGGACCAACTAAATACTAAAAAGATCATGTTACCTGATATGTACCGAAGTTTTTGCGCTAAGATATGCTATGTATGTACTGTATGTAGACTTTTGTCAATGCTGGATTTAGGTTTTTTTTTGTGTTAAAAAATTATGTTAAAAAATTATTTTTTTTTTTTTGGTACATCATGGTAAGGGAAAATAGTTGAAATAAACTGTGTCATTAAGTTTTCCAATAAACTTTTTGGAATTTCAATTCAACGAAAATAGGTGATGTATATAGACTTTTGTACGTCACTGTATATACTACTGCGCATTTGCCTTCTAATGAATTAAAATCAACACTGATCTGAAGATAAATAAGCTAAAATTTCGCACATATGTCAGAAATCAATGATTATTATTAAAACAAACAGTTACACATATATGTATGTATGTATGTATGTACTTGTATGTAAGTATTTGCATGTATTTATATCACGTTGTCATCTATCGTTGGTTTCTCATAGCAATATCCAAACAAACGCATTCTAAAATAACCAACACCAACAAAAAATATATTGAAATAAGAAGAAAGAGTGGGAAGAATTTAAATCTGCTCATTATGAAAATTCTTATCTGATTTGTAAATTGGCTGAGTGAGCATCTTTCTAAATTGGCATTTGCTTTGTTCTCCGCTTAAAGTCAATTTTGGTATTCTTTGGTACTTTGTTATGATTACATTATGTATATATGTATTGATAATCGAAAGTGATAACATCAGAAAACGAGAAAAAAAATTATAATAAATAAATATAGTGAATATATATGTATGTATAAGACGCCATCCTATTACGAGTATATGCTCTTTGTTAAGGGTCGCTTGAGAGTGTTGTAGAAAAGCAACCCCAATTTTTGACGCATTCAAAAGCATATATTTTCTGTATTCATAATCAAAATAGTATATATACATACTAAGTACGTATGAAATAAATAAATACGCATAAATGTTGTATATGCCAATTATATGAAGATTAGTTGATAAACGCTTTGACAGCCCACACAATAATCACTAAATGAGGGATTTGTTATGCGTATGAATGTATGTCAATATTTATCATTTCAGCTAATCATGCGTATTATATGCTAGCAGGCCCTGAAACACGCTGATTTGGCTTTTTGGTACTTTGATGTATTTGCAGTGGCGGACAAAAGTCGACAAACACCCGCTGTTTTCGTTGAATTGAAAGTCCAAAAGGTTTATTGGAAAATGTAATGTTGCAGTTTATTTCAAAAGCTATGACAAAAAAACGTCAATCCAACGTCAATCCAAAAGTCTACAAACAGTATATACATAACTTATCTTAGCGCAAAAACTTTGGTTCATATCAGGTAACCTGATCTTTTTAGTATTTTGTTGGTCCACCGTTCTCATCAATAACAGCTTGAAGCCGTCATGGCATCGAAGCTACTAAATTTATCAATTCTGAGGGAGTAATACTGTCCAAAGCTTCAAAAAGACGTCCTTTGAGTAATGCTGCGCTGGAAATCTGATTTTTTCTAATTTTTCGCTCAAAAATCTCGCAGACGTGTTCAATAACATGCAAATCTGGGCTTTGAGGTGATGTGTGTAGTTGCCTTGGAGCATGATAAAGCAACCAATCCCTAATAATATGGGTCGTGTGCTTTCGAAGGCTTCAGATTAGCTTCTAACAATGACTTATATTTGAACTGATCCTTATTATCCTCAATAAAAGCCAGCTTTCCAACTCTAGATAACCGCTCCTCAAACTATTACGTTGCCGCCACCATACTTCACTGTTGGTACTATATTTTTGGCGTTAAATGCAGTGTTTTCTTTTCTCCAAACTTCTGCCCTTCCATCACTGGCGAATATATTGAACTTCGAACTTTGTCTTAAAACAAGATTTTTTGCCAAAAATCCATTCCCTTGTCTAAATGTGCTTTATCGAAGTCCAAGCGAAATTTACGATGTTTTTAGAAACAAGAAGCTTTTTACGTGGCGTTCTACTGTGGAAGCCGTTATCGTTCAGAGCTCTTCGAACTGTTCACATTTTCTTTGCGATGTGTTCGGCAAATTTTGGAGCAGTAACTCTAGAATCATCATTCACTTCCTTCAGAATAGAGCTGATGTCTCTTCGAGTTAGTTTCTTTGGGCGGCCAAAACGCGGCTTATTTTCGGTGAATCCATTTTTTTCAAAGATTTGTACCTTTGGTGGACTTAAGTTTAAAAAATTTTAAATTTCACCATACGATTTCTTCTCTCTTCTGTGCTGAATAACCAAGTTTCTTACGTCAATGGATATTTCTGTTCGCAGAGCCATTGTTGCTGCTAATGTGTTTTAACCACAACTAAATTCAGTACTAGCAAATTAGAAAACATAATTTTAAAAAATAGTAAAAAAAAGGGTACATAACCGCCATAACAACACACCATATCGACATAAGGCAAAGATATTTTTTCGTTTCTTCACCAATATTGTTTTATTTTATGATAGAGAATGGATTTGTTTTATTTCATGTGATTAGAAAAGGATTCAAAATAAAACTGTATACCTACATTTTTCAGTAAAGTGATAGTACTTTCTACACAACGAATATAGGCGGTGTTTGCAGACTTTTGTCCGCCACTGTACATACAGGAAAAGGGATGAAAAATGTTTATCAAATATATTAAACTTCTTATTATATTATTATTATTACCAAAGTTAGTCAGAGATTAGTCACTACTCAAAGTCTTCCACGAAAATATGACAACAACATGATTGCCCCTAAATTATCCGAATAACACTACGCTTAGATTGAACGAATAAGAATAGCTCGCAACAATATGGGATGTAACCGCAACGTCAAACACAAAACAGCCTGCAGCTGAATTACTATAAAATGACACAGCGAAGTACGAATGATCTACATTTTGATCCGGATCCGTTAATCTCTTAATCTGTAATTCAATTCCCGGAAATAAAGTATTATATATTGTTAATCCAGTTCAAAAGCTTACAAACGTGCAAACGTACTAAATTTCAAGCAAATCGAACTTGCTCCCTCGGTAATTTCCGGCATTTTTTTCTATAGACAAAATTAAAACTTCGTAAAAAATCAATAAAACAGACGGAGTCCTCCTCCGCTGCCATCGAATACTTTCAAAGCTGGAGCGATTTCATACATTCGGATGACATGACCTAGTCAGCGTAGCCGCTGTATCTTGCTTCGCTGAACTATTTTAATGTCGTCATATAACCCATACATGACATCGTTCCATGGTCTGCGGTACTCGCTGTTGTCAACGCACAAAAGACCATAAATCTCCCGCAAAACTTTTATATCGAAAACTTCTAAAGACGACTCATTGGATGTCGACATCAGCTTTTGCACAAAACATCAGAATGGGAATCTTTCGTTTCTTCCACAAAACATAGCTGGAATATCTGGTCAATTTTAAATTTATCAGGTCTAAAGCCACACGGATAAGATTCAATCACTTTCCCACCATACCATTATACCACCATATTTGGCGCAGACCGTGGGGTCTCCATTTTTTTGGATTGGGCAGAGCATACTTAGGTTCCATTCGCCGGGCATGCTTTCTTCCGACCACATTCTGCAAGAAGCTGATGCATGCGCCTTGTCAGTTCTTCAGTACCGTATTTGAATATCTCCAAAGGTAAGGCGTTGACTGCCGCGTTTTCGTTATCTTTTAAGCGGGCAATAGCTATTCGAACTTCGTCATAATCGGTCGATGGAACGTCTATACCATCGTTAACGATTGGGGTTTCGTGTTCGTCATCTCCGGGTGTTTCATTTTCACTGTCATTCAGCAGGTTAGAGAAGTGTTCCCTCCCATATACTCTGGACACTTGTTACCAGATTACGGCCTTGGTCTCTACATGATTAAGCTCTGGTCTTAAAATCGTCAGGCAGTCGCCGCATCTTCTCAGCTCTCGGTATCTACACCACCCTGCACGTGTTTGTGGTCAACAGCAACATTGCGAGGTAGGCAGTCCGTGTTCTCTCCACTGCAGTTGAACATTCCTCATCGTACCAGCTCTTTTTCTGACACTGTTGAAAATTCATTGTTTCCGAAACGGCCGTAGGTAAGGAGTTTAATATTCCGTTACGTTGAGTGCTCTCAGAGAGCAGGTGTGCAAGCCGAGTAGAACACCTACTGGCAGACTGCTGTGATTGAAACTTTTCGATGTTGAAGCGCTCTTTGCTGCACATAGGCGGGTGCGTATCTTAACTGCGACAAGATAATGTTCCGAGTTGATATTTGGGCCTCGAAACGTACCCACATCTAAAACACTGGATACTTGTCCTTAGTCAATTACTACATGATCAATTTGGTAGTGTGTTTTTCGATCCGGCTACAGCTGTGTTCTGGAATCTAGTCTATAGACAACTATTTTTTGGGCCCGGCGAATTCTATCAGTCTCAGCCCTTTTGGGGATGCTTCCTCATAGAGGCTGAATTTTCCGACTGATGGGCCAAAGCTACCTTCAGAGCATACATGGTCTAAGACCGGAAGCCGTAAATTGCTTGAATCATATATAAAATAATCGTTTCTGCCCATTCTCAGGTAAATGGCAATCAAAAACTTTCCTCACTTAAATATAGTCGTGTGTTCGGCACCTTCTACAAAGTCTGCCAGACAAATTTCACATTACAATTCTGCTTTGTGGCCACAGAGAACTTGAGTTGAATTGAAGTCAACTGCTCCATACTTCCTTGGCATCAGACGGTAAGTCCGCCTTCTCTTAAAGTATTGCTCTGTCTCAGCTGGTTATGGAACTCCTTGCAATTTGACATCGTTTCATTCTCAATAACTCACAACCCAATTTGCTAATTTTGGAATATTAAATTAATGTAGATTAAAGCTCCCAATATAGTAGAATAAGCTAAATGAAAAAGCAGTTAGTGGCCTTTATATTAAGTAATTTTGCGACTTGAACTCCGACCCGTAATCGCTGCAGTTAAAGATCAATGATTTGAGTTCACGTTCATGCCACAAGCACGCTGTCTTAAATAGCGTTGAAGTACACATTTCAAGTTCGATTTGTTGTTCCATTTCCACTTACGAGTATTTAGGATCTTTTCTAGTATTTTATTCTCTCCGCTGAATTTTTGTATAGAAAATTGTATGTTACAATGTAGTACCAAGAGTCCATTCATAAGTTTCAACAAGAAATATTTCACCATTAATTACTTTGTTAAAAACTGGCTGACAAAGCAAAATTTTTTCGAAATTGTTCGAAAATTATTTTTTAACGAAACTTTTTTTTTGCAAAATTTTGATAGACTTTTCAGTTTCACTTTGCCGAATATACAAAAAAATAGCATTGCCAATAACACGTGTCCAGCAGAGTACTTCGTACGAAAAACAGTATTGTCATTCTGAGTGGCTCTTATGCATCACGTGCCATGCTGTCTCCAAAGAAAATGCACCGGGCGGCTCTTTGTGGCGCAAAAAGGAAATTGTAGATTTTATTACCAAAAATTGGTTAATCATGTACATACATACATATTGATATGTAAGTTTGTAAGCGCCCCCTGGCATGCAGCGCCCTGCTGTCTGCGCTCGTTGGCAGGTCGAGTGGACGGTTTATTATAATCTACTTAGTCATTGTTATTGTTTTTGAGCGCATTGCTGTTGTTGTTGCAATTGTTTAGTTTTTTTCATATATGCACACTTGAGTGACACAGTGTTTGTTTTGTTTGTACTGTTATCCTTGTTATCGCTGTTATTCGATTAACTTCTCTCGAAACCCAAAAAGGCAAAAGGTCAAGAGGATTTCTTTTTGCGTGAATACTCATTGATTTTGAGTTGTTTTTTTTTTCTTTTTCAAAGAACAATACGCATAGTGAATTTTCAAAAATTATATTGTGTTGAAATGCAAAATTTTTGACACATCAAGTGATGCGCTTAGGGACTGAGTGATTACTTGGATGTGTAAAAGAGAAAAAGAGAGGGGAAGAGGGAGAGAGAGAGAAAGAGAGGATGAGAGAATGGCAAAGAATACGAGTGTTATTTATAACGAGGACCACTTTTCAGCCTTGTCTTTGAATTGTCATTTACGGTTTTTGATTTCGGGTGGCCTACAAACACCACGACAAGCGGCTTATAGAAGACTTGTGACTGCTTCGAGTTGACTTTGTCATTATTTAGTGATGGGATTAAGTCGGACCACGTTTAGACTGCTCGACTATTGGCTTACAAGTTAATCTCATTTTTATTCCTTTGGTCTGCATGGCCATTTGTGTTATGAGCACTCATATTTCTATATATTTCATATATATGTTAAAAAAAATTTTCATATTACTGTTGTAGTTGCTCAACTTCTCGGTACTCCTTATTGTCTACCACTGCTATCCTTATTGACTTTTGATTACTTAACCGTGTTTTGTTGTAATTCCTTGACTGTAATATGTCATAGGGCATGTGTCTGTGTATGTATGTATGTACGATTATAATGCCTTAAGGATTTAATGATCCAATCATGTATGTGTATGTGTTTTTATTGATGCCCTTCGGCACTTCCAACATTTGTTGCTCCATTTAATTATGTTTTCAATATATTTAGGTAAAGGTGCACAGCTGCCACATCGATTCGTAGAATTAGAGCCACAAGACGTGCGCCATTATTGCAACTGCAGAGCTATAAGACATACATATGTACATGGAGCATGGCAGGCACTTGAGATTGAAAGAAAATATCTGGGTCTCCTGGCTTTTAACTAAAAATACTGAGCGCCCTTGCAAGAGGCATACAAAGGCTCATATATTTCGGTGAATGTATATGTACATATGTTTGTAATTTCACCTAAATATGTGTGACTGATTGGCGGTTTTGTTGTTGACTGCATTGACTCAATATCGCATTAATTGGAAAGGTGTTGGCTCATGCAAGTAAAACGAATGCACAAACGAATATACAAACGAATATTTATAACGGCTTTTATTTATTATGTACTACAGGCATTATCCTTTAATATACATATATGTGTATATGAGTTCCACAATACCATGTGTGACATACATACTCGTAATTTTATTGTTAGCAGTAGATACTTAGTTTGGATATTTATTGGCATGTTGCAAGCCATATCAACCATTCACGACTCAATTACAAAGGGTTAAACATTTAGTGGTATCGAAAGTGAGGGACTGCATTTTGACATTTGTCGAACTGAACTATCAAACCAAATATGTTTTGTTCTAGCTAAAACCTAGGTGCAACCGCACAACGCATTAAAATTGTTGAAACCTACTACGCAAATGGTGATTCAAACGTGGCCACGTTTCGTGCTTTAAGAGGATGACGATGCACATAATCGTCAAAGCAATTGCTAAAGTTTTAAAGAAAATCGAAGAGATTGAATCGGTTACAGATATTGTATGATCTGTGCATCATCGTCTTGCTCATTCCACCTCAAATATCACTGCTGTAAGTGAAAGTGTTGTCGAAGATCCGAATGTGTCTATTTCTCGACGTTCTCAAGAGCTGGGACTTTCTTACGGCACACCATATGACGTATTGCAAATAAAGTCCAGCCCACACAACAACCGAAACCAGTTAACCATTCACAATGCCATATTTACGCCGATTGAGTGTTTGAAAAACAAGCAGTGAATCACGATTTATCCACAAAAAAAAATTCTTCAGCGACGAGGCAGATTTCTCACTCGGTGGGTACTAATAAAGCAAAATTGTCGCATTTGGTGCTCCGCGAATCCTCTTATAATTAATGAGAGGCCATTACACCCAAAATAAAAACTTACTGTCTACTGCGCTCTATGGTCCGGAGGTGTGATTGGACTTCACTTCTTTGAAAACGATAACTTCGGGACTGTCACGGTCAATTTTGAGCGTCGTCGTATGATAACTGACTTTGTTTGGGTCTGCAATTGAAGAACACAACATGGACAATACGAGGTTCCAAAAAGATGGTACCACATGCCACACAAAACGTGCGAAATTTCCCGGCCGCGTAATCTCTCGTCTTGGTGATGTCAATTGACCACCGAGATCGTGCGATTTGACACCAATGGACTCTTTGTGGAGCTATGCGAAAGACCATGTTTATGCGCATAAACCATTAACTCCTGAGCACTTGAAAAGCAAAATTCTTCAAGGTGTGGCTAAGATATCGCCTCTAATATTTATTTCAAATGCATTTTATTTACATTTATTATTATTTTTTACCGCAAAATGCATAACCCTGTATCAACACTTATACACACAATCATTACCATCTACCGATTTTCTATTCACTTTTCTGGTTGGCTTCTTCGGCTGGTACTTGCACCCATTCATTGCGCTCTTCATCGCATCGTTTTGTTATCTAGATGAGCTGTTCTTGATAAGCGTGCAGCAGATGTTTGAATTTTATGACGCTGTGCATGGTCGTACATACACACATACATATGCACGCTAAAGTCATGACGTATGTGTGAGACGGCGTTTGCCTGTTTGACATTTTGGTTTTAAAATTTGTTGATTAGTTTATTATTTCGGCGTGGAAAGTGGTGTTTATGCCACCGCTCATTCTTAGGGTTAAGTGATTTCAGAAGATGTTTTTTTTTGCTTTAAACGTTTTCGAGGGACATATTAAGAGATTTTAACTCCGTAACGGCTTGTTCCAAGCCCTTGATGGGAAATAGGGACCGGGCGCCCCGATAGGCTTCTAGAATAATTCACAATGGCTTTAGCAATATGGGTAATGACAGCCGTTCAGGGGGGTTAAAGGCAAAAAGGCTTTCCAGAGATCAAAACTCTCGATGAAGCTAAACCACTAAAGAAAGAGGTAATCCACTCCTTCCGCAAGGGGCCCACTGGGAGGTACAGAGATTTACTTACAGCGTCAAAAATCTTTGGAGGAAACGGAACTACTGGAGGGACTGGAAGTACTGAGTACAGAGGCGACGCATCCCTTCAACTGTGCCGTCGTAGATTCTGGGAAAACCGGACGGAGTATGTTGTCTCAGCAAACCTTGTTTGAGACTTTGTTTAGTGTCCTTGACGTCATCTTCAGTCACATCTGTTTTTCAAACTGATACTACGCAATTCGAACAGAATGGTATTTAGACTGCAAATCGACTCTGCTGAATACCTCGCAGCCATTCGCTCAATGGTAGAGAGTTGAGAAGCAACTCCCAGCTTCAAGTTGTATGTGAAAAAGATGTCACCAAGCTCTACAAGACACATACCTTTTGTAAGGGGGAGGAGGAGTTGGTTTTAATGCCAACGGAGTCCATCCTGAAGATGAAGTCCAAGCAATATCGAAAATTGTTTTCTACAAGCCATTCGACTTAAGAACAGGCTGGATTTTTAATTCGATCGCTTATATACCAATGTCCTCAAGAAAAGGAGCAAATGTAACCCAACGAGAATAAAAAGCTCAATCTACTGCGATTCCTCAGGCTAGTAGCACTTTAAAACTGAGAATATTCTGCTATTAGTTCAGCCTACATCGAGTAGACCGTTCCCTGATGAGGTCCACCAACATGTGGCCAGGGTGTGCCTTCAAGACTCTTCCATCTAACAGCCATCCATCCACGATGCACTGAAACCACTGAAAAATGGAAGAAAAAGTTTTTATTAGAAGTCCATCCAAGGAAGTGCATATTCACTGATGAATTCTTTTGGTCAAAAAGGTGGGTACTGTGGGAACCTCAAAAAAGCCTTCACTATTTACAAAATATCTCATTTCTACTAGATTCTCTTGGGATAGTAGACTTTAAACCTTCATAGATATATTTGCTGCTATGGAGGCTGTACGCAGAAGGTTTTTTTTAAAATAATTTTACATCACAAGCAGCTTCTATTAGTCAGACGGAGCCCACCAGCCAAGCAGCTCAAATAAGAAATGGACTCTTTGAACAAAGAGGCTCCGAGCACGCTTTAAATTAATTTTATATCTTAGGAAGCGTTAATTGAAATGCAAGCAATTGTAGAAATATATGCACATACGAAGACTAGTCTATATTAATAACACGAAACTTGTCTCACCACTTAACTAAAGACTAGAATATATTTCCACTTCATTGATTAAGTTCTGAATCTGGGCTTTGTAGTTATTTGCTTACGCATATTTCATTCAAGTAATCGATAATTGTCTACGAAAATGTGCTAATTAGTTGCATGTGTTGATATCCTTTGACAACTAAGAACTATTAAGCCTCACCACGTCTCACTTGCATGAGCCAACAGTCCTCTGCGGAAGATGGTAATATTTGCTGGCAGAGCGAAGCGGTTAGGAATGGACGGCATGAGGTTGTAAAAATGTTGCATGTTGCCGCATTTTTCGCCACTCAACTGTCGCTCTGCGATAGCCGCACCGTCACGCCACCTTCAACGTCGCAGAGCTCCACCTAACCGGATGACACTTTACTCGATTCGCACATCTCTACTAGTGAATTGTACAAAACAATTGCTGCGTCTGTTGTCTGCCGATGCGTTGTGACCAGAAGCAGTCAGCCGCGTCAATTGTTCACTCGTTCAGCAGTTTGTTGTTTGTTTATTTACTTAGGCACTCATTCAACAATTCGCCCACAGAGATTTGTGCACTCAGAGCGGGCGAAAAGTTGGTACGAGTGGTACGCGCACAACCACGAAGGTGCGGTGGCCGATATCGAATGTTGGCGGGTGTTGGCGGGCTTTCTGGCCCTTTCATGCCTTTAGTCACTTCAGTTCAGCTGATTGTTTGTTTGCTCAATGGACTGTCTGTTTGTCGGTTTGCGCGATTGCGCCTTTCTCTGCTTCCTTCTCTCCACACATGCATTTGTGTATATTTATCTGTTTGTCAACGGCAAACTCAACCATGGCGTTTTGGCTTTTAGTGTTGCACTGATTGCGTTCGCCAGCGCGAACAGCGCCGAAACTTAAGCCCAAAGCAGTGGCGGCTGCTTGAATTGGTTACATTCGTTATTATGGGCAGCTGCCGCTACTGTAACTCTGGTGTTGTTAGCGACCGCAACCGCAGGCAGTAGACGTTAAATGAAGTACCTTAGAAATTGTTGTTCTTTTTTCACCTTTTCCTTGCCTACGTCTTCTTCCTCTTCTTCTGCTTATGCCTTTGGCAGTTTGGCTTTTGAGACACGTTAAGTGTCATTCTCTGGCCGCTAATTGACATTGCAAATAATGGTACAGCATTTTTCATGTCGCTGACACTTTATTCATATCAATTGTTGCGCGGCAGAGTCATCAGACCACATCACATCAGTTACTTACTTATCTAGTTACAAATAATAAATAAATAAAGTCTACAACCTTCCACACACATGGTCAAAATCTTAATTAGAAATACTCATATTGGCAGCACTCTTGGGAAGTTTAAATTAAAATTAAAATAAAAAATTAAATAAAACACAATACAAGTAAACTAAATTATATTATATTAAAAAATAAAATTAACTAAAGGCAAATATTATAAAATAGAATAATATAAAACCAAATTAAGTAAAATAAAACAAAATAAAAAATTTGAAATAAAATCAAATAAGAACAAATTGTTATTAAATAAATTCAAATAAAAAATTATTAAAAATAAAAAATTAAAAATTAAATTAAATAATATAAAACAAAATAAAATAAAATAAAATAAAATAGTACAGCTGAGCTCTTGCGTGATACCCTAAAAAAATGCAAAGAAGAAAACTCAGCTTTTTAGCTATATGACAAATTTTTCTATAGACGAATTCAAGGCGACGATACCGCAGCCGCAAATGAAGTGCCTGATATCAGTCACTTTGAAAAATTCTGGTCAGCAATATGGGCACAGGATAAAACCCACAATGACAGCGCAATATAGATAAGGAATGAATATGAAAATGCTAAACGAATTAATGGACAATATCACGATAATAGAAAAAGATATAAGCAACGCCATCAAACAGATGCGCAACTGGAAGGCAACAGGATTAAATTTTTTTCTTGCATTCTGGAGGAATGTCGCAATGTTTGGAACTACGGGAAATTCAAAAAAAAATTAACAAAATGGCAACTGTTTGAAAAAACAAAATTTTAACTCTTTTTGACTTTTCAAATTTTTTAAAAATAGTAAAAATCTAAATTTGCGGATGAGCGTTTCAAATAAATTGCGCAAAGACCGAGTCGGTTTGGATTCCGCGTCAGAAAAATGCCTGCATCTCCGAAAATTATTTGAATTTTGAAAAAACATCTTAAAGACATATTTTTAAATAGTTTAACTTTAAAAAAAAGGAAAAAAAAGAATTTTTCAAAATTCTAGACTAGAATATTCCATTAAACAAATTGAATAAATTATAAATTTAATATAATAGAATAAAACCAAATTACATAATATTAAATTAAATCAAATTAAATAAAAAATTAGAAATAAAAAATAATAGGGACTGAAAAAACCCGAAACTAGTAGGGACATAAATACTGTTACACACATTTTATGCTATTAAATAAAAAATAATTAATGTTTTTGGACCAATTTTTTTACATATTTATTGATATATATTGTATACAAAAAAAAAATATTCATTCGAAATGCCCGCCTTTGGCCTTCACGCACGCCTTAAGTCGGACTGGCCAATCATCAATAGCCCCACGCACCTCCTCCATTGGGAAAATGGCCAAAGCACGAATCAAAGCTGTCTTAAGAGAATCAATGTTGGGTTATCTTTTGTGGCAAACCATATCCTCTAAAACTGTCCACAATTCGTAATCCAGGGGGTTCAAATCAAAACTGCCAGAGGGCCACTCTTTAGAGGAAATTAATGCTGGTAAATTGTTTTGGAGCCAGATTTGGGTCGTTTTAGCTTTATGGGCCGGCGCAGAGTCTTGCTGAAAAGTCCATGATTGGTTTTGGAACATGGAATGGTTAAATGGTCTCACAACAGCTCCAAAAACGGTTTCTTGGTAAACTTTGGCCGATGTTTTGACCCCTTGTTCGCAAAAATACAAGTCAATTACCCCATCATAAGAGACACCCCACCAAACCATGACTGAAGCTGGGTGATGACCTTTTTCGACCCGTGGAATCAGTTCAAATGCTTCCTTAGATGACCGTGCATACACCCTATCATTTTGTTTATTAAATTTTTCCTGCACGGTAAAAATTTTATCATCGGTAAACAAGATTTTTCTGTGCAAGTTATCAGCGTGCTTCAGCAAAAGACGTTTGCATTTTACCACCCTATTTTTTTCAAAGCTGCAGTCAACAAATATCCGAGTCCCAAGTCTTTTTTAATAATTCGACTGATGAACTTTTGCGAAACATTCATCTCCCGGGCAATGATTTTCTGTTTTCGGAGCGGATTGCGCAGAATTCTTGAGTTGACATCTTTGATGACTTGCGGCGTTTGAACTGTGCGTGGACGGCCCGACCGGTGGCGGTCTTTAACATCCCCAGTCTCCTCAAACAGTTTTATGCACCGGTAGACGAACATGCGACTAATGCCGAGCGGACGGAGCGTTTTGAAAATATCACCTTTTTTCATTTCACACTTAAAAAGCGCTATAACAGCGATACGGTTCTCATTATCTGACCATTCCATGTTGAAAACTCACACAATTTAGAATTCCCGATACAGACTAACGCTTTACAGGTTATATTTTATAAATCGTATGGGAATTATGTGGTATGCTCAATTCTTCTATTGAAATGCGTGTGTTTAATGTTGTAACAGTATTTATGTCCCAACCAAGTATATCCACACCCCGATGAAATAGAGGAAGATTACGTTACCAAAGATGCCTTCCATGAGTGCTGCCATCGCCACGATGAGAAAATCGTGATTGGCAAAGACATTTTCGGCACAGTCTTCATTACGAATCAGTACCAACCAAGCAGAGGCTGATCGAATTCGCCATGACCCGAAATATGGTTGTATCTAACAACAATGAAAGCTCATCAGGATAAATAGCTATCGAAAATCTCGAAAACCTCGAAACCAAACCAAACGGTTTTCTACTCTCTACAACTCGGTATAATGAAATTGTTGGACAGCACTAAGGGCTGCCACAGCTGCTAACCAGACTATTTATCGCAACGTTGTGTTCACCCACAACAGATTCGGTGTAGTATAGATACCGAAAGTTAAAAGGGGAAGGGAAACGCATTTGCAAAGAAAAAAGCAAAGCCGAAATGCGTAGATATACAGAGCTTTAGAGCTGGCCGACGGGGCTAATGTTCGAGAATTCTACAAAAAAAATTTGGTGATTTACAGAAGGTTTGAAGAGCTGAGCATAGTTATATAGGAAAATATTGAAGGAAATGACGAAGCCAATACCTCAATCAACTACGATAGACCACGCGTACCACTACCCTGTTTTAAAAAAGTTCAAATATCAGTTGCCCTGTTGAAGAATAACAAAACGGCGAGTGTCGATGCCTTACCAACTAAGCTCTTCAAACACGGCGACGAATAACTGATGAGGCACATGCATCAGCTTATTTGTAGAATATAGTCGGACGAAAGCATGCCCAACGTTAGGAACCTAAATATACTCTGCCCAACCCAGAAAAAGGGGACCTCACAATTAGCGCCAATTATGGTGCATAAGCTTCCTCAATATCGAGTGAAGGAGTGATTGTAAGACAAAGAAGACTAAAGCCCGCCGCCAACCAATTGATTGGATCTTATCAATGTGGTTTCAGACCTGACAAATCAACAATTGATCAGAAATTCACTATGCGCTAAATCTTTGTCAACTTCAAAGCTGCCTTTGCCAACTCTAAAAGGAGCTGTCTCTATGCCGTTATGTCTGTATTTGATATCCCCGCAAAAAATATATGTACGTCTAAGCGTACTGACGTTACACAACACCAACAACTCCGTCAGGTTCAGAAAGGACCGCTCCGAGCTCTTCGATACCAAGCGAGGATTCAGACAAGGTGACTCTTCATCGTGCTACTTTACTTTAACTTAATGCTGGAGAAAGTAATACGAGCTACAGAGGTGTACGGGTTTCGCCATAAACGAGAACAAGAAGAAATATCTATCGCGTCTTGAAAAATTGTATATTACTATCTAGAAAGCTTTGATAAGCCATAACAAATTGAAATTAACTTGGAGTAACTTGCATAAACTACATTTTCATTAATCAAATACTTTATGCCTCATTACTTTATCAGTATTTTCGGTAGTTTAACCATTAAAAATCAAAATAAGTACGGGAAGTTACTTAAAAAATTATTTTACTGTGGAGAGCAGCGTGGCAGTGATCAAAGACTGCAGTTATATATACGGGTGTATGCACGGTCTTATTGAGCAATGAACTCACCAGTTTCTGTCACAGTGTAAAGTGCAAAGTGGCGGCGACAAATAAGCCGAAATGTCTTTCCACTTAATTGCACTTAATGACAAAAAAATATCTTCTTGCTTTTGCTTTCGTTAGCCAAGGCAATATTAATATGCCTGTATGTGTAAATTTAATAAGCACAAGGTTATTCATTTTGCGCTTTCCAAAATAAACATAAATAAATTGCATTTAAAATAATTTTTTTTCATGAAACTCCTTTTTGATTATAAAGTTTGAGCCTTGTCATTCAACCGACCGTTCGTTTTCAACCGGTATTTCGCGTAGCCCCACAAAAAAAGTCGAATGGTGTCAAATTACACGATCTCGGTGGCCAATTGACACCGCCAAGATGAGATATTATGTGGCCGGGAAAGTTCTCTCGCACTAATAAAGCCTTATTTGCTTGTGTTGTGTGGCATATGGCACCATCTTTTTGGAAACACATATCGACCAAGTCGTGTTCTTCAATTGCGGGCCAAAAAAAAGTCGGTTATCATACGACCATAACTCTCCGAATTGACAGAGGCAATCTGTCGCTGAGGCCGTTATCGTTTTAAAGGAAGTAAGGTCCAATCACACCTCCGGACGAAAGAGCTCATCAGACAGTAAGTTTTTTCTGGATGTAATGGCCTTTCATCAATTATTTGAAGATTCTTGGAGCTCCAAATGCAACTTTGCGTATTTACGTATCTACCGAGTGAGAAAACTCTTCAGAATGTCGAGAAGTAAACATATTCAGGTCTTCGGCTAAACTTTCAATTACAGCACCTATATTTGAGGTGGAAGTAGAAAAACGATGATGCAAAGACCAGACCAATAACTTGATCTCTTCAAATTTTACCAATTTCTTGAGTATGTGCACCATAATCTCCTCTTAAAGAGCGAAACGTGGCTACATTCGAATCACCATTTTTGTGATAGGTTTTTAACAATTTTATCGATTTTCATAAATGCCTAACTTTTAACTAAAACAAAAGATGTTTGGTTTGAGAATTTAATTTGACAAATGTCAAAATACAGCCCTGCACTTTTGAAATCACTAAATGGATAGCCCTCTGTAAGGGGGCAAAAAGTAATAAATCAGACAGTTGTCAGTATTGGCTTTTAATGGAAATGCATACGTAGCTTAAGAAGGAAGAAAAGGCGGTTAAAAAACATTAAAATATTTAATCAGTAGTAAAGTTGTATACGGAGATATGTAAATATGTACTTAAATATTGAAAGTAAATTTTTTTTATCGCTCGAAAGCAATATTAATACACCTTGCCGTTACCGTGCATACCGTTACAAATATGACTTTGTTTGAAATACTCTTTGTAGGTGTCTCAACACGCAGTAAGTGAGTAAATTAAGCCACAAATTCACTTAAAAGTAGAAAAGAAAAATTATTAAAAAGAAATAAACTTCCATTTATTGAGACAAATATTTGTATGAATTTGCACAGCAAAAGGCTGGCTACTTCGTCTGTACACACGGCAACGACTGACGCTCGCAAAGCACCAATTCCCGCGCATTGCATGGGTGAATGCTTCTACAGCCGGTGATTGTTGGGCAAACAATTGTAAACATAATACGAAAATTATCCTATTTGCTTAGCCAATATTCGCATTCGTAATATCAAGTGCAACAACAACAATATGTGAGTGGTCAATATAAAGTTTAAACAACCGAATTGCCGCATCAACTGATGAATCAGTGAACTCCTCTGGATAATCTTCTTGACCATTGAGCTTAATGATTTTTTTTTCTGTGTGTTATTGTACGCGCTATACTTTATTTGAGTGTGTAAGCGGGTTGATGGTTGAATGCCATTAGCGTTTTCTGTTTGTCCACAGCTTGATAATCACTTTAGCTACTGTTGCCGAAGAATAGTAAGAGGGACGCTTGGATAACTTAAGTATTTATTTTTGTGCAGAAAAAGTTTAAACAAATAATATAATAAATAATAATAAAAAGAATAATTAATAAATAGTAAAAAAACGAGTTAAAAAAACCTTCATATAAGACAACAAACTTCAATTTTAGAAAGGCTTCCGATGAAAGTTCTCAATATTTGTTATTTTCCAGCAGGAGATGAGATTTAATATATTTAAAAGAGACATTTACTTTAAAATTAGATCTTCCCTCTCCTGACCTTTGCTATTTAATAGAGGTTACATACATGGTCAAACTTCTCAGCCTGGCAATATCTTGAAACAAGCTCTCGGAGAGCAAGAGTGCAAGTCGAGTAGATATGCGCTGGCTGTCTTTTATGACTGCAGTTTTTTAACATCAAACCTTTATACATGCGAGCAATGGCCTTTTTCCCCGAATTTCAGCATAGTCGGGTACTGCAACGTCTATTGCATCGTTGTCGATATTGTGGGATTGGATTCGGGGTCTGCTGTGTTTTCTTCATCAGTGCATTTAAACTGGTTGCCTCCAAGAACTCAGTTACACTTTTTTTTCTTTAGCAACGATAGGAAAGGGACTTGAAATGCAAAACAAGTAGAAAACTGCTGGACTGTTTGCTGGAATGGAAGCTTTCTAAGGAAGCCATAGTTTGGGCCGCAACAAATTCGAACAGTCCCAGACCATTTCGGATCAACTCATTCGTGGAGGTTTTTCCAAACATTTTTTCTTCGCCAACTCTAGCGTTGAAATCGCCGTACAAGAAGCTGTCCTTGGTTACACCGCCCTCCTTTTGGGCCGTGGCGTTGACGCCATTCAGTAATATGCTAATAACCGAGTTTTAGTAAGGATCGTGGCGAGAATTTCAATACCGTAGAGTACCCACCACAAATCCAACACCATTATATGGTCATTGAAATAAATTTCACAAAGACCTATCCCTTTCTTTCCTTGTTCCATCCCTCACATTTCCTTGACGTCGGTGGTATCAGCCTCAATATTTCCGAGGCCATCAACTAGCTAGGCAGCGGCATTGTCACATGTTAGTGCTCGTACATTCATACCAAAGTTCTTAGTACATATGCCGTCTTCGGAATCAAAATTGGTAGTTAGTAGTAGCGAGCCGCTTGCTTATAGTCCGAATTCGTCTTACTCTCTTTCTTAGAGCTTAGATTCCACTAGTTGTGGCAAAAAAATTAATACACACACTACAAATTGGAGAAGGATCTCGGCAGAAAAGCGGTTATATATATTATTTACCACAACAAGCTGTATATGCCAATGGAAAAGACATAATGTCTGCTCTTGACTGTGTAATATAACTACTTTCCGTCAGTCGAAGGAACTTGCGAGATGCGATTATCTAAAATATAAACAAATATAAAGAAAATACCTAAGTTTTTAGGCGTCTAACTTTTCAAATCAAAAAAGACATCCTGCGGTTTCCACCAACACTAACACCTTTTTTTTCCCGGCTCAGCTCAACTCAGCTCAGTTGACATGTCACATCGATCATTCGCCACAAGATAGTAGTAGTACTCGAAGTTCGAGTACCAGTTCAAGTATTCACATTCTCACAGCACAAGAACTCGAGTGCGAGTGCATGTGTGTGTGTGTGCGTGTTGGCAGAGATTGAAGAGGCTCCCCGCCGTTTTTGCAATTTGGATGAGCGACTATTTGTCTGTTTCTATTATTTTTTGGAAAATTAGCAGTTGGCAAGGCGCACACACACACAAATACATGATTAGCCATGATGGGCGAAACTAGCAGCTGGTCAATCACTAACGGTTGAAGATTCTTTTTTTTGTTTTGTTTTTTTTTGTTTTTTGTAGGGACAGATCAACTCAGTGGGCGAACGTTGAGTCCTTATGTTGTGATTGTCTGTCGGTATGAGCCCTTCAAAAAGTGCCAACCACATTGCATCCTATAAATAATTGAGTTTATGCTTGTGTATGTATGTGTATATGTGTGCTTGGACGAAATTAGGCATACCTTGTATTGCTCACGTTTTCTTGTGGCTTGTTTGCGGCACAATATGATTCTTGGATTGCAATTAGAGACTCGTTTTATGGTTTTCGGATTGTAAAATAATTTTTGAAAATTTCAAATATCATGGAGGGTGAAAGCAGAGAGTTGCATTTTGATTCATTTAACTGCTGATTGCAGAAACATAGGAATTTCTATGTTAAAAACTTTTTTAATACAAAGATAAGAGTGGTGAAGTGACAGAGGTTTATATGAGGAGTTTTCAGTATTAGAAACCTTTTGAAATATTTAAAAAAATGCTTTAATACGTATTTTACATTGCAATGGATTCTCTCAGCTTAAGTATTTTACTGTCTCTATCAACTGATAGTTTCGCTTTTTAGTTCTATCTGAAATATTGGACTGCCCCCATTTGAATTACGTTGCAAAAACTGTAACGGGCTTAGAGAAACTGGAGGATTGGTCTGCTCGTAGTTAGAACACGCTCTTCTACAGGTCTTTAGCTCCCATTAATTAGGTTCAAATCCTTGCCATAACAACTTTAAGCACCTAAGGATAAATCAGATCACTAGTGTAGACACCCCTAGGCAGAGAGATCTTAGATAAGCAGTGTCAAGTCAGTAGATTGATGGATTTTATAACGCTTGTAGAGTTACTACGCTTACCTATTGTGAGAGCTACGACCACTATTGCTGTAAGTATCTGACTGAGGGCGAGATGGAGTCCACAAATGAGGTAGAATACCTCAATATACTGGGCAGATGCCAATATCAAGCAGCCATCAGAATACTGTCAACCTCTTAGACAAGTTAAGGGCGATTATGTTTAAGATCCTGGAGTTAGATGATGAGTGAAAGACGGGATCTGCAAGACCTGAAGAGTTTCCGCCACTGGGGAGAGGAGAGATATTAGGTGACGTGATTCTCCGTCGGGTCCTTGGGGAGGAGTTTTGCACTCGCTGAACTCAGATATCAGTCTGGGCTGATTTGAAGACTTTGGTCTACTTCGTAAACTTTATGCGTGGATTTGAAGGTGGCCCAAAGCTTGTTAGAGCGAGTCCTCCATGATCGACTTGGCGTACTTACTAGATCTACTACTTCAGTCAGATAAATGTGGTTGGATTCCAGCGATTCAAAATGCCGGAATGAAGCGGTTGGTATGGATCAAGAATGTTTTGCGTAGTGAATTTTCGCCATTATAAGATCAGTTGAAGTGAGAGGACACTGAAAGCGTTTTCAGCAAATTCCATGAAGCCCGGCCAATCAGCTTTATTAAAATTGGCATATGTCCAGTGACCTGCGGTAGCAAAGTCGGAGGGCCTATCTATCGGTTTGGTGCTGCAGTTTTATTGCCCGCTGGAGCGATCCTAAAACATGGGACAAATCTCTACTCACGAATGTTGCACAGGCCAGAGTACATCGGAAAGTGGCTCTAGTCAAAGTAAGACTTGCATCTGACGGATTTTCGGTACTAAGAGCTGCTGAATAACCTTCACATGAGAGGTGGAGCTGGATGTGTAAGATAGTAGGGGTTTTTGAGAAGCTTGGAAGTCATGCTGCGGGAGCTCCGTTGGGCGGTGGGGGCCCGCGGCAGATGGTTACCCAAAGTGGTTAATGATGCTAAAGGCAGAACCGCAGAGACTTAGGTGGCAGTTTAGTGCTGGAAACGTGGAAACATGAGGCATGGTCCATTCTCTGTTGGTCTTAAGGCCTGAACAGATCTTAAAATGACTCCAGCCATTACATTAATTTTATCTAACCAAATGAAAGAATGGTGAAGTCGTCTACGGCACATTCAGCAGAAATATTCCATCGAACGTGGGTCGGATTCGGCGTCAGCTATGATAAGAAAGATTTTAAGGAACCCTACAGCAAATGTTTGATCTGTTAACATACATAAATCAAATTTACCAGTTGACAAAAAGGGGTTAGGTCTACGAAAAAGTGACACCCTTGATTGAATAAAATCCAGATGAACTCCGCTGCGAAGTACCGGTAGTTGTGAGAATCGCATCATAGTACACCAAAAGCAATAATTCTTTCGAAAAACCTTTTTATCGAAAGAAACTTTTGCGGACTTATTGGATGTTGTGATCATCTAAATGTATATCTAGCAAGAGAGGTATGATATGTGGCTTTGGGAATTTACTTTTCATTTATCTTCTTACTACTACCAAGAAAGAAATTATATTAAGCTGCTCCAAGAGTGTTGTAAATAAAAATTCAAAATAATTAAAATTTAATTTAATAAATTAATTTAATTTAATATAATAAATTTAATAAATTAATTAAATAAAAAATTGATATATTTTATGCCAAAACAAGCAACAATATCAAAATTCTATTAAATAATCAAAAATCGATTTTAATTTCACAAACAAATTACGACAACCGCCCACATCCAGTGCAGAGGAAGACCCTTGAAAAGAGGTTAAAACGGTAATTAAATAATCAAACAAGAACAGCACGCCGAGCTAGCTGACAGACGACCGCACAAATTGCCAATTTCCAAAAGACAAAGAAGCAGCCAACGAAGACCAAATAAATAGACTAACTAAATGCGCACTCGAGCGCTTTCAGGCCACAAGACAGGCAGACTGAAAAAGTCCAACACACAACAGAACAAACGGCCTAGAGAGGCAGCTACCCACAAAACCGCAGAAAGAAAGTAGTAAGGAGCAGGGTATTGTAAACAATCATACAAACAAAGAAACAACAACATACAGAGGTAAACAGAGCAAAAGCCAACAATTGCTGAAGTAAATGAAAAATAATACAAAACAATCAAAATTCATTATGACAAACAATACATGAAAGTTAAATACATACATACATACATATCCATATAAACATGCGAAAATAAATTTATATGTAAAGTAAAGGATAACAATGTGTGTGTGTGGAAATGCCTGAAATGGGGTGGTTGTGGAGCTTATTTGTTCAAAGCTATGAGTTTTTCACGATGCGAGTGCACACATAAATGCATACATACATATGAAGGCATTAAAAATAATATTTGTTAAACAAGTGCTCGGCATATGCTCCACCAACCTACACCGACACCAACACGCCTACAACATTTCATGCCACCAGACAGACAAACACTCGAATATTGTTTTGGGTTGAAGTTTGGGGGATGTGCGAGAAGCAAGTCCCAGCAAATGTTTAACAAACGAGGGGGCAGTGTGTGTACACTTGCCACCACAAAACAAACTTGCCATAAAGCAGAGTCGTTATCGAGTGTGGAGAGGCAATGAAGCTTCTTCTTTTTCTTCCGCAATATATATATATACATAACAATGGCGACGACGCTCCCCAGGCGCACATTTTGAAAAATTGCAAATTGAATTAAGCCAAAGTTAACTGTCTAAATGGGCTTAAATGGCGCAAAGCCGAGTGGTTGTACTCTGCAGCGAAACATACATACATAATTGTCAATAAACTCACACACATACACATATATGTATGGATATATGTAAAAGCTTCTATCTTTTTACTGCTCACAAAGACGAACGAAGCTACCAATACCACATCAGTGCGGTTCGCAAAACTCGCAACGAGGAAGCGAGTTATTGTGGTTACAATGCTTTGCTAGAACTTTCACAAATAGTCATATATATACAGTGACAGGCTTTATTGCTTTATTGGGGTGGTATACGGTAATCATTGTTGTTGTTGCCGGGGTTCATTAACCCCATTTGGTAGCAGGCAGAACTTAGTTGAGCTCGTGTCAACACAGACATATAATAGAAGTCGCAGAAAATGAGCAGTTTCTACGGATTCAGGCCATAGGTAGAGGTGTATCAGTTTTAGGAAAGCTTCAACGGAGCCATGCAAAGAGATGATCAAAGTCATGCGATGACTCATTGCATGCTGGACGCATTATTTAGCTGAGGTATGTCGGGGGGTCGAGTCTGAACAAGTAGAAGATGTGACTGCTACGCCAGAATAACTCGGATCTCCTAGCAGCAGAAGAGCCTCATCTACAGTAGGTGGTTAAGAAAAGTGTTGATTGGTTTTCCATGAGAGGAACAAAGGGTTCGGCAACATTTCGCTCCCAACGGTTATATTAAGTATTATAAGAGTCAGTGCAGCCCCACTCCGAGCAAATAGTCACAAGGGAAGTCCCTACGGTAGTACTTCAACAAATTTTGCTGCAAAGGCATGCATTTTGCTCCTTAATTCTTGGCATAGATGTCTTCCAGTGATATCTAAACGATTCCCTTAAAATTCTGTGGAGAATGGTTTGACAGGCCTGTAGTATCATGAACTGCGCTTCGCCTCAGATCGTTCAGCTCGATGCAACCGATCGGCCTTTTGTCTTATATCTATGTTCCATGCTAAAATAAATATAAAAAAATTAATAATTTAGGCAAACGGAAGCCGCAGGAGACTTCAAAAGCTTCGGCATACCTAGGTAAGGCTTCATTGATCCCCTGAAAGGATAATTTTAGAATCAAATAAGTGTAAAATTAAGCCTATAAGGATGAGTGAGGGGGAAAAATCCACGCTTTTCTTATAATTTGAACCGTTTTAATCCCCAGTCACCGACGATAGGTTTCCACGTATTCTTAAGGTTAAACTATGTGAGTGCTCTTTGGAGAGAGGCAAGGATCGTATTCAAATAGAAGGCGGGAAATTAAAGTTCTCTCTATTCGAAAAAATACAATGAAATTATTCTAACCTCATTCCTTCTAAATATGCTTGAAAATATTCCCTACATAAGCGATAAGCTGCCGTTGACCAGCATATCAAAGCCGCAGCCTGTATATATCAAGGGTAGATTCACAGGATTGCACTTCACTCTCGAGCATAAAGAAAATGGCCAATGGGTCTCCTGGACATAACTGGGCATTTAATAATGTCTTCTATGAAGCAATAGTAAAAATTATAGAAGCAGCCCAGTTAAAGTTTTCTATTCTACCTTGGGCTTTGGAGCGAGACGATAGAACACCTCATATGTTTCTGTCCGGCCTTAGCTAGAAATCGTTTTAGATCTCTCGAAACTGCGCAGTTCAAAGGCCAGGAGTAGGCTTCATACTTTGTCTTGACGTCCTATACGACGAGTACTTTAGATCGCATTAAAACGGATTTTTTTTCTGGTACTATGCAAGGCGCATCAGCCGACCATTGTAACTTAACCTAACCCATAACTCATTCTACACATCGAAAAGGTGCTGGGAGAGAATAAAAGCCCCTCACATTAGTTTGTGTTCGAATGATGATAAAACTTGTACGATGACACACAAGTAACATTTTTCCTCTGTTAAAGACAATTTTGGACCCTCCAGAGGCTAGAGAAAGATAAAATAACCAGGAAGTTCGTTTTCAAATAAATGGAACTTACTTTTTAGCACAAGTTTTCTGATATTTATAAAAAATTTGAATCTATCGAGATCTCTGTAAAGACAAATTTCTACCTCGCTGGAGTAGAGCTTCTTTTTTTGTTGTTTACTTTCTTGTAAAATCCCCTCCGAAAAAATTTCAAAATGCGTCCCTGCACACATAAATGGCCTGTCTTGGAATACCGATGGCATATCCTATAGGCACGCACTCACACACACCTCACACTTCCCTCTACGTCTCTTCACGCACATACCCTTAACAACGCTACTGCTGCGCTATTATGCATGTATGCATGTATTTATGTGTGCTACCTTAAGTACAATCTCCTCGCTTCGTTGAGTGTTATTTACCCGTTTAAATTATTAAACGATTGTTAGTAAAGTGTTTCCCTTCGCACATTGCACTTTCAACCGAGTTAGAAATTCTTTGCGATTTCTTCCGCCTTATTATTATTTAGCCAACGCTGTTGCCCCTCACCTACTGCGTGTTCTCCTGCTGCTCTTCAACTCGTATTGTATGAGGCGTTAATTAGATGGAGGGTTGGTTGGTTGGTTGGTTGGTTGTTTGTTTGTTTGGTTGGATGGTTGCTTGACACAGCAATGCATTTGGTGGTAATCGCTGTAATCGTCCTAGCAATCGTCTGCCGCATCCTGTCGTTTCGTTTTGGTTGCTTGGGAATTTGATATCTCGTAAATTTATTTGATTATTTGATTAGCTTACTTTGCCTTTGGTTTGCCTTTGGTTCTTTCAAATGCCTGTATATATTCGTAAATGTGTGTATGTGTGTGTGTATATGCTGTTGGGTTGGATTTAACGATTTAACACAATCATGGAGGGTTGCATGCAAATACACATATTCTCTTACAAATATACACATTATATCGCAAATAATTCTATGAAAAGAAAATGAGGATAAATTGAATGTCATTTACGATTTGAAGAGGCAGTTCATTGGACAGATTGTTTGTATGTAATTTTTAATGACAAAAAGATCAAAATTTGAAATAACCGACATTATTCATTTAAGATTTGTAAAGTAAAAAAATATAAATTTTCTAGACTTTTTGCCAGTTCAGTCCAAAAAAATATAGGATATTCGAAACATATCGTTGTGAAGCACACAAAGTGAAGATCACTTGGGTCCCGGATCACACGGATGCAGAGAGTAACGAAAAGGCGGACAAATTGAATCCGTCAATGTTGCTCTCTCTGCCAACTTCCTAACCTATGAGCTCCGTTAAATATTGTCTACGAATATACCAGTCGAAGGGTACACTTATGGTCCTAGAGCATTTTCAACTAAGGTGCAGTGGGTCGAAGTAGATTGCAGACGGACGGAAATCTTATCTTGCACGATGACCCACGCCACGGTCTAAAGGAATAGCATAATAGCATAATAAACCTACTCAACGGTTTAAGTGATTCCAGTCGCGGCTAGATCCACAATCTCTATTTTCAACACCAACCAAACACAGTTAATAATCCGCCGTAGCTTATGGGCGTAGGTTTCCACAGACTCTGTGCGATTTAATATATGGGGGACTTTTCGAAGAATATCGAACTGGTGTAATCGATTGGAAGTCAGCGAATGGTACTAACCTAAACTGGAATCCAAAGCAATTTTTTTAGCGTAGTAATATAATCAATAAATATGTTAGGAACCCCATAACTTTCTGCACAGATAAAAAAAACATTTATACTAAATACCAAGATATGTCACTAGATTAATATATCGTCGGTAAGATAACTATTTTTTAACGAAGAACATGTTCGCAGTTCACGCCTCAAGACCTCAAGAACCTGTCAACGAAGGCCTTAAATGTAACCATCAATATTTTACCACTGGGCTAGCGGTATATTAGACTACAGCACTAATAGCTCTTGGTCTAAGGAAAATATTGGAATGCGGAGTAGACAACGAATTGAATCTTCCAAAAGTTTTTTTTCATACGAAAATTTTCTGGACTCGTTCTAGATTTTGAAACGATATAATTAACTTGATTAGAGAAACTCAACTTTGAAACCGAAGTCTATTAGATAGGTAAGATTACCTGATGACCTAAACGGGATTAGGTCGCCGAAGACGAGGGAGTACCAGCTTGAACTCGTAAATTATGCTGCACAGAGTTAGATGACAGGGACTACCGAGACGCAGTTGAGGAAGCTCCAGACTTGTCAGAACACCGCCCTTCGGACCGTGACGGCAAACCTCCTGATGGCGTCGGAGCACCAGTTACACAGTGAAACATCTATTCTCCCATTTATGGAGCATAATTTTATGCTGTATAAGCAATATCTGCTGGGATGCTACTGTCGGGGTCATCCTAACAGGCACTTCTTGGAAGCTGAACCACCACCTAGGCACATCAGGAAGGGAGTAATTGACTATCGCGACACCGTACAGCAATACGGACAAGACCCGCTGGACAGGACGGCGTACAGACAGGCCATAAACACCATTCACCGAGAGTCCGTTAACACCTTTGTGAACTCTCTTCCCGTGAATGGTGTTCTCGCAGTCCAATCACCACCCATGGCAGAACAAGCGCTCGAACTGCCTCGAGAGACCCGCGCAACCCTAGCACAATTAAGATATGGATATTGTAGCAAGCTCAACTCCTACCTATCCAGACTCGACCCTGACATACCCAACATATGTGCCGCATGCTAAGAATCCCCGCACGGCACTAACCACCTCTTTGCACGCCCAGTTAACCCGACTCATTTAAAACCCTCTCCATCTGGTCCGAACCCGTCGAAACAACACGTTTCCTGGGCCTCCCGTTAGATGACCTCGATGACTAAGACTAAACTTTTCTGACCCTAGACGAGGTTGGCGCAACTGCTACAACAACAACAGGTAGGTAGGATGTTATCCACCAAAGAAAAGTAGAGTGTAAACCGTCACGATATAATTTGGAAACTAGGACCCTGTGAGACACTCTATCGAAGCCTTTGAAAAGTCTGTATAAATTGCTTCATAACCTTCTTTGAAAGCAGTAAAACAGTCTTCAGTAAAAACTGCATTAGTTGATACTGTGGACCTACCTTTGACAAAGCCATGTTGATTGGTACAAATCAGACTACTCACCGAGATTAACATGTTTCTTTAACAATTATTTCAAATTATTTAGAAACAGTAGACAATTTTAAGAAGAGCCTATAATTTGTAACATCATTCTTGTTCCCATTTTTAAATACTTGGGTTATATAAGCTATTTTCCAATCATCTATGAAAATCCCTAAAGACAAGGGCATGTTAAAATTGTCGTTAGTGGTTTTATGAGAGATGAACATTTTTTGAAAACAATTGCTGGAAGGCCATCTATATCCATAAGTTTAGCTGATTTTAAATCTTCGATTCCTCTTAAAATATCATCTTCAGTTAAAACGAGCGACCCAAAAGCTAGGGTAGGTTCGGAGATAGAGCATCAGTCATGCCGAGCCTCTGATTCTGGAACAAAGTTTAAAGAAAAAACTCAACAAAGAAATTAAAAGCTTCTACAGGAGTGCTTTAAGGTTCTCATTTTTTCGAAATAGAAAAAAGTCGACGTCAGATCCATAAACCCATGTTTCGTCACCTTTTACAATAACTACGATTCAGCAATTGACTTCACTTCGTGACTCCTGACCAACTCCTACACTCTTATTTAAAAATTAGCAACAAATATTTATTGCCACGTATTTCATGCCTAAAGCATTGGAGAAAATCATGACATTATCTAATCGATATGCCAACAAGAACAGCAACTTTTCTAATTTTTATTTGCCGATCATTCATAACCTTATCTTTCACTTTCTCATCGGTTGTGCTGAGGCCTGCAGGGCGTTTTTTCATCTTCAAAACTCGCACGACCTTCTTGGAAACGCTTATACCACTCGTAAACTTTTTCTTTAATCATAGCAGACTCACCAAAACATTTTGCAAATTTTGGTAAACTTTATTTCATATTTTACGCAATTTTGATAAAATTCTTTAATACTCGATCGATGGAAGAGTTGGTGATGGTGTCGTCGCAAGAAATCCACATTCATGCTTTCTTTCAGGCTAACCGATCATTGCAGCGTTTTTCAAGCCGAAATTATAAGATTCAGTTTACATTGTAGCCGAATCAGGTACAAGGATATCTTTTCAAGTATTTTCAGACAGACAGGCAAAGTTTCAGACGCTGGACTCGCTTAGAACAAATTCAAAAACTGTTCTGCACCGTGGCCGGAGATGGCTAAGAAAAGCAGAATGTGTCTCACTTGAGTTTCTGGTCATATGGACAAACAGGAACACTATAAGGCATACGAGCGCTACTAAAGGGTGTTTTTTATAGAGGTATAGAACTTTAAGTTGGCATTACTTTCCAAGATGGCGACCGATTTAACAGCTGTCAAGTGATTTATTCTCAGTTTGGTTTGGCAATTCATCGTGAATAGACTCACGCCTGAACAACGCTTGCAAATAGTGCAATTTTATTTCGAAACTAATGGTGCTGTATCGTCCATCAGAGCAGTTAATTCGATTAACCATGGAACGTTTTCGCACCACGTTTACTCTTATTGATAACTCGCATCCCCAGAGACGCCGTACGGTGCGTACAGAAAAAGCTATTGCTGCTGTAGAGCGTAGCATTGAGGAAGACCCGAATGAGTCTATCCGCCATCGAGCACAGGAATTGGATCTGTGTCCATCCACTTTATGGAAGATTTTGCAGAAGGATCTTGGTTTGCGTGCTTACAAAATCCAACTCGTGCAAGAATTGAAGCCAAACGATCATCAAGTAAGGCGTAGATTCGTCGAATGGGCCCAAAACGAGATTACCGTTGTTCCCGATTTTCATAAGCGAATTTTGTTAGCGATGAAGAGCACTTCTGGTTGAATGGCTACGTCAACAAACAAAACTGCCGCATTTGGAGTGAAGGTAATCCTCAAGTGTATGTTGAAACACCGTTACATCCAGAAAAACTGACTGTTTGGTGCGCTTTATGGGCTGGTGGAATCATTGGTCCGTACTTTTTCAAAAACGATGGTGGCCAGAACGTTACAGTCAATGGTGATCGGTATAGAGCCATGATTACTAACTTTTTCATTCCTGAATTGAATAACCATGATGTCCAGGAGATGTGGTTTCAACAAGACGGCGCAACATGTCACACATCTCGTGCCACAATAGATTTATTGAAAGACACGTTTGGTGACCGCCTAATTTCACGTTTTGGACCTGTGAATTGGCCTCCAAGATCTTGTGATTTAACACCGCTAGACTACTTTCTGTGGGGCTATGTAAAGTCATTGGTCTATGCGCATAAGCCACAAACGCTTGACCATTTGGAAGACAACATTCGCCGTGTTATTGCCGATATACGGCCACAAATGTTGGAAAAAGTCATCGAAAATTGGACGTCCAGATTGGACTACATCCGCGCCAGCCGTGGCGGTCATATGCCAGAAATCATATTTAAAATGTAATGCCACAAGATTATCTTTCGGATAAATAAAATTCATGTCAATCGAATAATCCATCGTTGTTTTATTGCAACTTAAAGTTCTATACCTCTATAAAAAAAAACCTTTATGCGCGATAAGCGCTACTATGAATATTACGCTCTATAAGTAATGCATTAATAATATAGATACTTAAGAGTAATCCGTTTTCAGGTTACTGCGACTGACAGTGAGTTCCAACGAATGGACTTGGAAGAAGTTTCTCAAATTATATTCTTTTAAAAATAGAATACATAAAAAGTAGTGAATAGACCACTGCTTGAAAGAACGACATGACGCTACAACAACAACAGTAACAATAACAACAACAACAGCAACAGTACAGTAGCAGTACATTTTTGGAGATGCTGCAGGAGTTGTAAGTAGGATTTGAAGGAATAAACGATTTCTTATCCTTTATGCGACTGCCCTGCCCCATTAGTCTCTGAGATCTGGTAACTTAGTATCTTCCTCGCAGATCTATGTAAGAAATCAGGCAACAGTGTAAATAACTTAACAAAATTTATAACGAAATTAAAGTGAATACATCCCGTGCGTAGAAAAATGTAATCATGTTTAAGCGAGTTAAAGCGTTCTTTTATCAAGTCAGGCGTAAAAAGAATACGGTTTCTAAAACAAACAAATTGTCACATTAATTTTGGCGAGTTTTTCAACTCGAAAATGTGAATTTTTATTACTTCAATTTCAAGAAGCAACCAAGTATCTCAGCAACTTTAAAATTCTGTATTTTCCGCCCTTAATGAGCCAAAATTCACAGACGGCAGTAATCGAAACAAATTAAGTGTTAATGTGATAGCTTTATTATCGCCTATGAGCGACAGAAAATATTAACTGTCTGGTGGTTGTGCATCCCCCCAACTCCCCATTTTCCCTTACACCCATTCCCCAGCTAAATGTGTAATTCACCCTAAAACGTTTTTCTTTTGGGAATTAGCGCGCGTGCCGTAAACGAGCAAAACGAGAATGAGACTACTCCACTGTGGGCCAATTTCGAAGTTAACCCCACCCACCTCTGCCGAGCATAAACGTTGATTTCTGGTGCTAATCTAAAATTCATTACACTTGCAAGGCGTTAAATCGTCGAAAATCACTACGGCTGCTGTTGTTGTTGTTGTGGCTGTAATTGTTTTGCGCCAGTGCAGAGTATGTATTGACGACAGTTTATCCAACACATCACCACCACCCGCCATTGCCACCTTTCAAACTTATTTCGCTTATGGTTACGCAGTTTCTCTGCCACTAAATAGACGACATGAAGAGAAAAAACAACAAAAATAAGAGAAATCGAAGTTAAGCATTAAAAACAGATAGCAGCAGCAACAACAACAACATTTAACGAGAAATTAAATTTTATTTAATCTGACAAAGTTGACTGTCTGACTGCCTTTATGTGGCTATTGAGGTCCTGAAGACAAAGCACACAAAGCGATTGTACAGCAGCTACATATCTACATACGAAAACATATAAACTCATATAATGCTATGACAGCGTGAGGGGTAGTCAATTGAGAGTAAATAAACCACCCCTTAATATGTTTTTCATTCGAAATGTTGATATGACTGTTAAGTGTGAACAATAAACTGCTGCTACTGCTGTTGCTACTGCTGCTGCTGCCTTCATACATATTGTTGTTGTTGTTGAAATCATTGTTTGTTATTTATGTATTTTTTTCTCTGCAGTGATATTCTATCAGTGACAGCGTTGAATTACATCTAAGTGGCTGCACACATACATACTCATAACACAAGTATATATATTTACTGATAGGTATTCCAAACTATTAACAACCCCCAGCTATTCCTCTATAAGCATAATATTTCAAAGAGCAAGCAAATAAAAAACTTTTTGATTTCTTTCCTTACATTCTTCGTATACTCTTGGTTATAAACACCTACACATACTGATTTTTGCCCAAATTGAATTTGCATGCTGTGATTCGTTTCGGTTGTTTGACTTTTTGGGGGTTGATGACAGCTATGATTGCTTTGGTTAAATTGTGTGCAAATATTTTCCTGGTGCAAACACATAATGGCTTATAACTGAAAAAGTTTAGATACCCTGTAGGAAATTGAACATAAAATTATAAAAGTAGAACAAAATGAATTTAAAATTAAATTAAATAATATTAAATTAAGAATAAAAAATTAAAAGAAGTTAATAAAAAATAAATAAATTGATATAGAAGAATTAAACACAATAAACTAAAATAAAAATAAATTAAATTAAAAAACAAGTAAAAAAATAAAATGAATAAAAAAACATAAAATAAAATAAAAATGAATAAAATAAAATACAATAATATTAAATAACATAAATTAAAATAAAATAAAATAAAATAAAATAAATTAAAATAAATAAAATAAAATAATATAATATAAAATATTAAAATACAATAGATTAAAATAAAATAAAATAAAATGAGATACATTAAAATAAGAATGCCTTATTACAAATATAAGTCTGCTGGAGTTCTAGAAAATGAAGAATATAAAATCTACTGGGATCGCACGATACTGACGGATAGGAGCGTCCAACATAACAGACCAGATGTCATTTTCGTCGAGAAGAAAGAAAAGCGAGCGCTTCTCATCGATATTGGTGTACCCAATTCGCACAACCTTTAAGACTGCTATGGTGCAAAGAGAAGGAAATACCAGCAGCTGGCATTAGAAGTGAAACAGATGTGGCACTTGGACAAGGTTACAATTGTTCCAATCATCATCTCGTCGACAGGCGTAGTACCGGAAACGTTGCTGAAGATTCTGGACGAGCTACAATTATGTGATAAGTTTTTAAGTATTCAAAAAGCAGTTATATTATCAACAACATCAATTGTTCGTTCCTTTTTAGAATAAGAAAATGTAAATATCTGTACCTGTTTTAGCAATAGTTTTATATATCCTGTTTTAAATAACCGATATGTGATATGTAACCCAAAAAGGAGCAAAATAAAAACAAAACAAAAAATAAAATAGTACTAAAACAAATAAAATAAAATAAAATTTAAAAAAATGAAAATCAAAAAAATTTAATTAAGTAAATTCAAATAAAATAAACTAAATAAAAATAAAATAAAATAAAATAAAATACAAATAAAACAAAGTAAAAAATGCGCGATACGTTTTCCGCACAGAACCATTATTTTCGAAATAAAATTTCACTATTTGCAAGCATTGTTCAGGCGTGAGTCTACTCACGATGAATTTCCAAACCAAACTGAGAATAAATCACTTGACAGCTGTTAAATCGGTCGCCATATTGAAAAGTAATGCCAACTTAAAGTTCTATACCTCTATAAAAAAACATCCTATACAACAAAATAAAATAAAATAAAAAATATTTAAAAAATATAATGTAAAAAAATTAAATTATATAAATTAAAATAAAATAACCCAAAATAAAATAAATTAAAATAAAATAAAATAAAATATAACAAAATACAATAAAATATAATGTAATATAATATAATTAAAGCGAATAAAAAAATAAAATAAAATAGAAAAAATAATAAAATAAAAATAAAAATTTAAAATTAAATATAAAAATTAATATGAAATCAAATAAAAAAATAAAATAAATTAAAATATAAAAAATTAATTATAATAATATAAATTAAAATAATATAAATTAAAATCTAGCAAAATAAAATGAAATACATTAAAATAATATTCAAAAAAATAAAATAAAATAAAATTTAAAAATGTAATTTAATAAAATAAATAAAAATAAAATAAAATAAAATAAAACAAAATTAAATTAAATTAAATTAAATAAATAAAATAAAATTAAAATAAAATATAAAATTAAAATTTAATAAAGTAAATTAAAATTAAATAAACTAAAATGAGTTAAAATAAAATAAAATAAAATCTAACAAAATTAAATGAAATACATTAAAATAATATTCAATAAAATAAAATAAAATGAAATTTAATAAAATAAATAATTAAATAAAATAAACTAAACTAAAAAATAATAATTTAAGTAAAAATAAAAAGAGTAAAATATATTTAAACAAAAAAATAAAATAAAATAAAATTAAAAATAAAATAAAATAAAAATAAATTAAAATAAAATAAAACAAAATAAAATAAAGTAAAATAAATAAAATAAAATAAAATATAAAGAAAAATGATAATAATAAAAGTAGTAAAATTATTAAAGTAAAATGAAAGAACATAAAATAAAGTAATATAAAGTAAAATAAGATAAAAGAAAATAAATTAAAACGGTAAAATAAACTAAAAGGACATAAAATTAAATAACGGAAATAGAATAATTTTAACAATAACATAAAATAGAATTAAATATAAAATGAAATAATTTAATATAAAATAGTACATTGTATAATAAATTACAATAAAATAAATTAAAAGAAAATTATTAGAGGACCACCTCCACTACGTGGGAAAGATCAAATGGCGCGCCGCCATTCGTTAAATTAAAAATAAAAGAAATTATATTTTTTAAATTTTGTTTTAATTTATTTTCATTAATTTTGTTTTCTCAAGCAATGCATCTATTCGCGTTTGTTTAGCTATAAAATTCTAGGGAGCACAACTTAGCGCGGTGATGGTGATGCTGCAATCGCAGTAGAGAAAAATGATACGTAAAGAAGAATAATAAAGGAGAGCAAAGTATGTTGAAGTAAAGAAAATTTACATTAAAGAATAATAAAAAATTATGTAAAAATTAAATTAAAATTTTTTTTTAATATCTTATATTCTGTCTCACTGGCCTATTTCTTGTATTGCACATCCTCATATGAACTTATATGTCAATGCTTTTCTTACAGTAAGTAATATTATATTTAAATTAAAACTTTATTAAGGAAAAAAATATTAAATACAGCTATATATATTGAGAATAAAATATATTACTAGTGAACAAAAATTTATTCAAATTGGTCTGAAAAGCTTTACTTATTCGTTTCGTTTGGCTTGCCATATTCTACAAATATTAGAGAGAAATGCAATCTAATAATACAACCACGTCTGGATATACATATTTATTTATATTTTATTTTTTACATTCCATTGTAGGTAGCTTCATCTCAAATTTTAATTAAAATAAGTCAAAATTGTATGCTCTGTATATTCTAAATTCTTCAAAAATGAAAATAATATAGAAAAATGTTGCAAAGTTTTAATTAAAAGCACACTAAAGACATATACGCACTTATTTACTAGGCTCTTCCAAATCAACATTTCCATTTTTAATTGCTTTTAGTGGAGAAAATATATTAATATTTATTTTAATTATGGATGTACTAAGTATATACAGTTAGGAATACGAAATTTCTTAAATTACCGTTGGGCAACTTTAAAGAGCGACCAATTAGAATTTGGTAACTGTAAAAATAATGTAATGCCGATCCGGTATTCGAAAGGACTTGCAGATTCCGAGTTCCTTTGAGTAGATTCCACTAGCGGCCCTGCTGTCCAGTTTAGACCCAGCCGTATAAAAGTGGATCGAGTCTGCATCTGCTGCAAAAACCCTGTCCTATTAGTTTGTTTCCGGTATAAACACTTTATAATCGTTCCTTAATTCGTTGAAGGTTATATAGTAGTCCGTTCGTTCTGGTAGTCGGAACCTTAATAGCATATTGATATGTCCTTGGTTTGGCACCTTTTGTCCAGACACCTTCTGTAGTCTTATCGCATATTGCATATGGGTTTGACAGCGTCTAGTTGCATTGTGCATACCCATAATATCAATGCGGAGTACATCCAAGAGGTCCCTAATGCCCCACTAGTATATATAAATGCAGTCCTTTGCACTCAATTAATTTTAGAGATGACAGATTTTCGCTCGAGTGTTGGCTACCGTACTACTACTTCACCTGACTAATTCAATTTCTTGTCCACGCTCAGACCCAAGTATTTTGCAGATTCATAGATGTGCAGCCTCGTTTCTGAGAGTGCTGGAATTAATAGCTGTGTGGTATTCCTCCTCTTCCATATCCCTCAGCAATGGGCTTACTGTCAAGGTTCATAGAAATGAAGAAAGGACTCCACCTTGTGGGGTTCATCTGCTGACATACCAAAGCATCGAAACTCCTACCAGTTCGGACTTTACAACCCTGCATTCACCTAATTGGTGTATAAGAGAAACTACGCAAGGGGCGACACACAGCCAGTTTAGGGTAGAGATAACTGCAGTCTGCGCTGTATTATTGAATATCCAAAAAAGTTATTAAACTAAACTCTAAAAGCGAGAAGGATTTCACGGACTGTGATAATCTATATACTATATAGACCATAACTACCTAAATATCGCAAGAAGCAGTTTCCGCACACCTCAAGTTTTGATTCGTCGAGAAAAGACTTTACTTTTCAATTGCTTACTCACATCTATTGGCAAGAGTGATTCTGCGTTGGATTTCAAAGTTGACATCGTTGGTGTTGTTGATGTTGGTTCCAAAATAGACGAAATTATCTACAATGTCAAAGTTGTGACTGTCAACAGTGACTTGGGAGCCAAGACGCAAATGTGCTGACTGCTTCTTTGATGATAGGAGATATTTCGTCTTGTCTTATTCCTCACGAGACCCATTCGCTTTGCTCTTTGTCTAACCTAGAGAAAGCGGAACTCTTTTCCAAAAAAAATTATGAAATATAATTGAGGAGCAAAGTAAGCGATTTCATATGGGTTTGACAGCGTCTAGTCTGGTCAGGTAGGAGTCGAGGTAGCTCGAGCTCTTCGTCTGAAAGATTCGGAGTGACCAGACCACGCGGTTGCTGTCGCTGGAACTATAAATGGAACCAAATACATTTCACTCAAGGAAGGTAATGAAGCAATGGAGCTATGTGGGGATTCATAGAGTATTCAGTCTATGTCAGCTGTCCAATCCAAGATCCACATATATATTTTTTCTTCTTACGAAGTACCTTTTTACATATACTTTCATATAAAGTTGAAGAAAATGTGGGCAATTGCGCACAAGCAGCCATCTCACATTTTCATTTTTGTATGTATGTATAAGTACATATGTAAGTAGAAAATTAAGTTTTCTACCTATCGATCCGCACAACGCTGCATGCGAAACTCAGTCTGCGCTACTCAGTGCTACAGCAGCCTGTTTGTCTGACCGTTGAAGTGGCCATGGTGAAGCTGCTGATGATGTCGATGGCGGTGGTAGTCTGCAGCTGAAGTGCTTCAACTTAGCCAGTTAGCTCATGTCTCAGCGGCTGCGCAACCAACTTTGGTTACGCTTCAGTTCATAGGCATATATATGTAAATACTTATGTATGTATATGTATGCGTGTACACACATAAGTGTTTGAATTTACTTAATTTCAGATTTCAACGCCAAATGAATTGTTGCGCTAATAAAGATGAATGACTTAATAAATTGCGACCCTAATCGTAACAAGATGGCGTCGTCGATTCACTCTTGGTTGTTCGCAAACGCACATACGTACAATAATTGCCAGTTGGCAGTTGTCAGTTCACAGTTGGCGTATGGCGTAAGGCGGATGGTGAGCACGGTATACTCACTCATATATACATACATATGTACATACACACAAACTTACAGCAATTTTTATTTCTGCTTAATGATGTGTACACACATCGAACGAACGCACCGTGTGAAGTGTCAGTCATGACAACTCACGCAACCGTGAATATCGAGGTGGATGAGATAGTGTTAATGGGGAATAAGTAGTATAAATACAATTTGTTATTGTTATTTTCGGCATTGACAATGATACTACTTTGTACTCATATAATTTATGTATGTGTATATATTCATTGTGTGTATTGATAAAAATGGCTGAAGTGCTTACGGGCGTATGCCAGGCAAGCAGGCTGATCGCTGCGTATGGAAAGGGGGAGGTACACATACTTATGTTATTCCATAATGTTTCTGAAACTCATAAAACTATTAATTGATACATTTCACTTGAAGATCACAATTAGTAAATGGCATTCGCTATTAAGCTGTATTCAATTTAATGGTTTAGTGTGCTTTTAAAATTGCTAGGTTTATTATCAGTAAATATTTTTTGATTATAAATGAAAGCAAAACGGACTTTCCAACTCAGAGTGAATTAAATAGAAAACTAAAAGTAATTATAAAAAATATGTTGTAATCTATATAACGGGTGATCCATTTCTAGGTTCCCTACTTTTTAAACAAAAAACACAGTAAATTCAAATTTAATGGGGAATGTTTATTATCATTCAAAAAAAACATTCTTTGGAATCTAGTTTTTGAAGATTATCTCTTTCAAATGTTGGCCGCGACTATGTCTCAGATGTTCCATCCGTTGGGTCCAATTTTCGATGACTCGTTCGAGCATTTCGACTGATAACTGGCTAATGACACTCATGATGTTTTTCTCCAAGGCCTGAATCGAAGGGGAATTGTCCGCATAGACTTTAGACTTTACATATCCCTACAGGAAAGAGAGAGAGAGGCCAATCGACCGGCCCAAAACGTGAAATTATCTGCACACCGAAATGTTCTCTCAATAAATCCATTGATTGATGCGCTGTGTGGGAAGTGGCGCCGTCTTATTGAAACCAAATGTCGAGGAGATCACGAGCTTCAATTTCAGGCAAAAAATAGTCTGTTATCACAGCGCGGTAACGGTCGCCATTGACGGTTACGTTCTCACCGGCATCATTTTTGAAGAAATATGGACCGATGATGATTCAACAAACCGTTGTTTATTCTGGATAACATGGCAGCTCCTGAATCTCTTCAGGTTGCTCTTCTCCCACTGAGCCAGAAATGAGCCTCATCGCTGAACAAAATTTGGCTCGAAAACATCGGATCTTCTTGGAACTTTTCAAGAGACCATAGGGCGAAGCAATGTCGCTTGAGAAGGTCGAGCGACTTCAATTCTTGCACAAGCTGTATTTTGTACGCTTTCAATTTAAGATCTGGACGTAAAATGCGCCAAGTCGTTCCATACGTCAGTCCGAGTTGCTGTGAATGTCGACGAATCGACTCTCCCCGATCTTCGTGTACACTCTCAGCTACGGCCGCTATATTTTCTTCAATACGTGCTGGACGTGGTGTATTCGGACGAATATTATCCAATAATGAGTGCTGGGTCTCAAGATGGGTGATGGTACGCTCAGTAGGCCGATTATGTTGACCATAAGTTGAGCGAAGCTCGCGCGAAACACATCCTTTACAGAACGTGAATTCTCGTAATAAAGTTGTATGATTTCAAAACATTGCTCAGGCGTAAATCTTTCCATGATGAAATGCAAAACAATACTGAACAAAAATAACATGACAGCTTGACACGGCAACACGCGTGATCGGTCGAAAAAAGGCTATTGAAAAAAGTACCTCTACTTGGGTCACCCGTTAGTACAATCAACTATTTAAATTGGTGAAAAATAAGATTATATAATTTCGTAATTTTAGAAGATAAATATGGTTTGGTTATAGAAGAACAAACAACTATATTAAATGAAATGTCAAAATTAATGTTGGAATTAAGATTAGTTGGTAGAAATTATTTCAGAAAACTCTGATCAATTACTATATTTTAACTTTTCACTCCTTACGAAAGAAGAGCATATTTTTATAAATATTCTATCTTTTAGGTATTATTCAATCAAATAATGCCGTTCAATTACGTAATAACGATTTAGAAGTCAAATTCGGAATTAAATATTTATAAACCTATCGTTTTCACCAAGAAGTATTGGAAATACTGTTTGGCACAATGAGGATAAAATATGGTTTTCACAACCATCCTGACCAACAAGAATTTAAATATCGTCCCCGCTCATATATTTATTGTAATTTTTTGTTTATAAAGGGTGTTTTTTAAAGAGGTATAGAACTTTAAGTTGCAATAAAACAACGACGGATTATGCGATTGACATGAGTTTTATTTATCCGAAAGATAATCTTGTGGCATTACATTTTAAATATGATTTCTGGCATATGACCGCCACGGCTGGCGCGGATGTAGTCCAATCTGGACGTCCAATTTTCGATGACTTTTTCCAACATTTGTGGCCGTATATCGGCAATAACACGGCGAATGTTGTCTTCCAAATGGTCAAGCGTTTGTGGCTTATCCGCATAGACCAATGACTTTACATAGCCCCACAGAAAGTAGTCTAGCGGTGTTAAATCACAAGATCTTGGAGGCCAATTCACAGGTTCAAAACGTGAAATTAGGCGGTCACCAAACGTGTCTTTCAATAAATCTATTGTGGCACGAGCTGTGTGACATGTTGCGCCGTCTTTTTGAAACCACATCTCCTGGACATCATGGTTATTCAATTCAGGAATGAAAAAGTTAGTAATCATGGCTCACCATTGACTGTAACGTTCTGGCCACCATCGTTTTTGAAAAAGTACGGACCAATGATTCCACCAGCCCATAAAGCGCACCAGACAGTCAGTTTTTCTGGATATAACGGTGTTTCAACATACACTTGAGGATTACCTTCACTCCAAATGCGGCAGTTTTGTTTGTTGACGTAGTCATTCAACCAGAAGTGCGCTTCATCGCTAAACAAAATTCGTTTATGAAAATCGGGAACAACGGTAATCTCGTTTTGGGCCCATTCGACGAATCTACGCCTTACTTGATGATCGTTTGGCTTCAGTTCTTGCACGAGTTGGATTTTGTAAGCACGCAAACCAAGATCCTTCCGCAAAATCTTCCATAAAGTGGATGGACACAGATCCAATTCCTGTGCTCGATGGCGGATGGACTCATTCGGGTCTCCCTCAATGCTACGCTCTACAGCATCAATAGCTTCTTCTGTACGCACCGTACGGCGTCTCTGGGGATGCGAGTTATCAATAAGAGTAAACGTGGTGCGAAAACGTTCCATGGTTAATCGAATTAACTGCTCTCATGGACGATTTTGTCGACGATAAAATGGACGTAGTGGCGATACGTTTTCCGCACAGAACCATTATTTTCGAAATAAAATTGCACTATTTGCAAGCGTTGTTCAGGCGTGAGTCTATTCGCGATGAATTGCCAAACCAAACTGAGAATAAATCACTTGACAGCTGTTAAATCGGTCGCCATCTTGAAAAGTAATGCCAACTTAAAGTTCTATACCTCTATAAAAAACACCCTTTATAAATTTTAACTTTTGCCCACTTTGAGAAGGCGACATCGCTTAAGGTTTTGGACCTACCATATAAAAAATCCTTCTCCGATGAACAAATCGAACAATATACTTCGGATGAGAGAGACCATTTTGAATACGACCACCGCAAACGTTTGAGGAATCATGCTTTGAGGGCAGGCACCTGGAGTGTCCAATCCTTATTTAGAAATGTGCGGCTGCCCAGCTTGTACTTCAAAGCCGATGGAGAAGCGCGATAAACAATGCAAGGGCTGAAGAATGGGTACCTTGTGAAAACTAGGAGATTTAGTAAGGAATGAACTCCTCACCACAATCCGTGGTCTAGATGTACCTGCTATGTGACGGCCTAATTTCAAAAAATTTTACAAATCTCAAATTTTAAAAAGCTTAAAAGTTGTTGCTATGCCCTATTTAGCGAGCAACTTACTTTTCACCTTTTGGTGGATTTAGCAAGAAAAATTTACCAAAAAGAGATATAAAAATATATAGGTATAAAAAAGCAAAGAAGTAATCAAAAAATAAAATTAAATGTAACTTTATTACTTTTAAAAACTTACTAATTGAAATCACGTGCTAGTAAGGGAGCTATCTTGCCATGAGGAAGCGGGAGAACTGTCTATTTATCCAACCTTTTCATTATTGAATTATGCCTAAAACCTAGCATTTATGTTTCTTAAGGGGTTAGGTGGGTTAGTAAATTTAAAATAAAAATTGATGTTTTTCGGTCTTAATAAATTGTAAAATATGTTTAAAATATTCTCCTAAAATTTCAAATCGATCGGAGTAAAATTCGAAGAGATAGACCCTTTGGAAATTCCGCCCATCAGGCCATGTCCTTGTCAATTTGAAACTTCAAACGCGTTTATCTCAAAACTCTATTTGTTAAGTGAACAGGATTTCTCGAAAAGTTATAAAGCGATTTTGTTCAAATTTAGCACACATTTTTGTAATAACATTATCTAGTCATCGAATGAAGAATTTTTTTTACTACAAATAATTTTTTCGAGCCAATGCAATGAAAATTTGATCATAAAATGTGTTTTTTTTTGTTCTGTCTAAAATTCAGATTTTAGTTTTTTGTATTTTCCTTCGTCAAAATATATTTAGGTTTTTTATTTTAGATCAACCAATAATGAGTTATGCTGTCCACGGCGAGAGCATTTTCTTTTGAGACGTCAAGGGAGATGAGGTACCAAGGGCTGAGTTTAAGGAATTTTTGAATAAAAATTGCACAAACTACTTTTTTAATATGAATCTTAGATATGGTGAATTGTTTTAATAAAATATATGATTGTATATATATAAAAAATAATAATGAAAATTCCTTTTTTTAAACCTTTGAAACCCACCTAACCACTTAAATGGGCAAATCATTTTTTTATGTTAAAAATTATACATTAGGGACATGCAAATTTTAGAAGTGTGCAAAAAGACATGGCACAAAAAAACGTCGAGAAGCACTGCTCTAAAGACTAATCCAATACTGCTCTGCCACATGAATTTCGTCGGAATACGAAATGCGAGGTGAATGTTAGTGCGATATTTAAAGTGCTTACAGTACTTGCTCCAGTCGGATACTCAAACCACAATATTAGCTTTTTTCACCGCAAGTGAGCCTTTAACACCTTATTTAGTGTAATAGCAATTCTGCGTAGACTTCTCAAGACAATTATCTCAATCCTCCATAGAGCTCTGCTTTCTTTACCGCGATAGAACTTGCTTAGGCTCAAATAATCTAATCTACTCGACCGAAAATCTATTTTTTAAAGCATAAGTTCAAGTTTACATGCATAATAAAAGTAAATTTGCAATCAAGAAACATTTCTATTTTTAGTATTTTTGGTAGAGAAAAAATTAAAATACATTAATTAATTATGAAGCACAGAGTCTAGACTGTGCGCAATGAATACTGTTTGAAGCTATGTAATCAATTTGTTGGCTTAACGACAAACTGCGAACAGTAAGTAGTTAGTGTTAAGAAGCTAGATTTCTATTTGACAAAAAATCGTGCTAATTATTAATAAAAAATAATTTGAAAAAAATCATCAACTAGACTTTGCCTACACACACAAATGTATATAGGGTTTTCCAATAAGTGTGATAAGAATTCTTTAAAAAAAATCCACTAATTGTTAAAAACATTCAAATGTTTTTTATTTAATGTGAAGTACAATCGATACAATTAAATTCTGAATATAACATCATTCAAATGGCTTCCAATACTTCTTTTGCAGGAACGAATTCGATGAACCCAATTTTAGAGTACTTTGTCCACTAAATCAAGTCGTAGTCATGAATAGCACGTTCAATATTGACTTTTAAAACTTGAAGAGAGTCTGGTTTATTGCTAAAGACCAATGACTTCAAATAGAAGTAGTCTAATGGTGTTAAATCACAACTTCTTGGAGGCCATTCAATGTTACAATTTCTTATAATAATCGAATCTCCAAACCTTTGTCGCAATAATTCAGTTGTTGCATTGACAGCAACGGTGCTACCAGCTTCATTTCGAAAGAATTACGGACCGATGCTTCCACCAGACCAAAAACCGCACCAAACTATCAATTTAGATGAATTTTGTGTTCAAGAATAATTTGTGGATTTTCTTCCACAGAATCGACAGTTTTGTTTACTTACCGCACCACTCAGATGAAACTGAGCCTCATCGGAGAAGATGATTCTCTTAAAAAAACGTTATCGTTTTCAAATTGTTCCAAGACAAAATCAGCAAATTCACGACGTTTTTGGTGGTCCAATGGCTTCAGTTGTTGGGTGAGAACAATTTTATACGGATGCAAGACCGATTCCCTTCTCAAAATCCGCCATGTTGTTGTTCGAGACAGTCCCGACTCTAGAGAAAGTCTTGGAATCGACAAATTGCGGTCTTCAGCAACACTTGTCTGAACGGCACCAATATTTTCATGACTTCGACATGTTCTTTGTCTTATTGGCACTTGAACATTATGTAAAGAAAATGTACGCTCGAAATTTTCAACAATTCGAAGCATAGCGCGCACAGGTGGACCATAATTACGACCATAAAAGGGCAAAAGCGCACGAAAAGTTGCAATTGCATAACGATTAATTTGATAATAATATTGAATAATTTATAAACATTGTTCTTGCGTATACCTTGCCATGATCAAATTGTAAACATTACTGAATACAATGAAAAAAATGACAGATCATGACGTATTAAAAATGACAAAAAGGACACTTAGAAATCATATCATTCCTATTGGAAACCCATTTATATGTGTGTATAAAGTTGCAGCTAACATAGCTTATAGTTTCATATTAAGATTTATAAGATAGAAGGTTACGACAACCGTTGACGTCACGTCACTTCGTCATATTTATATTATTAAAAAGATATCTTTTTTAATATATATATACATATATGTGTGAATTGAAAAATATAAATATAGAGAGAATTCCCGGAATTATAAACGGAAAACACTTTTGCCGAAGAAACTTAAATGAGGCAATTTTTTAAATTTAATGTTTAATTTGCTGCTTATATAGTATTTGTAGATGTAACTTTCCGACGAATTCACGTTTATTTAATATAAAAACTTCAAGATTTCTCTACAAAACTTTATATCATTAGATTTATAGAAAAAATACTCCTTATTTTAGTTTTAATTTTCCAACACAAATTTTTTTCAAATTTTTGTTTCCAGTAAACTACTAAGCACCATTTTCACCGCTAATTTTTTATCTAATGAAGAAAATACGCAAAAAAAAATGTAATTAATGAGCGTTCGATTGAAATTTTGACAATTTTAACGTTTTCACATTATTTTCATTTATAATATTAATTTGAAATTTTTTTTTGAAAATCAAAATAAACTTTTTCGACAAGAAAAAACCTATTCAGTACGTATTTAGTTCAAATTGTTATTGATTTTAAAAAAGTACAATGCAGGCCTTTAAAATTTATAGTCAAAATGTTAAGCCATTTTATGAATAAAATTGGTCAGACAATTGATTAAAATCTTTGGCAAGCCATAAATTCGAACCAACTTCGTCACTAAACATCTGCTTTTGCTATTGTCGTTACCTTCTATTCTATAAATATTGGTTTCATATGTACATACTCGTATGTTGGTATGAAAATATGTTTGAGTGATTAATTTTGATATTAGTTGAAACTGAGTGTCAAACTCATTTGCTTAGCATCGCTGCGGGTTATCGCCATTTAGCTGAAAGTACATGTATAGCGGATGTGTGATATATGTACATATATGTATGCGGTTTCCAAACTGAAATGAAAATAGAATGAATTTAAAACGATTTTTTTTTCATTAAATTCCTATTTTATTATAAAGTTTGAACCTTGACATTATATGTGAAACACTACATCATTCAAATGACCGCCTCGTGAATTTTAGCAAACTTCGATCCGTTTGAGGAAATTTTCGACCACTTTCTGTCACATATTGGGCGGTTTCTCAGCCATAAATTGACGAATGTTGGTTTTCAAGTGCTCAACAGTTAAGTGGTTAGGTGGGTTTGAAAATGTTAAATTGTTTTTTTTTTTATTAAATTGTAAATCATTTTTAAAATCTTCTCCTAAAATTTCAAATCGATCAGAGTAAAATTCTAAGAGATAGACCCTTTGGAAATTCCGCACATCAGGCCATGTCCGTGTCAATTTGAAACTTTAAACGCGTTTATCTCAAACTCAAAACTCTATTTTTTAAGACGGTGGAACGACTTCTCGAAAAATTATAAAGCGATTTTGTTCAAATTTGGCACACATCTTTGTAATAACATTATCTAGTCATTGCACGAAAGAGTTTTTCATTATTACAACAAATTTTTTCGAGCCAATGCATGGCGAAAATTTGACCAAAAAATTTGTTTTTTTTTGTTCAAAGTCTGTCAAAAATAAAAATTTTAATTTTTTGTATTTTCCTTCATCTAATAACGAGATTTATCCATGTACTAACGAAATATTTTTGGTTTTTTGATTTTAGATGAACCAATAATGAGTTGTTTTGTCCACGTCAAATAAGATAAGGTACGGAATTTTTGAATAAAAATTTAACAAAATACTCTTTAAATATGTACATATATTAGATATGGTGAATTGTTGTTTGAATGAAATATATGATTGTATGTATAAAAATATAGTGAAAATCCGTGTTTTAAGCTCTGAAACCCACCTAACCCCTTAAATAAACACCGTCTTTGGCTTAGTCCGCTTAAAAGAGTCTAACGGTATCAAATCGCATGATCTCGGTGCCCAATTGATATCGCCAAGGCGAGAGATAACGCGACTGCAAAATTTCTCTCGCTATAAAACCATATTCATTCGTGTTGTGTGGCATATAGCACCCACCATCTTGTTGGAACCATATAGTGTTTAAGTTGTGTTCTTCAATTACAGGCCAAAAAAATGCGATTATCATACAATCATATCGCTCTGAATTGACAGTGCTGCTCCCGCCGTTATCGTTTTCAAAGAAGTAAGGTCCAATTACACCGCCGAACCAAAGAGCGCACAGACAGTAAATTTTTTTGGGTGTAACGACTTCTCTTCAATTATTTGAGAATTTTTGGAGCCCCAAATGTTACAATTTTGCTATTTCCGTATACACCGAGTGAGAAATTTGCCTTGTCGCTGAAGAAAATTTTGTTGGAAAAATCGCAATTTACTGCTTGTTGTTCAAGTTGTTGTGTGAGCTTGACTTCATATGGATGTAGGTGTAAGTCCGAGTGCAAAATATGCCATTATGTGCCGTAAGAAAATCCCAGCTCTTAAGAAAGTCGAGAAATATACACATTGGGGTTTTCGGTTATACTTTCACGTACAGCAGCGATATTTGAGATGGAACGAGGAAAACGATGATCTACAAATTTCTTTCAAATTTTACCAATTGCTGTAGTAGTTGGACGATTATGTGCAATCTCCTCTTAATGTGCAAAATTTCGCCACGTTTGAATCACCATTTTTGTGAAAGGTTTCAACAATTTCAACGCGTTGTGCGGTTATTAAGCGACCTCTTTTAATAAATACCTGACTTTTAACTAAACCATAATATTTTCAGTATGACAGTTAAGTTTGACAGCTACCAAAATACAACCCTGCACTTTCGAAACCACTAAATGGATAACCCTTTCCAATTATTTATATAAACAATATATACATACATATATGTATGTATGTAAATATAGCATTTTATAAACAATGATTTCTATTATGTTTTTAAAAATAATTTTAACACATTTCTTCTTATCAAATAATTTATTATTTTTAATTTAAATAGAGTAGACAAATGAATTATAATTGCATAATATTGACATTGGCATTACTTGGCATTTTATTTGTCAATTTAAAATGAATTAATTGGCTAGCTTATCTCTTAACCTCACAATAAAATTATTTACATACATATGTACATATAAATGATTTCTATGAATACATATATTAAATTTTTAAATTTTTCTAAATAAAAATATATTTTACATATTTTAAATTTTTCTAAATAAAAATTTTTCAACTTAACAACTTAATTTTTTCGCTTTCTCACACATTTCCCTTTGTTGAACTAAATGGTACTATCAAAATATTTACATTCCGCATGTTGAGTGGCCAATTTATCATTTTCATCCGTCAAAGCATTGTCTGCGCGATGCATAGCTATAGCTATAGCATAGTTGTTGGCGGCGTCGGCTATATGATATCAAAAGACATCATTACGCTTACCACACACCGGGGCAAGTTTATTGTTAGCATAAAAATATATCAAAAAAAAAAAAAAAAAAAAAATGAAAAGCAAAAAAAAATTTGAAAAGTTTTATTAAAATATTGCGTTGGCGTATAGCTAAGAAAATTGAGAAATTTTAACATTTAGCCACAAGTGTGTGGATAATTAATTAATTAGTGGTTTTTTGACTAGCCCAGCAGGAAAAAAATTTGGTGAAAATACTCTTTCTTAACTAAACTTAAAGACAAACAAAATGGATGACTTTGTAGATATTTGTAGTAAAAGGAAGAAAAAGTGTATGTTCATAGACTTTAAGATCTCAGAAAAATTATTAGGGGTATTCTCTTTGTCTAGGAAATGCATGCTACGGTGCACGGATAGGAAATTTTTCCCATTCGTGCAATGGCACAACCACAAAACACATGCAAATGCTACGATAGGAAAAATATCCTATACCAAATCCTATGTATATTTATTTCCCACAGCTAGCAAGAAGGAAAATGCAACCCTGTGAAGGAAAAGTAACCCTGTGCCTGTGTGGTTGTTATTGTTTCACTTGAATATGTCAAAATTCTGCAACGGGGGTGCTCTCGATCTCTAGCACAATTCCATAGGAAATATTTGCATAGCATGCATTTCCTAGACAAAGCGAATACCCCTATTGAAAAATTCCCAAAAAGTTGCTGTCTCAAGATCTCTGTGAATTCTAGTAGGATATATAGAGAGAAGACCTGGAATATAGAATCCGTGCAAAAAAATGTAAATCCTAATCTAAATCTACAAAAATTAACTCAATATGCAATTATTCGAATATGACGAGAATCGTGTGGAACACGACTTACCGAACTTGTGGAATCCAGGAAATTAAATGAGATACGCCGTTTGGTGACTTGAGACTCAGAATATGAACTTATTGAGAAAGTATATCGATAGGCGTTATCTGAAGAATTAATCAAATACATACTTATATATGTATATATGTATATATGTATATATGTATATATGTATATATGTATATATGTATATATGTATATATGTATATATGTATATATGTATATATGTTTGTAAATGGCACTTTATAACCGAAGAAGTTATTTTTGGCGATTTGAGTTTTCCTCCAAAAATATTTTTCCCCCTGCTGGATCCTCCGTGGTCTTAATGATTTTCCAGGAAAAGCTGTTTATTTCATGTTAGAAATACTATTGGAAAATTTTACATTCCTTGCCGAGAGGTGATCATGATCATCCGCATGTTAGGCCGCATTACTGACCACTCGGCTACTGCTCAATAGTGACTCCAGAAGGTGGAGATTACAGGCGCAAAAAAACATTCCAACCCTAAAAACCGGTAGCATATATATGTCTGTCATCAACACCGAGTGTATTTGTGATATGACATAAAGGCACCTCTTTAAAAGCCATCAGACGTTTGAATGCGGCGTAGAATAAAATGTAGGTCCCTCTATTCGTTTGAAAAACATTTAGACGTTCTTCTTATTCTTCATTGAAGTAGACGTCGCTTATGCTATTATAACCGAATCAACAGTAGCGTGACGATCATTGCTTTTCTTGGCTGTGTCAGTTGGAAATATGAAATGAAACCAGGTCGCTCTCCCCATGATCCTTCCAACGAAGTTGAGGTCTTCCTCTTCCTCATCGTTTCACCGTTTACTTCTTTCACAAAATTTTTCTCCCGAAAACTCCTAAAGCCAACTCAGGACGGGAATGATGGTTTTAGCTAGTCGAGAGAGGATTTTTTTTAATTGCCTACTTAGTCCAAATTAGCATTTTGGTGTTGTTAATGCTGGTTTCCAGATAGACAACATTAGCTACAACGAAGTTATTCGTTCGAGTGCGATGACCTTTTGTATGATAACAGGAGATATTTCGTGTTGTACTCGTTCACTATCTGACGTAATTAATATCATCGCCATGCGCCACAATTCTACGCTCTGCGGCTCTGCGCCTCTTATTATTTTTTCCAGCAACAGGTTGAATAAATCACATGATAAAGAGTCTCCCTGTTTGAAACCTCGTTTGGTATCGAACGGCTCGGAGAGGTCCTTCCCAATTCTAACTGCGCTTCTGGTATAATTTAAGGTCATCTTACATAGCCGTATGAGTTTTGCAGGGATATCGAATTCAGACATATCTAGGGTCTTCTCTTTCGCGCAAATGTGTCTCACTATCATCTTCAGCTCTCGGTATCTATCCCTCCGCGCAGGTGGTGACGGGCGTTCTTTTCTCCGCAAAGATACGGAGACAACATTGCGCTGATGTTGGAACTGATACTGCAGGCAATCATATTTCGGGTCCCGACGAAGTCGATCAGCCACAGCCCGTTTGGGGATGTTTCGTCATTGAGGCTGAATTTTCCGGCTGTTATGGTAAAGATACCTTCTTAACACACACTGGCGTTGAAATCTGTAAGCACGATTTTGCATTTCTTCCGTCGGGGCGTGGGCTGAAATCTTTGATCTAGACCTAGATATAAACGGTAACCCTTGTATTAATGATTATTACAGGAAAATCTAATTTCTTTAAAATTTTGTATTTTTCTTATGTGAAGTTTTCACTTTCTCTCCGCCGCTTTTTTTTTAATTCTTACTTTAATTTTGGGTATTTTTGGTCGCACCCGAACACAGTGGGCGACGTCAAAGAGTCCATTGAAATGAGATTGCCGCTATTTCGGTTAGACAAGGAATTAAAATGAATGAATCAAAGAGCCAAAGAAGACAAAATAATAAACTCGGGTATCATACCGACTCCTCTCCTTCCCTCATAAAGTCGTCTTACCCGATCCTCATGGACGCAAGGCTGTTCCATCTGCCTCATCTCTCTTAATCAAAGCAAGGTATATAAAATTTTCCTCTTTACCATTTACATTAAAGAGTTCATTCCATTTATTTCATCAATCCTACATGTTTTCTATTGGTATTCAGAGAAAGCAGTGAAGCAGTCACTCTTTACTGTAATTTTGAGAGCATAATTAAGCCATTTACAATATCTCAAGTCCGACAGTCAGCATTTGGTGATTTATTCATTAGCAATGAAGAAAGCTTGCTTTACGTCCAATGAAAGCTCTGACTGTGCTGTAGTCCATAGGCTAGAAGTTACCAAGAACATGTTGACAAGGAAGACTAACTCTTTCAACGAATTTGCTTTACCTTTCAGCTCAACTATTATCCACTATAACGTTCTTAGTGTTGTGTAGGTAGGGATAGGTAAGAGTGCTGTCGAAGAGTTTTAGAACCTCGGTCATAATTAGCGTTAAATCTTAATATTCCTGCTATCATATTTCTTCGTTACCTTCAAACGATTGTGAAGATCCATCCAAGGTTTTGTGCCTGATGAAATTCAGGTTCTGTAACGAATTTGCAAGAGAGCTGGGCACTCAAAGAAAATTTTAGACTTAAGAGCCATAGATTTTCTCTTGAAAGACCGAGGCATATTTGTGAAAGTTCCTGATGTTTCGATAAATTTCAAACCATAAAATATACAGACATTCGAAATATCTGTGTAAAAATTCCAGGCTCACTATGAGAGTTCATCGTCTTTGAATCATTTTTTCTTTCATTGTACCTACGTAATTAATTATCAAAGAAAGATTATCTCTATCTCAACCACAAACAATGAAATCACTACCTACCTCACCTCACTACATACTCGTTGTACATAAATGCACATAACTACAACAAAATGCGCAAAATTACCAACATTAACGCCACTTCAACTTAACAAAATAATAATAATAACCGTCATCAGCTTCATACCAACGCTAGCTCCCTTCCCCACCAGCACCGCATGCATCCACCAAGCTGCTGCTGCAATGGCTTTCAACACGCTTCTGCCTGCCAACACTATCAACTAGCAATTTATCACTTTCAATGGCGTTCGCTGCAGCTGGTACTTCCAAGCCAACAATTTCGAATAATAATAATCCTTAAAATGAGTTTAATTTGTTCAGTCAAATTGCTGGTGCGCCTGCTTTGCTTTACTTGCGCTGGCGTCGCGACGCGTCGGTGCGGCAGGCAAATGGAGCGAGGCGAGTAGCTGAAGTTGGTGGGTGTTTGTACCATTTAGTTATGCTCGTGCTGTCTGCTTGCAGTTGAAAGCTATGTATAAATGTCAAATATTTTTGTTGTTGTTGTTGTTGTTGTTGCAAGTAAACTTTTGTGTGGATAAATAGGCGAAAAATGGTTAAAATATCCTTGTGCTGGGCTGGAGTTTTTTCTTACAAAATACAGAAATTAGGAAATACCATTAAAAGCGCATGTGTGTGTATGTGTGTATATATGCGTGTTTATTAGATGTATCGCTAACATGTGATGTATGAGATTTTTTTTAAACGAATTAATTTCAAAAAAAAAATTAAATACGCTAAACCCGTAAAACGGCATTTATGATACTGAAATTTTGTAATTTTTCTTTCTTTTTTTTCCATTTTATTTCCAGCTCCAACTGTCATAGCCTCGCAGAAAAATTACAATTATGAAATTTTTAAAAATTAATACACTTTATGTAGCTCACAAAAGAGTCGTCGCACGCTTGCCTGCTTTTTAAGTTAACCATTGCATCATTTATACATACATATATCCTCACATATACATATGTATTTATTCATCTCATCACTGTAACATAATGATTCTACCCGTTTTTAATGAGCTTTTTTTCCCTTCCCACATTTTCAAGGTCCCTTTAACCATCCAAACTTTGGTAGATAGCTTCTACACACAAAAGTAGCTGCGACTGCATCGCTATAGCCGTGGCGCAACAATTTCATCCGCCTGCCACAACAAAAGAAATTGCAAAAATGTAATTTCCGTTTTGTTGTTGCTGCTGAGCTTTTCATAGTTGCAAATAAAAAGATCTCCGGCTGGTGATAAGCCATTCAAGCGCGTTTCGTAGTATGCCAACGCTACCAGCATTGCCAGTGCGAACGGAGGAATTATTGTGCAAGTATAATATCTACTAGATAAACACCTATGTACATATGTACATACCGATATTCCTAGTAAGTACAAAGTTACGTATTTTACTGTGAAGCCAATTCTCGACAATATCAATGCGATATCTATGCCAGCGTCGACAGCAGCATTATGAACGCAGCCAAAAATAATTGAAGCTGAAACCACCCACAATCATTTTTTGTGACTCTTCCAAGGATATCATTGAATATTTTATCCTTTTTGTCAACGAATCCGTTTTGTGTAATAATAACGTTGAAGTTTATTAATTTATTAATTTTTTGTATAACTGTAATTTGATATTCGATTTATTTGAAAATTGATGGAGAGGAAAATAAATAATTGGATTCTTCTCATAGTGCAGTAGCGGCTGGCTAATGAAAACCTGATCGCAAATCGATACTATTTTGGAGTAGGAGAAAGAAGACATACTTGGAAGGAAGTGAAAAAGTGAGCAATAACGGTACTCTCAAAGGTAGAGGGTTTTCCAATAGAAATGATGTGATTTCTAAGGGAAGTTTTAGCCATTTTTAATATGTCGTGATGTGTCAGTTTTTTAATTGTATTCAGTAATATTTAAAATTTCGTGATGGCAAGATATACACAAGCACAACGTTGCTGATTTTGTAACAACTTGAAAACGATAACGGGTTTTTTTTAAGAAAATCATCTTCTCCGATGAGCCGCACTTTCATCTGAGTGGTGCGGTAAATAAACAAAACTGTCGATTCTGGTGCGAAGAAAATCCATGAATAATCATTACATTCACCTAAATTGACAGTTTGGTGTGGTTTTTGCTCTGGTGGAATCATCGGTCCGTACTTCTTTCGAAATGAAGCTGGTAGCACGGTTAATGTCAATGGAGAGTGGTATAGATCAATGATAACCAACTTTTTATGGCCACAATTGGAAAAAGTTGATCTTAACAACATCTGGAGATTCGATTATTTCAAGAAATTGTGGCATTGAATGGCATCCAAGAAATTATGATTTAACACCATTAGACTACTTCTTGTGGGGTTATTTGAAGTCATTAGTCTTTAGCAATAAACCAGAATCTCTTCATGCTTTAAAAGTCAATATTGAACGTGCTATTCATGACATACGACTTGATTTAATGGAAAAAGTGCTCAAAAATTGGGTTCATCGAATTCGTTCCTGCAAAAGAAGTCGTGGACAGCATTTGAATTATGTTATATTGTATCAATTATACTTCACATTAAATAAAAAAAATTGAATTTCCCTAACATTAGTGTGTTTTTTTAAATAAATCATATCACTTTTATTGGAAAACCCTATAGAATCGCATGAATTCAACATGGCGATTGTGTGTAAGACTAAGTTCAAAGCAATTTTTTTACTGATGAAGCTCATGACAGTGGACTGGCAAATAATATATGTACGTACGCTTGACACATAACCCAGAGCAACCATATAAAAATTAATTCATGCCGTTTTCCAACTGTCTAATGCTTTTCGATCGACATTCTCCTACGGCTCATATGTAAACCATCTCCGAACGCCTTATCAAATTTTATGATATACTAAGAATTTTACAAATCCCAACCCGACACCGGCATAACTGTAAATTATGATTTAAGCTGTTGCGCTGACTAGAATTCCCTAACAACGGTTCGTTTATCTTGCATAACTTTCATTTACTGTCTCCTTAGAGCTGAGCAGTAGAAAAAGCACTTAAGATTGCACAAAGTCATTGTTTAAAAGAATACCTAACCAAGGTTCTCAATCTGTTCTTGCCCACTCGAACAATACCCTACATGTGGAAGCAGAGGAGAGTGGTCTTGTTAGCAAAACTGGGGAAACCTGCCAAGAAAATATGATCATATCGGCTGATATCGCTCCCCTCTCCAGCATCCAAGGTACTTTAAACCTTACTGCTCTCATCTTTAACTCCCCACCTCAGCCCAGCAGCACAACAGTTTGTCTCCCGCAAAATGCATCACAACTGCAAAAAAAAATCGACCCGCACGTGAATTTCCCAGGCAGCACTCGATCCGTCAAACGATTTTGACACGGCCAATCATTTAGTGCTATTATCGGACATTGAGAGATCTAAATTACCGCAAGTGTTGAAGAGTTCAACCATTGTAGTGGTTGACAGTCGTCAGTAGAGTTTCGAGATCAAAATTCAAAACTACGAAAAATTAAGCAAGGAGTTCCGCAGTGTGCGTTTCTCTGAACATATAACAATGAGGATGGATGCACGAAAGTGGTGTCTGGCGAGAATATTGATAATCTGGGTTGGAAAGTGAACTGTTATATCGCTAACCTTTCTCACCTCTTCACTGCGAAATTCTCGGCTACGCTCTGCACCAGCTGGACGATGGAATACAGCTCGGAATGGATGTGAAATTCGTCGACGTGAAAATTCCGTCTGACAGTCACATTCGACAGCCTGCACTCCTTTACTCCGTATATGACTGTGAATACCGCCAAGGTACATAGCCGCAGCAAAAAAACTCTAACAGACAGCATCTGGGGAAAGCATAAAGTTACGTTGCTCGCAACTAACAAGTCAATCGGCCGGTCGGTCCTTAATTACTCTGCACCGGGATGCAGTTGAAGAAGCTAAAAGCTTGCCAAATCACCGCCCGGAGTACCCTAAAGGAAAACCTTGCAGAATTAAGGTCTGGATACTGTAGTAGACTCAACTCAACTCAACTTATCCAGACTTGACCCCAACATACTTACGGTATTTATTGCCTGCAATGACTTAAAACACGATATTAACCACCTCTTGCATGCATACTTATCTAACACCCCTTTCTTTTTGGTCCGAACCCGTCTAAAGAGTTCGTTTCCTGAAAAACCTTACTCCAGCACCTACGATCCTCCGACACCAAAGTAAACAAATCCGAATTAATAAGTAAAAATACCGTTTGGGATTTGTTTCTTACTTATATTATTCAAGCAAGTCATAAACAGATTGAGGCTTAGCTGACAATTTTCATTGGTTGTTAACGTGTCAGATGTTATCATCAGCTTTCCAATCGATAGCTTCTTCTCTTCTTATTTGACTTCCGCGATTATAGCCGAATCATCAATAGCGCGCTCCACCTGATCCTTGCAACAGAGGGAAGGTCTTCATCTTTCTCTGCTTCCACCAGCAGGCACTTCATCGAATATTTTAAAAGCTGGAGTGCTTTCATCCATACGGACGACATGACCTACAAAGCGTAGCCGCTGTCTCTTGATTCGCTGAATTATGACAATCCCGCTGCATAACTCGTACAGATAATCGTTCCATCGTCTGCGGTATTCGCCGTTCCCAACCGGCAAGGGACCATAATTCTTTCGGAAAACATTTCTCTCGAATGATGGATGAGCAACTCGTCGAGTTTGAATTTGTTTCGTCGAGAGAAAACTTTACTTTCCAAATGCGTTCTCAGTCCAAGGTAGCACCTGTTGGCAAAAGTTATACTGCGTTGATTTCTAGGCTGGCATAGATAGATAAAATGATCAACGATTTGGATGTTATGACTGTCAACAAAGACGTTGAAGGCTAGACGCATTGTGCCTTGGTAGTTTATTTGATGACAGGAGATATTTCGTCTTGCCCTCGCTCACTACCACTCTTATTCGCTTTGCTTGTTTGTCTAACCTGAAGAAAGCAGAACTAACGATTCGGTTGTTAATGCCAATGATATCAATACCATCGACATACGCTAGCAACTGTACACTCTTGTGAAAGGTGGTACATGGTCAGTTAAGTTTTGCAGTTCGTATTAGTTTCTCCAACATTAAGTTAAAGAAGTCAATCGATAAAGAGTCGTCCTGCCAGAAACCTTGTTTGTTATCGAACGGCTCTGAATGTGCTCCTGGTAGCATTTTATGTACGGCAGTGAAGATATAGTCCATCGTTCACTTAGGTATTGTCCTAAGCCAGTAATTTGAGCGAAATGGGTAAGCACTCTTGCTGTACTCGCGTCTGTTGTTCTAGCTTAAATTGTAACTTAGATTTCTTTATTTTTAGCTGTGGGGCTAACATCTGTGCATTCGGTTAATGCGGATACCCGGGTACTCACTTGTTAGTATGGTATACTTATTCCAAGTAAACAATTTATTTTTAAAAATTAGACATTTATTTCTTTCACCTAAGTTAGGCAATGGATGGAAAGTCAACAAATAGTCGATGTAAAGGTTAATCCAAGTAGAGGTACTTTTTTAATAGTCTTTTTTTGATATATCACGCGTGAGTCGTGTCAAGCTGTCATGTTATTTTTGTTCAGTATTGTTTGGCATTTCATCATGGAAAGACTTACGCCCGAACAACTTTTACAAATCATTCAACTTTATTACGAAAATTCACGCTCTGTAAAGAATGTGTTTCAACTTATGGTCATCATAATCGGCCTACTGAGCATACTATTCGCAACACCATCGCCCATCTCGAGACCCACCATTCATTATTAGATAATATTCGACCGAATATACCACATCCAGCACGCAGTGAAGAAAATATAGCTACCGTAGCTGAGAGTGTACACGAAGACCGTGGAGAGTCGATTCGGCGACGTTCGCAGCAGCCCGGACTGACGTATGGAACGATTTGGCGCAATTTACGTCGAGATCTTAAATTGAAAGTGTACAAAATACAACATGTGCAAGAACTGAAGCCACTCGATCTTCCCAAGCGACATCGCTTCGCTCTATGGGCTCTTGAAAAGTTCCAAGAAGATCCCACGTTTTCGAGCCAAATTTTGTTCAGCCTTGAGGCCCATTTCTGGCTCAATGGGTATGTAAACAAGCAAAAATGCCGCCTTTGGGGCGAAGCGCAATCTGAAGAGATTCAAGAGCTGGCATTTCATCCAGAAAAATTAACGGTTTGGAGTGGTTTGCTGGCCGGTGGAATCATCAGTCCATATTTCTTCAAAAATGATGCCGGTGAGATCGTAACCGTCAAAGGTGAGCGTTATCGCACCATGGTAACCAACTATTTGATGAACTTGAAGATCGTGATCTCCGCGATATTTGGTTTCAACAAGACGGTGCCACTTCCCACACATCGGATCAATCAATGGATTTATTGAGGGAACACTTCGGTAAGCAGATAATTTTACGCTTTGGGCCGGTAGATTGGCCAACAAGATCATGTGATATCACACCGTTAGACTTTTTCCTGTGGGGATATGTAAAGTCTAAAGTCTATGTCGACAATCCCGCTTCGCCATGGAGCAAAACATCACGCATTTCATTCGCCAGTTACCAGTCGAAATGCTCGAACCAGTCATCGAAAATTGGACTCAGCGGATGGACCATCTGAGGTAGCCGCGTCCAACATTTGAAAGAGATAATCTTAAAAAAATGAAAGCCGAAAAATTATCTTTCGAATGATAATAAACCATTAAAGTTGATATGCCACTGGAAAAATCCAATTTAGCTGTTTGCTTATGTAAAAAATAGTTTAAATACATAAATAGATATTATAGTCCCGAGTAGAAATAGTTATATATTTACATACGTGTATCTAAAGAGCACATTTTGACGTCAATAAATTTTCTTCTATAAAATATAAATTCTCTCTTAATTCCATCGCCAGAACTTCCTCAGCAGAAAACATTTGCTCTATAAACTTTATGACACTTTCTTATATGTATGTATGTATAAGTATGTATGTATATAATTTAATTTCTACCACCACCACTACAATTTTACAATTAAATTCATGAAATGACCGCAATCTGTAGCAAATAATCTGCCCGCCATTGAATGAAGGCAAATTAAGAATTCTACAAAAGCCCAGACATTACGGCCCCAACCGCCACAAGCTGCAACAGCAAATAAAAGTAGATGAGAAGATGGTGAATTTACTGCGGGTAAAAGAAATAAATATGTACATATACATACATATGTATGTATATGTACTTACTCTTTTCCAAGTACCGCATATAGTGCATTCGTGTAAAAGTGCACGAAGTCAAGCCAATTCGTTTGTATAGAGACATTTCGTGCGATTATCAATTGCATATTAGTGGCGAACGACCGAAAATAAAGCTATTTATTCTATGCACATATGTGCATAATAAGCAAATAAAAGAAATTAATAAAAGTAATAAAGCGAAAAATAAACTCGGCTTTGGTAGATTCTATGTAAGTACATACACACTATGTATGTATGTATTTTTTTTTACTTCTCCAAATACCAAATGCGCATGTGCTTCTCTCACTCGCATATCAGTTAAAGAGAAGCTGCAAAGGAAATATCAAACATTTGCAAAAACAAAATTGAATTGTTGTATATACATATATATATATATGTATATATCTATAAATATAGCAGCATACTCTCATATGTACATATGTATGCTTAAGTACTTGTGTGTGCAAAAGCATTGTGTTTGCAAATAAAGTATGACGGAGACACACTGGAGACCAATTAGGTTATGTACACCAAGCGCGAAGCACATTAGCAAAGGCATCGACGAACGGCGACGTCAACGACGACTGCAGCAGTGGTAGCAGCATAAAATTCGTTCAACTAGTTACTAGTTGACTGTGTGCACGCTGGAATGCAGCCGAAAAGGTGGCAAGCTGTAATCGTGTAAGAGTGGAATGTAGAAAAAATTACATTTTATACAAATACATATGCACATACACACATACATACATAGAGGCATATGTGGTTTAAGAGTTTCCTTCGACTGTTGCAGAGCAGTAAATTAACCAACGATAAATACACCACGTCCGGAGTAAAAACAAAAAAAAATGGCTGCTATTAGTTGTGAGCTGATCGTATAAATGAAAGACGTTAATGCAATTAGCAGCGTAGACACATATTCATATATGTATTTACATAGAGACACATATATATAAGTATATATATATGTACGTACATATATAAGATCAAGAAAAAAAAAATACTTAATAAACAGACGCCATCAAATACTAAACAAATTGTCGTGTGATGTGACAAAAAGTGTTATAAATATAATAATGTATGAATGTATTATACACAGCTATATAAGTATACTTATACATACATATGTATGTATGTATTTACATAGTTAGCTCTGTGTAAATAGTTTTCTGCTGCAGTTAAACGTTCCAGTCTTTGTGTTTTTCATACAAATGTTGATTAAGTGGTTAAGTATAAATAGAATTAATTAAAGGTAATATGATAAATAGATAATAAATATTTATATATGTTGTAGGTATCAATTTGAAAATGTTGAATTTTTATTCAAGTTTTGCTGTTCTGTAGGCGAAGCTGGATTGATAAAGTCTGTTAAAAAGCTGATCTCATTTAGTTGCTTGACACTTATTTAAAGAAAATTTAATCTCATTTTGTAGTAACCGGATAGTAGTAAGTTATTTTTTATAAATAACAAGAAAGCTGTTAAGAATTTTATTTAAAAAATAAATGCAATTGAGGTAGGGATTCAGTTATAAGTTTCTTACTTGATATACCTAGAGCAATTTGTGGGAAAAGTAATTTCTTTTTTGTTTAGAATAATTTTTATTATCCTTAGAAATAGATTTGATAGTGTTTAGTTTTAGTGAGCATTAATTATAATTAATGCAGAATACATATTTTGTTAAAAAAGTTATAACTTTTTTAATAATTTTGACCGGCGCGAAAAATCGGGTTCAACTAATCAAAATTTAACCAGATTGGAAAAGAGCACGGCCTAAAATCGCTTCAGCGATTACAAAGCGCCAAATATATATGTTATATAACCAAGGCATTGGTAGAAATCGAAAATTATGTTCCAAAAGCTGGTAAAATACACAGAATACACCTAGGAAAGCGACATATACTACTAGCGTGCAGAAACACCAAATCAAGTATTTTATAATTACCGAAAAGTGTACATGAATTTTGTCGAACAAAAGAATTTTTTTTTTTTTTGAATTCTTAATTTCACAAATTTTTAAGTGCTGCATAAACACGACCATTTTAGAATTCGTGTAAGAAAGAATTCATGAATTGCAACACATAAAAGTAGTAATAGTTATATGAAAGACTAAGAAAAAAATCTTAAAATAACATTGGTTGCGAAAAAAAACCCCATAATTTTTTATTTTAAAAATACCTCAAACAAAGAACGGTGTATTATAACGTTATAATACATTAGATCAGATATTTAGACGCGATGAGTATCTGTGTCTCCACGTCTTCCTTACAAAAACGAATCTGCGTGCGCCTCAGAGGTAGTGGTATGGTGTTACGCCCAGTCTTTACAAATATATTATTCTTTGGATTAAAGTTCTCTCTGGGAACGTAGAGAATCTACCTAGGATCTACTCCACTACCTTGGCGATCCGTACGAAAACTGAAGCGAACAATGAACACAAACAAAAATTAAAAGTCTTGAATTAGGGAACTCCCTATCTTTCTTTGAATGAGTACAATTCTCGTGACTTTTTCCGTTCCTATTGCAGCCAAGTTTGTCTAAATTTACTGCAGGTCGCGTTCCATTCAATATTATAATCAGCTGCAAGTTCTTTTTTTTCAGTGCAAATATAATTCCCTTATTTTTAAGGAGGCAGTAGCAAAGGTAAATAACTCGCCTCCAGAAACTACGTAAATACTTCTGAGATCCGATTGAGACGAAGCATATTTCATGTTGCTGGTCCTGGCTGAGATTAAATTATTCGTTGAGTCAGTCGATTCCAGAATGTGGTTTAGTTAAAATACTGTTGCTGCTTGCGGTGAAGCTTCTTTTTTTTCACCTTCTTTTTCAACCAATCAACCAGCGAAGGAAATTAAATATAAAACAGTTTGTGATTTGGTTATTTGTTTTATTTAAATGAAGCGAAGCTCTAAATTTTGTATTGTTCTTTTTATAAGAAACAATTTTGTATCGCCCTCTTTTTTCAAAGTATGGTATTGAATGAGTTTATTTCTGGCATGAAATAAAAGCTCCTGATAAAAATCCATCGGCCGTTCGGAGGCGGCTTAGAATAAACTGTAGGCCCCTCCATTTGTTGGTAAAAACATCAAGACGCAAAAAATACAAATTGGAGGAGGAGCTCGGCCAAAAATCGCTTCAGCGGTTACAAAGCGCCAAATATATATATATATATATATATATATTTTGCATGAATATTCGGCCTATTTCAATTTATATCATCATATAGTCGGAGATGATTATTAAATTAAATGTTTTAAGATATTTAATTTGGGATGGTATAATCAAAAATTACTTATCTGCAGAAGTTCTCGAGTACAAAAAGAATTTTCACAAACCTCTTAATTTAAAATTCCGACAAATCCTACGTACTAAAATTCAGAAATATTCCGCAAAACAAAAAGGAGATGCAACTAAAATTCGTAAATTCATAGAGAATTTGCTAGGCCCAGCTGTTGCAGTTGTTGTAATAAAAGGTTGTGCTTTTCGGTGCGTCGTTCTAGCAATTTCTTATATTTCATGCCTTTTTCATGCCATATTGCAAATTTTGCAGAAAAGCACAATCCATCGGTTAGAAAGACACATGGATTTTCAGACGGCTATTATTTATTTAAGTTTGAAGAAGTTTAAAGTTGAAGTTCCTTTGAATTTTGGCATTGTACGCTGAAGGTATCTTCGACTTCGGTAACTTCGACGGTTTTACAATAAAAAATAGTAAGTCCAACTCGCCTTTCATTTAAAATGTGTTATGTTGTGTAAAGTAAGCAATTTTTAGCGAACATCTGAGAAAATCAGTCAAAAAAAGTTGCGAAAATACAGATTTTGGCCGGTTAACAGGGTAGTTAAGGTGACTAATTTTTCAACAATTATAAGTAAACTTTTTATTTTTGAAATGGAATGCTAAACAAAAAAAGCAAAAAATATGCAAAATAAACTTGAATTTTAGCAAAATGCGTTGAAATACGCAAAATAGAATGAATATCATTCCAAATGAAATTTTACGATTCGTAAAAATAACTAAACCTCTTCCATTTTCGGATGTCCAGTTTTTTGAAAACGATTTGCCTTAGAAATTTTTCTAAATATCGACACTGTGGTTTTGAGCTTTCTACAGCAAAAGAAAAGCCAAAAATTATCGAATTCTAAGAAAAAATTAGTAATACTTAAAACTGCTCACATCTCTATATATAAAAATCAATGCAAATTTTGATGAACGCCTATAACTTGAGAACTACCTGCCTAAATTGCACCAAATTTTTCATGTTTTCATGAGATTGGCGCAGCCGTTCCAGAGTTATTTATGATCATTGGTCGCTACCCATACAAAAAACATGCGATAACAACAAATACATGTAAAATTCCGAAATACGCGTAGGTACAATACGTTTTATGTGGTGTTGAAAGAGAGAGAGAGAAAGTGTGAAAAAAATGAAAATAAATTAAAAAAATTAATAATTAATAATAAAAAGTTTGGAAAAAAAATTTTAAATCAAATTTTTTCGTTTCCATTTCAAAAAAAAAATCGAAAATTCTTAATTTCAGTTAGTTTTTTTTTTTGATTTTTTTTTTATAGCAAACACGCTGGGATCCGCTAGTGTTTTATAAAATTTCAAATATGAAAGAAATGAAATTGACATCTTAACAATGTTTTATGCCAATAACATTAAGTTTTAATTTATTTATTAGCATTTTAAAATATCTTTTATACCAACAACCTCAAAGCAGGCAGGTATTAGGTTTCCTTCATCCATGCATTACTGAATAAAACATATTTTCACTTCAATTGAGTGCGCTTTTTGTTACCTAACTAAGCAATTTAATATAGTGGTTAATAGTGGAATATACATATATACACTAGAATATTATGTCACATAGCTCTTCCTGCAAGGTATTTATGTATATATGATATTGATTGCATAGAAAAGGTAAAAACACCAAAAATAAATTTAAAAAAAAAGCTGTCAAAGACAATAAATGCAATTAGAAGCAATCGACGCTTTTATATGGCCGGGTGACATTTCTCCGCCTTTAGCGAGTGCACACATATGTACGTATGCATATATGCATATGTATGTGTACTAACAACTGGAGAAACTAATTAACAAATATGCTTGAGCAAAACAAAATAAAGTAAATTCACCACACCACACCACTGGAAATTGATTGTAAACTTCCAGTCGCCGAGTGAATGCCAGTGAGAGAGAATGTCAGTGAACGTCCTGTATGAGTGGGAGCGGTATGCTAATGTGTGAGAATGCAATATTTGAGAGCATCGCTTAAGGGGCGGTAACTAGTAAGTGCCGTGAATAACGGCCAGAGAGTGAGTGAGTGAGTAACAAAATGAGACATTTGGTTTTCTTTTTTATATTTATATATTATATCTAATGGATATATAGGATGCCGTCATTTAAATAGAGTGAAAAAATACAAGCGGAAAAGAAATCTATGAAAAAACTGTATTTGAAAAATGTGTTCGTGCGAAAGAGCACACGAAAGTGCAATTAGTTATTGGCAGCGCGGCTGATGAGTGTGAAAGAAAGAGCAAAAGTGGATTTATAAAGCAATAAAATTTAAGATTTTTTAATTTGTGTCGGATTGCTTGTAGATATATTTGTTAGAGCTCAAATTGTTTGAAAAGCTATTAATTGTTTTTAATTTAATTGTATGAATTAAATAAAAAATTTTGAAATATTTGCAATTTTGTATTGAAGTCATCTAGCGACTAATTGAAGTTTAAGTTTCATGTATTTTTTTTTTTAATTCATAGACGGAGGTACAATCATGTTTGCTTTGTTTTATTCGCTTTATATGTGGTTTTTCTCATGTTAAAACCTTTTGTAGATAAGCTTTATTAACCTACCAAAATATTTATTAATTTTTTTTATTAAAATATTTATTAATTTTTTAATATTAGAAATAATAAACTTTTAACAAAATTTAATAGTTTTGAAAATTTAGGTTTGAATTAAGTTTATATGCTTATTTAATTCTTTTTTTTTTTTACAAAGTTTCAATAATTTAGCTCACCTTAATCATAATGAAAATTTGCTATTCATATTGATATATTTTGCCTTGTTTACAACCTCCCACCCATCACAGTCAGCTTAAACTTTTCCAAACACTTACAATTTGTTGTAGTTGTTGCACGCATAAACCAATTAGAAGCAAAGTGCGCTTGTAGCCAAGTGCAAATATAGTACAGCTGACAAGACTATAGTTAACTCGCTCGCGCTACAAAATTAGTTGTAAGATTGTTGTTGTTGTTTTTTCTACTTTTTTACTGGCACTGGTGGTGTGGTAGGTAGTACATGCCTCATTACGGCACTTCAATGAATGGACGATATGCCAGCTTATGTGACTGGCCAACAAACAGCCTCACTCAGCCCGCTTTCCTCCCTCGGTGAATGTTTGCTTGAATGGATAGATGGCTGGCTGGCTGACTAGCAGGCTGGTTAGCTGGTATATTGCCTTTATGGAGACACACATACAGGCGCTCATACAAGCGAGCGCCACTTTTAGCCACCACCACGAAAAAAAACCGGTCCGTTGCATACATACGTCTACATGTTTGCATGTTTGTACATGTGTCGTTGTGTCTGGCTGCCGTACATATGTACATGCGATGCGGAGCGACCACGTTCGCTCTGTTTCTACAAATATGTCTCACTCAATATACCTCAATGCTCAGCCGCTTTGGTTTGTTGTTGAGTATTCAGTTGTAGACCAGTCGTGATCTCAAACGGATGTGTTGTCCGTAGTACATAATTCGTTGGTTTGTTTTGTAGACGCTCGCCAGCCAAACCAGACAGCCATCTGATCGATTTCGGTTTATTGGCATTATAATAAGTGACAAATCATTTGATTAATAAGTGTTCTTAAACAATTTTGAAAAATATTCGGTTTGATAAGCATTTGTAAACGACGAAATTGTGCTAAAATATATACATATATATATATGTATATAAAATAAGAGAGGAGCAAAGAAAATAAGAACTTTTTTTTAAATTCTGACTACTGATGTACGGCGCCTTTTTGATTTTATTATGCATTTAATGGGCAACGCGCGGGCATATGATCACATTAGTCATTAATTAAAAATTAATTGAAAAGAAACAAATTTGCAAAGGAACAAAGGTGACAAGCTAATTTGAGTGTGAAAAAAGTTTAGGGAAAAAAAATTAAAAAACTGATATTAAAAAACAGCAGATTTAAAACGAAAATTAAAGCAAATTGCAGTGAAGAAATACAAAAACAAACCCAGTGATTCGTTTTTCATACAGCGCGGTCAAAAATTATGTCGTTTTTGAAGCTGTGATACTCGAACATCATGTTTTCTGACTTGTCATTACATTTCGTCGCTATAAAAAGTGCACCTCTCTAAGGAACCTCAAACATTTTTAGTAATTTTTTTTTTACCAAATTCTTCTTAATCTTCGCCACCTCGCTGCCCCATGTTAAAACTGTCATCCACAGGAATGACTGTCACTGGTTTACGCACAAGCATGACAAGCCCGACGGTGCCGCCGCAAACAGCTTCAGCTGCTATCACCACCACTATGACCATGACTAGCCCCAGCACGTTGATTGTCAGTCCGGCACATTTAATAGTTGGCAACACGAATAATAACAGCACAAACGGCAGTCCCAACAACACTAGCCTCAATCGGAGTGGCAGCAATAGCAGTCCCACATCAGCTTCCACATTACTCTTAACACATCAGCAACATCAAACGTTGCAACAGCAATTATTACCACTGCACGGACATCAGTCAACGCTTAGTCATTCGCATCAATTGAATAACAAGACCAGCTCACGTTTAAGTAATTTTAGCGTCGCTTCATTACTCGCAGATACGCGACCTGCTTCCAATCTATCACCAACACGCGCCCACAGCACGGATGCGTTGCAAACGGAGCCGCGTAATTTGTCAAGCAATACGCCAGCGGTCACGTTATCACCTGTTTCGCCTGCTGGCTCCTCACCCGCCTCCCCCAATGCAGCGCATGGCACGCAAACGCTGCCACCTCATCTAGCCGCCAATCATCCGCCACATTCGCATTCACACGCGCATTTTCATTCTGCTGCCGTAGCACATCATGCACATTTGCTACACGCTGCTGCAGCCGCACACGCGCAACAACAACATGCTGCCGCTGTGGCAGCCGCAGCGGCGGCACAACAAGCTGCTGTAGCGGCAGCGGCAAATGGTGGCGGTGCGGCGCATTTACATAGTTCAGCGACGGCACATTTGCGGCATACCTTAAGCGCGAGTTCAGCGGAAGCACCCACAAATCTAGTTACCACAGAAGGTGGTAGTAACAGTGCAACACAACAACAACAACACCAACATCAACATTCCGCAATAACAGCACGCCTCTCCTCACCTTCCGCGCATATGAGTGGTCCCAATGCGGAAACGTCATCTTCATCTTCGGCAACAGCATTGCTAACCAAACATGAACGGCATTCGCCCATCGGCAGTTCTGTAGATTCGGAGTTGGAGTATGATGATGAATATAATGAGCATGAACATGATGGTGAGCAAGAACATGACGAGGAGGAAGATTCAATTGTCGATATTGAGGATATGAATGCGGATGATTCGCCGCGTTCGACACCGGACGGCATGGATAGCAGTAAATCGCCAGAGGTGCTTAGCAATCATATGCCCAATTCACCACATCTACTCTCACCAGCCGCATTGGCGGCCTCCGGTCATGTGCCCATACGACCAACACCCTTCAGCGCGCTAGCCGCTGCGGCAGTGGCGTGGGGTGGCATCGGCGGTGGTGTGCCGTGGCCAGGTGCGCGTCAAATGCCGCCATTCGGACCGCCTGGTCTATTTCCGGGACAAGGATTCGGCGGAGGTGGTAAGTGTCGTCACATTTACACTTTTAATTATCATGTACATATATATGTACATATGTAAGTATGCTCACCAGTTGAGTTCACAGTTAAGATACGTAAATTGTTTGGTGACGCCAAAGCCGTCGGACTAAGTGATTGGGGGAAAAATAATCTTGGAATGGAACGCGCATAAACGCACTAATAATTTGCAGATGTATGTATATATGTATATATGTACATATATATGTATATATATGTATATGTATGATCTTAAAAATGTATATTTTTCCATTTCTTTCACAATTTTTAGCATTATGGAAATTATTTTCTGCTTTTTTTTTTTTTTTTTTGTTGAAAGAAAAGAATATAAATTTGTTAAAAGCTGGAATAAAATTAATTAAAATATAATAATTTATTAAATAGTTTAAAAATATATTTTTTTCTGACACTTTCTTTCTGTCACAACCTCAAATTTAAATTTTACAACGACTTATGTATATTCAATGTGAATTTATCAAGGTAAAGTTACTATGGCAGCGAATTCAACTATTTTCATTCTTTGACCATCGAGGTTGTCAAAATTGGTTTTCAGTCTATGTTTTCCTTGCTTGGGTTTGATTTGATTTTCTATTTGTTAAAACGAAAACCTGGATGATTGTGAATTTCTGATTGTTATTTGTGCAGAGAGTTTGTGCAGTCTTAAAAGTCAAAGAATATTCTGTAATTTTGAAAATTACTACTCAAAACAAAATACACTTGAATTGTTCAATGTATGTAGATATAAATGCTTTTTTTAAGCTCTGAGGTTATATTTCTGACATTAATTCTTTTTATTGGAATTTTATCTGCGAAACCGTTGCTTTAAAGTTTTTAAAACTAACAAATATAAATTTCAATTTGCTAATATGCCATAATTGGCAACGCAAGTGCCTCCTAATCTTTATAAAAATAATGCAATAGTTTTCAATTTAAATTCTGTTTAAACCATGTCCGTTGAAAATCACTGAATCCAAAACCATGCAGCAATCCATATAACATGAACACCAACCAGTTTTCTTTATAGTTTTTGGATTTTTTAATTCATAATTATTTTTTATAATTTTTTATTATTATTTTTAAAAATACAAAGGATTAACTTTTTTAGAACTTAAATTATAGTTTCTTAAAAAAATTAGTCGACAGACTTCTTTAATCATTGACATTAAATTTTTGTGGCAATAAATTTTTTATAAATAAATTTAATAAATTTTTCCATATTTTTAACATTAATTTATATAAACATGCTATAAAACTTTAAATTCAGTATTGTTTCTTCCAGTTTTAATTAATTTTTTAAGAATTCGATTTTTTAAAAGTTGCATATTAAAAGGTCAATTGAAAAGTCCCCCTTCCACCTTAGTAAAACACATTTATTTGGCAAAAATATTTTTTTTTTATTCAACATAGCGACCCTCCAACTTTTCGAGTTCATTCATTTCACGAAAATTTCAGGAAGTAATCGCTAGTTGCCAGATCTGCAGAATGCGGTGAATTCCATCGATTTCATTGACTTGTGACACGACGCATTGTCTTGGTTAAGCAGCAGTTTCTTTTTCTTCAATTGCGGCCGTTTTTCGGCGATTTTGTCCTTCAAATGGTCCAATAATGTTATGTAATAATCGCTGTTGATGGTCCTTTCTTTTTCAGGGTAGTCAATGAAAATTATTTCATGCCCGTCCCAAAATACAGACACCTTGCCAGCCGACTGTTGCGGTTTTCAACGCTTTGGAGCGGGTTCATCGTGCGCAGTTCGCTAGGATTAGTGTCGATTGGACATTGGAGTGAAATGATGGAACTATGTTTCATCCATTGTCCCATATCGACGCAAAAACTCGGGCCTATTTTGCTGGGACATCTCCGAACCCTGCTCCGAATCATCAACTCGTCGTTATTTTTTGTAAAAAGTGAGCTCACGCGGCACTCACCTTGCACAGAGCTTTCTCATACTCCAATGGTTCATGAACTATATGATGTACACGTTGAGTTGATATATTTTTATTGTGCCTTCAAATTCAATTTACGGTCATTCAAAACCATTTTGAACATTTTTTGATGTTTTTGTCGGTAGCAACCTCTTTTGGGCGTCTACTGCGTTCATCGTCTTCGGTGCTCATTCGCCACGTACAAGCCTACGTTGATTTTACTGGGGCAGTGTCCGGAAACTCGTGTTCAAACCAAGTTTTTTGCTTCAACTGTACTTTTTTCCCTTAAAAATCAATATTTTATCAACATGCGGAATTCCTTTTCATCCTTTTTTTCACAATAACAAAGGTTGCTTCACTCAAAATGCTATAATTCACAAACTAATGATCCCACAGCTGCAGAAATTTATACATACGGCTTTTGAAGGTTAGAACTAACTAAAAATCATTAATTATTTAGCTCTAGAAGCGCCATCTATGTGTCAGGCCGGGTACTTTTAAATTGATCTGTTAATATGGAATCAATCATTAACACAATAAATTAAGATACATTCACCGATATCTGCTGTGAAATTGTGAGAGAAATAAAAATAATTATTTAATTAATAATTAAAAATTAAATTTACCTTAGCAAAAATACTATTTGTCTAATCGCTTTTCTATTTCGGAATTTTACTATTTTTCTATTAATTTTAAAAGTCAAATTTAATATAAAAACACTATATACGAAAAACAAAACTCTTCTTATATGTATGTACATAGATACATACATATATCCCTTTGAAATAACAAAATTGACAGCTTCAGAAAAAAAGCACAAGCATAAATTAAAAGGAAAATTAATAAATTTTGTTAGCACACAAATTACTTTTCTTGCGAAAAAAATATACACCTAATTATTTTTCTGTAAGAGTTTCTTATATTCAAATACATAAATCTTTATGGATAAAAAACTGTTTTGAGGTTAGAATAAAAAAAAAATTTATTTTTATTTTATAAGCTTAACTCACAGCCACAGAAGGCTTTAAAAAATATTCCTTGTAAAATATTCATCTATGTATAATATTTTTTTTTGTATTTTTGGGAAAAAAAATTTATATTTAAATAAGTAAATACCTATAAAGAAAAATGAAAGATTTAAGGTTAGACTAAAGAATATGTAATTTTTTTAACTCACTCTAAGCTTAACACACAGCTTGATCGACTCTCTTAAACATCACCAGAAAATATCAAAATTGAACTCCAATAAATATTTGTCATTTTAGTCTTTAAAAGTTTTAGGCTATTCTAAACTAAATATCAACATATTCATTGTATATGTATACACATGCATTAAAGCACGTTATAAATACATGCATAGGTATATATATATATATATATATGTATATATATATGAAAATACGACACCCCTGAGCTCAATTGAATTACTCAATAACACTTCTTGGGCGGAGTGAATAAGAGTATACGACACAATTACTCACTCACTCACATTATTAAAATTCGTAACGAATTTCCACATTTTTAACGAGGAAAAGCTCAAAACAAAACTCAAAAAAACAAGCGAAAAATTGTCAGAATCTTACAAACATTTTAATGACTACCGTAAAATGCTAACTGTTACTGCTGCCGGCTAACCCCAGCAGCACCACTACCACAAGTGAACCAACCAGCGCCAACAAGCGCTTCATTGTATCATTAAAAAAATATTTGACAATTTTTTTTTTTAATTTTATAATTATTTTTTTCTTTTTTTCTGCTTTATAATACCAAAAAAAAATGTGAAAAACAATGTATTTACGTACCGTTTGTCGACATTAAATGGCAGCAGAGATGAGCTGTTGCTGGCAAATGAGCAAAAGAGTAGCTACAGACATATGTACATACGAGTATGAGCGTATAGCAAGTAACTCAGCTTAACAATAACAATAAGGACAAACATTTAGGCAAGAAATAAATAAAAAAAAAGCCAACGCAACCATTATAACGCAAAGAAGCAGCGAGATGAGCAGCAAACGCATTCGTAAAACATACACACATACACAATTATTGTACGTACATACATTCACTACACTGAACTACGGCACGCATATTGTAATTGGATAAGCAATAAGTGAGTTTGGTTGGTTGGCTGGGCTGCCTGATTGGGCCGCCGCTAGTCGTTTAGACACTTATTGGTGGAGCAACAGCGTCGGTTGTTTGGTTGCTTCCTTGTTGTTGTTGTTGTTGTTGTTGTTGTTGTTGTTGTTGTTGTTGTTGTTGTTGTTGTTGTTGTTGTTGTACGGCAAGCAATTCAATGCTGATTTTTCGTAATGTTGTTATTGCTATTGCTTATACGCCGCCAACAATTACAATTCATTGTTTTTCGACGATTTTGCATTGTTGTTGTTTTAAATTTTTTAATTTTTTTTCACATTTTTATCCAAACGAAATGTCTGCAATATCAATTGGACTGCGCGCGGAATGACCGTAAACGAGCAATTGTACGCGCGGCTGATTGAAGTTAATATGCAATTACGCTATGGGGGCAGAAATACCAACAACAACAATAACAACAGCACAACCAAACACAAAATAACAATAACGAAAACAGTAATAGCAGCAATAAAAGAAATGATGAAAGGAATTATAAAAAAAGATGATCAAACTCTTCTCCATATTGCATACGTTTGAGTATGCATGCTTGTTTGGGTGGTTGTGTGGGCAGCTTGCTTTTACTTGCGTCCAGTCAAAATGCGTGCAATTATCATATTAAATGCAATAAAAAGCCCAATTGGGCGCTGTCAATAAATAAGTGGACACATAAATGTACTAATTCACATACATAGGTACATACACATGTGCATGCAAATGCACGTATAAAATATGTGACAGTATTTACTGTGCTACAATTTGGCTGATTGTCGCAACAGCTTGGGGCAGTGTTCTTCCGGTTTTGTAATTATTGAATTATTTTTTATTATTTTTAATTCATTCACCGTTTTTATGCATATTTTATTTTGTAGACATATTTACATACCCATATATATTCTATATATATATACATGTATATATATATATTTTTGGTTTGCCTTTGGAAAAATTGTATTTTTATAATAATTTTTTTAAAACTTAATAACTCAAAATCTTATTTATAATGTGGTTTTAGCTTTAAAGCGCTTTGATATCTAACTTTCCAATCTTTCAATGCATAATTCGGACTATCTCCTCCAGCTTAGGTAACGGTCAGCCAAGGTAGCGAGCTCCTCTTAAATGAATTCGTTTCTCCTCAATATGGGCTACTGCTTATATGCACATATTAAAGTCTTCATTACAAGTTTATAAATAAATGTTTACTCCTTATATATTTGACTGTAAAAAAACTAACGGTTTAGTTGGTTGTTTCAAAAACTCAACCGCAGTGTTGCATATATAATATGTAGGTATATAGGAATGTATGCATAAGAAAAGCTTTAATGATATGCAAAAGCAAGTTACCGCTGACTTTTTATGCATACCCACACACATATAGTATACATACATACATTCAAAGATATGGAAACGAATGAGACCGCTATGCGTTTTGCCACACACAAAAAACAACGCCATCATTGCTCGCGCTCACACACGTTTTTGCCGCGTCCGTCCAACACTTTGTCAACGATGCGGCAAAGCGCGATACAAGCGCATTTGTGGCACCTTTTGAACGAGCGCAGCCCTTTTGAGTGACAAGCGGACGCGCAAAAGTAAAAGGCCCAGCAAGAGTGCAAAAGTCAAAGTACCAAGTCCGCGTCCGCGTTCGAGTGGCAGCTACTGTGAGTAGAGTGCTGAAAAACAATGTATGTGCTTCTTCTTCTTCTTCTTCATCAAAAAACATAATTTTTTTTTTCAATTTCATAAGACCCATTGCATCATAGACAATTGTGAGTGGTCGCTCCAACATTTGTATGTAATTTAATGTTTGTTTTACCTTATATTTACCTATTTAAAATGCATGTGTGTGGCCCTTTTTGCACTCGTTACTTTTTACCTTTTGCAACGATTGCACATACAAAATGCATGAAGTTGTTGTTGTTAATATACATATGCATGCATCTACATATGCATGTATCTGTGCATAAATATATGCTCTTTGTTTTTGTACTGCATAATTTAACGCCTTTTGTCTAACGTCCATTTGCCACACAAAAACACACACACGCATACATAAAAACGCGCTGCAACATAGTTTTATTACAATTTACTTACTCTACGCCATTTCATTAAATTCTGCTTAGAAGAGGCAGCGCGTCGTTGCATTTCTTATTTAATGACTTGCAAAAAATTAGTAGATACTAGCAGCTTAGTAGTGGCATTTAAATTGCCACTCTGTAGATTTGTTGTTTTATTTATGAAATTGCTGAATTTCTAATTTTAACTTGCACTTCCGGTGAACCTAATTGCCTTTGTTGGTTGGAAAAGTAATGAAAAGGCGATTTTTTCCAGTTAATGTAGTAGAAGCTCGGCCGAAAATCGCTTCAGCGGATTGCAAAGCACCAATTATTTATGTATACAATATATATACATATTAATTATTATTTAATTATGTAGGAAATGTAGTTTTGGTGCAGAATATATTTATAATTCTTTTCGCTGTAAAAATATATTTATTTAACAAGTTGCGGCCAGTAGAAAGCTTTAAAAAGTTGTACGGATCTTATTATGAGCTGCATTCAATTCACTAGCTGTCGAAAATCGAGACTCTTATTCTAAATTCGACTATGAATCTCTGTTAAATTTTTGCTTGCGTATTGTGATTTTTAGTTGAACAGAATTTCGCTTGCGACGGTGTAGCGAGGAGTGAGAAAAATTCTGAAATTGTTCGAATTTTCGTTTATTTATAAAGGGGTACCCAATTAGAGGTACTTTTCTCAATAGCCCTTTTTTGACAGATCACGCATGAGTCGTGTCAAGCTATCTTGTTATTTTCGATCAGTATTGTTTGGCATTTCATCATGGAAAGACTTACGCCTGAACAACGTTTACAAATCATTCAACTTTATTACGAAAATTCATGTTCTGTAAAAAATGTGTTTCGCGCGAGCTTCGCTCAACTTATGGTCAACATAATCGGCCTACTGAGCGTACCATAAACCCATCTTGAGTCCTAGCATTCATTATTGAATAATATTCGACCGAATAGACCACGTCCAGCACGCAGTGAAGAAAATATAGCGGCCATAGATGAGAGTGTACACGAAGACCGTGGAGAGTCGATTCGGCGCCGTTCGCAGCAACTCGGACTGACATATGGAACGACTTGGCGCATTTTACGTCGAGATCTTACATTGAAAGCGTACAAAACACAGCTTGTGCAAGAACTGAAGCCCCTCGACCTTTCCAAGCGACATCGCTTCGCTCTATGGGCTCATGAAAAGTCCCAAGAAGATCCGATGTTTTCGAACCCAATTTTGCTCAGCGATGAGTCCCATTTCAGAACAACTTGAAGAGATTCAAGAGCTGTCATTTCATCCGGAAAAAACAACGGTTTGATGTGGTTTGTGGGCCGGTGGAATCATCGGTCCATACTATTTCTAAAATGATGCCGGTGAGAACGTAACCGTCAATGGCGGCCGTTATCGCGCCATGATAACCGATTATTTGATGCCTAAAATTGAAGCTCACGATCTCCGCGACATTTGAATTTAACAATGGATTTATGATGGATGGAGAGAACACTTCGGTGAGCAGATAATTTCTCGTTTAGGGCCGATCGATTGGCCACCAAGATCATGTGATATCACACCGTTAAACTTTTTCCTGTGGGGATATGTAAAGTCTAAAATCTGTACGGACAATCCCGCTTCCATTCACGCCTTGGAGCAAAACATCACGAGTGTCATTCCCCAGTTACCAGTCGAAATGCTCGAACGAGGCATCGAAAATTGGTCGGATCCACGGATGGACCACCTGAGACGTAGCCGCGGCCAACATTTGAAAGGGATAATCTTCAAAAAATAAATGCCAAAGATTTTTCTTTCGAATGATAATAAACATTCCCCCATTAAATTTGAATTTTCTGCGTTTTTTTCTTTAAAAAAGTAGGGAACCCCCAATTAGATCACCCTTTATTTTTATTTTCGCTTTTAGTGTGTAACATAAAATTGACAATAATTTGGTAAAAAAAAAAAACAGCTCATATGTATGTAAATAATCTGGTTTGATGGAAATTCACTATACTTATATAAGTACTTATCGCATTATAATCTGCATTCGGTCTTCTACTTTAGACGAAAGTGAAAATCATACAGGGCTATAGTGAATTTGGCTTGCTTGGGCTGTGTACAATGTGAGTAAATTTCTGGAAACAGATTGTGGTTAGACGATATATTAGAAGATAAAACTGTAATAAAAGTGGTTGGAAGCATAAAGCGATTGAAGGGGTATTTTGGCATATACGCTTGAATTTAAGCTAATTTTTGAAGTGTCGTGAAAAAAAGGCAATCAACAATTTTACTATACAGTTTTTGATAAGATATTTATTCAATTTTCAGGAATACAGAAGAAAGTTATTTTCAAAAATTTAAATTTCAAAAGGTTAGCAGCTGATGAAGAGGGGGGTCGAAAATATTTGGCGCGCCGCCATAACCACGATTCCAGCCCTTCTAGCAATCTGAAAACAGAAAGCAAAAATTATTAATCTAAAAGAATGTCGCTATCGTATGAACTAAAAATAGGATGTTTTCACAAAATGTCAGCTGTTTGAAAAAAATAACAATTTTTTTTAACTTTTTTGAGTTTTACGAATATTTTAAAAATATTAAATATAAAAATTATGGAATGACCATAGTTCAGCGATAGAGAAGCCTATAAAGAAGACTTACGCTAAGTTTCAAGTACATCGTTTTAAAAAAAGACACTTTCGAGAAAAACGCGTTTAAAATTTCGCGTAAAGGCCGAACCGGTTTGAATGTCGCCTCAGTAAAACAACTATATCTCCGGAAATAATTTAAATTTCGAAAAAAAATTTTGAAAACATATTCTAAAAAGGTTATATGCTGAAAATTATCGATTTTGTCAAATTTCTCGACCAGAATATCCCCTTGAAACACAGCCTGAACCTTTAAAGAAATTTTTTCGATATTTTTTTTAAGAAACTCGTTTGGTGTTTTTTTATAGGAGAGTTTCTAATATTGTTTGTTGCTCCGTATTTTGTCAATTTTTGTGTAAAGTCATGAAGAGAAAAAGGTTTTTGTATACAAAAATCAGTATTTATATGTAATCAATATGGCGTTCCCTTTTTTGAAAATTCACGGTACTCATAAATCTATAGAAAATTGTATGAAGAATTTGAAAAAAAATAGTTTAAAAATTATATGGGAGTCCTTGAATGCTGAAAAATTCTAATAACGGAAATTTTTGATCTCGCTTTTTTCTATGAAGATTATTTTGAGCCGAGAAGCGCTTAATTATTTTCTTAGAATCTCCATCTAGAATTTAGATCCAATCGCTTCACAAGATGAGAAAAAATTATTTCGTGATGTTAAGAAAATTTTGAGTTTTCGGAAACGCTAACAAATTGAGATCTTAAAATTGAGTTATTTTATTGGTGTCAACATTTCCTGAAATCATGCGGCCGATACCTTTCTGCGGTCCATTCACTAAACTTATCGCGTTTGTGGTTTTAAATTTTTTTTCGTACTTAAATAAATAAATTCTGTAAGCTGGAATTGTAAAAAAATTAGATTTTAAATTATTTTCTGATTCTTATATTTGACTTTGCTGAATAAAGCTGAAGTAAATCTCAATTTCCAGCAGGAAACAGAAATTAAATAGGACCTAAGCGCTAAAATAGACCATGTCGAGAGCTGCCAAACTTTTATTAATTGAAAATTTTAATTTTTTTTTTTTGTGAAAAATCTCATTACCTAAAAATAAGTTAAAGTAAGCTTTATTTGAAGATTTCAACGTTTCCATGAAGAAAAATCAAGTTTTCATAGAAAACAAATGTTTTTTAGAGCTATGAAACTCATGTTTTGATCGAAAATTTTATGAGAAATTGATAAAAAATAATATTTAAATATAATATACTTTAACAATTAAAAAAAAAATTTAATCTGCAAAAACTTTCATTGAAATAATTCCAACCCTTTCGTGCTATAAAAATATTTTACCCAAAACCCATTTATGTTAAATTAAATTAAATTGTTTGTTTATCCTACATCAATGGCAGGGCATTCGTCGTTCGTTTCCTTTTATCCCTGACCCCATCATCCACGATTTAGTGTCACATTAAATTTCAATTGGCCTTTTGGCCACGTACCAAGCAGCAACCAACAACAACACATGCGACAGCGATGGCACGATGACTACAACAACGACGGCGACGACGACAAAAAAAGGCGGCAATAAGTTCATCACCAGTGACAGCAAGAAGAACGAAGGTACATTTGTACGAAGCCCCGCTAAGAGCAGGGGAGAGTAGACAAAAATTACATGCATTTAAGAGAATGAACATATAAATATTTGTACTTGTAATTTAGTTGCTGACATTGGCAAAATGCAACTAATTCCAATGAAATTGGATTTTTAAACAAATTTGAATGCCAACGCGATATTCAGAGAGGCAGATAGAGAAAGAGAACGAGGGAGCGGCAAACGGCAAGTGACGAGTGAACAGGTGAATGAGCAGCGAAAATCAAGTAGAAGAAGGAAAAAACAGGTGCACTAGAAGGAATGCTCCAGCCAACCAAAAGCACAAAAAGCTTTGTGTAGGAAAAAAAAGTGTTGGAAAAAAGTGCAGCAAATCATCAGCCTGTCAACTTTTTCTATCTACCATCGCGTTCCAACGTTCAACGTCGTAAGCGAGCCAGCCAGCAAGCCAGTCATTCAGCTAGTTATTTGGTAGTGTTCGCTGCATGTGCGCTATTCGCTACAACAGCCACTACCGTTACTAGTTACTCTACCTTCTCGTGAGCCTATGTATTGCCACTGACACTTATACGCCATTTATCCATTTGTTTTGTGTGATGTGTTGTTGTTTGCTGTTGGCTGTTGGCTGTTGACTGTTTATGCTGCGGCTGGATTATTGTCAGCGCTGCAGGTTGCCAAACAACTAAAGTGCCGCCGCTTTTGTAGTTGGGAACTGTCAACGCCGACCCGCTACCTACATATATCTGTACATATGCGTCCTTTGTGCGATGTACATATGTACATACATATGTATGTTTGTAACGCTGACAAGTGTGAGGTACTTAGAACCTTGGTAGGTTGCACAATGAGACACACACATACACATTACTACAATTTCAAGGTATATAAAGACCTTTTTTTCCATACACCTATAGCACCAATTGGTTATGGATAAGTGATGAGAGCGCTGTGAGCTGAACGTGCATAGTTGGAAGTTAGGCTCACTGCCACATGTCAGATTGCCACTTCAGATAAGCGAGATTACGACGAGCGAGTTGCAGCGGGCGTACGTTGCTGCAAATGTCGTAATTTGGCTACTGATTGTCATTTATGTTGTCCTTCTTACGATTGCATTGCAGCAGGTAGAATTGCTGGTGACAAGTGGTTGGCGGCCATTGGCGGTTGGCAGCTTTATAACAGACTGAAAAAATTGGATAAACTGTCGCTTATCTCAGAATGTGTTACACTTAATTTAGTCAAATTAAATGATACACACTTTGTAGGCATTTAACGTATCTATTATTACATGCTTGCTGGAGATACGAAACGAGTTTGTCGGTAACGGCTACTAGTGCGCTACTAATACGCCCCAATTGCCTTGCCTTCGGCCACACACATGCACGTAATAACTACTAAAAAGTGATACCACACACTTGAAGTCACCTATCAGACAACACTCAAAGATAACAATGCTATAAAAACAATAAAAAATTACAACTACAATTAAAGATAACACCAATACAGCTGCAGTTGACAAGAAAAAATTACAAGAAAGCATATATGCATATCCAGTTGATGAGGTAGTAACAATAATGACCAATAATAGTGTCGCAGTGAAAGACAAAGAATGGGGAAAATTATAAAAAACCAACAAAAAATACTGAAAAGAAATTAAAAAAAAAATTAAATAAATTCTCAATAAAAAAATATACAAAAGCAATAAACGGCAGCAATAATAAGCGAAGAGAAACCAACAATAACAACTACTAGCTGCAACAAATACCGCAGCAAAGCGTACTATACACATACACCCAATTATACATCGAACCATCCGTCTGTTAGTAATTAAATATTTTCAGCTGGAAATTTTTTCGTAAATAAAAGCCAAGTTAATTAGGCGCTGAATTCTTTTGCACTTGTGCTTTTAGCATTTACATTACCATAAGAAAAAAGTTTACATAAAAACTGAAAATCGAAAAAAAAAATTCGTTTAACAGAACTTCAATGAAACAAGTTTTTTTTTTAACTAAAAATAAATTTAATGACAAATAAGCGTTTAAATTGGGTTAAATATGGCTTCAATGAGCGCAATGATTATAAAGAAGTTGTTGAAAAAATGTTAATGGATTCGAAAATTGCTTTACTGGTAGTCGCATGGAGTAATGAAAAAATATAAAATGGCTGCTGTTGATAAAAAAAATCGAAAAAATCGATTATTAAGTATTTTTTTTTTAAACTATTTTAATTTATATATAGACACATTATTAAGTTCTGGAAATATATTTTAAAAAATTATATAGATACTCATTAAATATATACATATAATTTTTACATAATATATAATTTCTATTGAAGTTTGTTTCAGTCGTATAAACCTTGTATAATTATGCATTAAAAATATAGTTTTTATATGTTATCAAAAATATATTTAAAACTCAATTTATATAAAAACTCGTTTAATTGTAAATACAAATACTACTTGATTAGCAAAACATGCATATTTACTTAGTAAAATCTCCAATGTTTTAAGAATTCAAAATTTTTAAATATCAGAATTAAAATATTTTGTGTTGTTTTATGAATATATCTTTTCAATGTTCAATGGTGAGAAAAACATATTATTTCTTTATATGGTTTAAACTAAATAACGTGTCTAAAATTAAAATTATAGAAAAGCTTAGAGAGCAAAAAATAGAATTTAAAAATATGTAGTAAAAATTTAGCTTAAAAACATATATACATAGAGTAGCGGACAATAATCTACAAACACCGCCTATATTCGTTGTGTAGAAAGTACTATCACTTTGCTGAAGAATGTAGGTCTACAGTTTTATTTTGAGTTCCTTTCTAATCAAATGTATTAAAAAAAAATCCATACTCTAACATAAAATAAAACAATTATGGTGAAAAAACGCAAAAATATCCTTGACAAATGTCTACACACTCCACGGGTTTACCAGTAGGTACGTCGATATACTGTGTTGTAATAGCGGTGAGGTACTTTTTTTTACTATTTTTTTTAAATTATGTTTTCTCATTTGCTACCATTGAATTTAGTTGTGGTTGAAAAGCGTTAGCATCAACAATGGCTTCGCGAAAACAAATATCCTTTGTCACAAGAAGCTTGGTTATTCAGCACAGAAAAGAGAAGAAATCATATGGTGACATTTCAAAAATTCTAAAATTAAGTCCACCAACGGTACAGACCTTAGTAAAAAACTTTAAAAAAAATGGATTCACCGAAAAAAAGCCGCGGGCGGGCCGCCCGAAGAAACTAACTCGAAGAGACATCAGCTCTATTCTGAAGGAAGTGAGTGATGATTCTAAAGTTACTGCTTCAAAATGATTCGAAAGCATCGCAAACTCATCAAGAAAGTGTGTCCATTTAAGAACAATTCCATGCCACGAAAAAATCGTAAACTTCGCTTGGAGTTCGCTAAAGCACATTTAGACAAGAGAATGGATTTTTGGCAAAAAGTCTTGTTTATAGACGAATCGAAGTTCAATATATTCGGCAGCGATGGAGGAGCAAAAATTTGGAGGAAAGAAAACACTGCAAATGCGGCAACGTAATGGTTTGGGGAGCGGTTGCGGCATCTGGAGTTGAAAAGCTTATTTTTATTGAGGGTAATATGGATCGGTTGAAATAAAAGTCATTGTTGGAAGCTATTCTGAAACTTTCGGGGGACAGTTAGGAGCTTGGCGCAAGCTAGATCTTCGAACAGGATAACGATCCATAGCATACGGTCCATATTGTTAAGAATTGGTTGCTTTATCATGCTCCAAGGCACGCACACACCACCTGAATGTTATTGAACATGTCTGGGAGATTTTGGAGCGAAAAATTAGAAAAAATCAGATTTCCAGCTGAGAATTACTCAAAGAACGTCTAATTGAAGCTTGGGACAGTATTACTCCCTCAGATTTGACAAATTTACGAACGGTGGACCAACTAAATATTAAAAAAGTTCAAGGTACCTGATATGAACCAAAGGTTTTGCGCTAAGATAAATTATTTATCTACTGTATGTAGGCTTTTGTCAATGTTGGATTTACGTTTTTTTCCTCATAGATTTACTATTTTATAAGTATATTAAAAAATATTTTTGATGTTTTCTATGTTAAGGGAAAATAATTGAAATAAACTGTGTCGTTAAATTTCCCAATAAACCTTTTGGACTTTCAATTCAACGAAAACAGCAGGTGTATGTAGCCTTTTGTTCGCCATTGTATATATAACTTGCGCTTTGTAACCGCAAAAACAGTTTCGCCCTCACAAAATAAAATATGCTTGAAATTTAAATTAAAAAACAAGCAAATAAATAAATTTTTTAATTTATTTTAATTTCTTTATTTCGTTTACTTTCATTTGCTTTCATTCAATTTTATTTCATATCGTTTTATTTTATTTTGCTTTTTTATTTGATTTTATTTTGTTTGCATTATTTTATTTAATTTTAGTTCATTTTATTGTACTATATATTAATTTTTTCATCTGGTCTCACATATAATTTTTTATTTCTTGTATACACATTATATTTTATTTTTTCTTATGTTTTTTATTCAATTTCATTTTTTACTGATTGGTTTGATTTGTATTTTATTTTAACTTAAATTGTTTAATTTTATTATTCTTATTTATTTTGTTTTCTTATAATATTTTACAATTTTTTTATTTTATTAGCGTATTTTAATTTTTATAATTATATTTTTCTATTATATTATATTTTTTTAATTTAATTTACTTTATATTAGCAAATTTATTTTTATTTTTTTTTATTTTTTATTTTAGTTTAATTTTTATATTATTTTGTTTTATAATTTTTCTATTTCATTTAATTTAATTTAATTCATTTCACCTAGTTTGATTTTTCTTAAATAATTGTATGATATTTTAAAATTTTTTAATTTCATACCATATTATATAATTTTATTTTATTTTTCTTTATTTTGCTGTCTTATTATATATTTAATTTTGTCTAATTTCTTTTACCATTTTATTTTATTTTATTAGTTTTATTTAAATTTTTTTAATTTAATTTGTTTTATGACTTATTTTATATATATTTTCATTTAAGATTTTTTAAATTTACTTAATTTGTATTGTTTTATGTGATTTTATTTCCAAGCTCTCTATTGCTAGTTGCTTTGATGTAATTATTTATAATTATAATTCAAACAAACAAAATTTTTTTTAATAATTTAAAAAAAATCTTTATGTTTATTATTTTATTTCATTTTTTGCTTTCATTTTTTATTACCTTATTTAATTACACCTTATTTCATTTCATTCAATTATTGATTTAATTGAATTAATTTTTTATAAATTTTATTTTATTTTGTCTTATTTTGCTTTATATTCATAAATTTATTTATTATTTTATTTTAAATTAATTTATTTTTTTCCATAACTGCGCTTCATTTCAAATCAATTATTCTTACATCTCATAAAACAAATAGAAATTCTTTGAGTATTAGAAAAATTAGCGGAACCACATAGTAGTGCTGATGCAACGAAAATAATTTCATGGTTTGCACACAAACGCACCTTACTGAAAGATTTTCGAAAATGTTTGTAAAAACATGAAAAAATTTCTTTATCGCCATTTTTTCGTACTAGGAAATTCAATTAATTTAATGCAAATGTGCACGCACAAGTCAAACCCTCACTCACACGCACATATATATGTATTTACTTCCCTAAACTCACTCATAGGTACTCTCATGTATGTTTGTGGTAGTGTTTTGGAAGTTACAAGTAAATTGCATTTCAATGAATTCAAATGCATATATGCATGTAATTTTATATACACACGTGTACATACTTACATACATACGTACGAATTTTTGTATATTTCTGTATATGAAATGCACATTTATTTACCGGCGCACCCGCGTTTAGCCAAGCGCAAAGGTTAAGTAAATATCTTAAATCAAATTAGCCAAAGTACGAATTGCCTGCAATGCAAATTATGCGAAAGAGTGGCCGGGCGGGCGGTCGGTTAGTCAGCCATTTAGTTGTTCCGGCGGACAGACATGCAAGCAGGCATATCTACTTACAACAACTACAAATGCAATTGTATTGTAAGTACATGCAAGAATCGCTGCTAAATATTCATATGTACATTAGTATGTATGAATGTATTTCAGCGGTAATATCAACGACCTGACAGCACATAACACACGCATACACATATGTACAAACATACATAAGCAATTTAAAGAGTTTGCTGCCCCCTTTGCGGCAATGTTTTACACTCATGTTGTTGGTGTTGTTGCAGCGTGCCTACATAGTTGGTATGCAAATGGGTGTAAACGACTAATATGGTCTTATATGCTGATTTAATGCAAATAAATTTTATTTGGCACAACATTTTTCTTCATAATGTTGACGTCGAATGGCGCGGCGACGTGGCGCGTTGTCGGAACGGTTTTGGCTGCGTACAAATATGCTTACAAACACTGACAAACATATGCACATGTATTTGCGACTATATGTATGTACGTACATGCCAAATAAATATTTGTTGATTTGTTTGTGCGCATGTGGCATGCCATATTTAGCATTTTTTTTGCTTCACTTCTTGTTGTTGTCACTTTGGTTGTTGCAGATGGCGTGCAAAATGCAAATATTATTAACACTGGCGTCTTAAATGCAACAGCAAACAAACAAGCAAACACCCTGCCACAACGCCAGCCATCAGCCATCAACATTCACCGGTGTTAGCAATTTGATGCGCCAACGCGTCACCAGTCAACACCAAAGAGAGGACAAGTGCTAAGACGCCATCGCATGCTATTACAACACAAGCACACACGCAAAAGGCCGGCCAATACTAACACATTTTCACAATCACCATCGCCATCGCCATCACCAATACCATCTCGTCTGCGAAATCTGCCATCTACCATCAACACCTCAACTTTCAACCGCTGCCACTGCTCGCTATCAAAGTCAATTTAGTCGAGTCGGTTGCTGGTGTTGCTGCGGTTGCTAGTGCAATTGCATGCGCTAAGAAGTAGACAAACAATTGAAATAAAAAATTAAAAAATTAAAAACAAATATTTATGTATATAGTCATACGTGAAAAATTCGCCTGTGTTGCGTGTTGCGTGTGTCGGTCGCGCTTGGCATGGCAAACAAATGTACACAAACATAAGTACAAAAATCTACATGAGTGTGTGTGTGTGTGTGCAAAAGAGGCATGGCTGCTTTCCGCTAGTAGTGTGGCAGGTCTAAACCACAACCACTTACATACACACATAATTGTTGGTAGATTTGTGAGCAAAACGCTGCACCAGCCACTCAGTCAGTTGGAGCTAGAGTCGTAAAACAACAACAACAACAAGAGTGAAACTTAAGACACACCCTCATTGTGGCACAGCAAATAAGCTAACGCTCCTCCGCCGAACCTTCTTTAACACTTCTCCGCACATAACTGCTTAGCGTATATACAATTTAAACAAGTTGCCAACTTCATGCCACAACAAAAACAAATTAAAATACAATAAACTTACAAAGTGTTTATTTGTGAATTTATTTGTTTGGCCGGTTGATGGTTGTGTTATCGTTGTTTTATTTTTGGCTTTTTTTAATATTATTGTTGTTGTTTTTGTTGTTGTTTTTATTACTGCCACCATTATTATTGTTATTGTTATTATTTACCATTAAGTATGTGTGTCACGTTATTTAAACAGCAAAAAACTAATTTGACTCGAAAGGCAACTCGCAACTCTTTTACTCTTTCTTTGTGGCTTTTCGTTTCGATTTTCTTTTGCCATGTCTTTAATGTTACTCCTTGCATTTTATTTATGGCCGCAAATATAATTTTTCATTGCTTTCTTTTGTTGCATTTTTTTATTTTAATGTGATTATGCTGTTGCCAATTTTATTGCTGTTGATTTTATATGCGGTAATTACACAAACACATTCATGCATAAAATGACAAAAAACATATCTAAAGCAAAATGAAAATGTGAAATTGGTCATAAATAAACGAAGGAAAAATTATAATGAGCGAACATTAAATGCAAAGTGAGTTAAAATTTTATGAAATTTAAATTGGATATTGAAAGAAAAAAAGGAAGAAAAAATTTAAACGACAAATTTGAGACTTTTGGTCAAATTTAATATATTATGAGTGTAGTACATACATACAAGTAATGAAAATATATATAAGTGTAAAATAAAACAAAATAAAGTACAAAAAATAAAATAAAACAATATAGAATAAAATAGGTAAAAAATTAAATAAGACAAAATATAAAAATTGTATATGTAAATATGAATAATATAAGCAAAAATGTAAGTAAATAATATAATTAAACTTAAACTTAATATAAAAAAATAAATAAATATAAAAATAAACAAAATATACAAATAAACAAAATATATGAATAATAAAAAAATTAAAAAAATAATAAAATATTAATATTAAATAAATTGGAAAATAATAAAATAAAATAATCAAAAATATAATATACAAAAAATTAAGTATATTTAAAATAAAATAAAACAACAAAATAAAATTTTATAATCAAATTAACACAAATCAAAATAAAAAATTAACTAATATAAGAATAAAATAAAACAAAATAAATTAAGATAAAATCAAATATATTAAAAAAAAATTAAAACAAAAAGTGAAATAACATAAAGTAAAAATAAAAAATAAAAAATAAAGTAAAATAAAATAACTTAATACAAAATAAAATGAATTAAAAACATAAATTAAAAAATAAATAAAATAAAATATATTCAAAATAAAACTAAAATAAAATAAAAATAAATTTAATAAAACAAAACAAATTATAAAAATATTTAAAAAAATAGATAAAAATAAAATAAAATAATATAAAACTAAATTTTAATAATTTTAAATGAATAAAAATAAAGCAAAAAAAATTATATAACTTTAAAAAAAATTAAGTAAAATAAAATTTAAAAAAATTCAAACAAAAAAGAATTAGTAAAACAAAATAAAATAAAATAAAATAAAATAAAAAATAAATTTTAATAATTTTAAATGAATAAAAATAAAGTAAAATAAAATTAAATAACTTTAAAAAAAATTAAGTAAAATAAAATTTAAAAAAATTCAAATAAACAAAAATTAGTAAAACAAAAAAAATAAAATAAAAAATTAATTTTAATCATTTTAAATAAATAAAAATATAGTAAAATTAAATTCAATGACCTCAAACAAAATAAAAAAATTAAAATAAAAAAATTAAAAAATAAATATAAAAAATAAAATAAAATAAAATAAAAAATAAATTTGAATAATTTTAAATGATTAAAAATAAAGTAAAATAAAATTAAATAACCTTAAATAAAATAACGTAAAACAAAATTTAAAAAAAATCCAAAAAAATAAGTAAAACAAAATAAAATAAGATGAAATAAAAAACTCATTTTAATAATTTAAATAAATAAAATATAATAAAATAAAATTAAATGACCTTAAACAAAATAAAAAACTGAAAAAAATATAAAAAAATATAATAAAATAAAGAAAAAAATAAATTTTATTAATTATAAATAAAAACAAAAGTAAAGTAAAACAAAATTAAATTGAATTTAAATAAATAAATTAAATTATATAATTTTAAGTAAAAAAAATAATATAATATATAAAAGTAATATAAATTAAAATAAAATGAAATAAAAAACATAAAATAAAATAAAATGAAATAAAATAATATAAAATAAAATAAAATAAGTGAAAAGAAAATAACATAAAATGAAATAAAGTAATATAAAGTAAAAATAAAATAAAAGTAATATATAATAAGGCAAAAAAAAATATTATAAAAAAAAATTAGAAATTAAAAATCGGAAAAAATAAAATAAAATAAAAGAAATAGAATAATATGAAACTAATATAAAGTTTATGAAAAAAATAAATCATTTGTTTGAAATAATAAATACGGAATGGAAATCTATTATAAAGAGATTAAGAAAGGTGGACGAACAATAAGAAAAAAATTATATGAAATTTTATTTAATGCTCTGTTTTACGAATCAATGCCCTGAGAAAATGGACGAACAAGTTCTGAATTTTTTCTTTCTCTCATAATGAAAAAAGGTCAGCCTGACACACTTAATTATTATCATCGGGACTATTCTGAAATCTAATTTCTATCTGAAACGGAATAGAATGTGATCGGAATTGCATAATAATGTTCTAAAATTCGTTTAAACTTCAGAGTGATCTAGATAATGTTGTAGCTTGGTGTCAGAAAAATATGCTTCCCTTAAATATTAAAAAATGTTCCCATGTCTCCTATTCCAAGTCCCGTACTCTTATCCCTACTTCATATTTTATTGGAGGCTCACAATTAGGCATTGTTTCCAACATCACTGATCTACGGGTGGTCTTTGATTCCAAGTTCTCATTTCAAAGCCATCTTAATTATACCCTAGCTAAGTCGTACTCTATGCTGGCTCTTGTTAGACGTTTCAGTTCAGATTTCTCGGATCCATATACTTTAAAGACACTTTTTACATCACTGGTACGCTCGAAACTAGAATACGCTATTATTATCTGGCGTCCGTATTATGCTTGTCATATTAGTCGATTGGAGAGAGTTCAGAAAATCTTTATAAAGTATGCTCTGCGCCCCCTTCATTTTGAACCTCCAGTTCCCGCTTATGAATCTAGATGCTTGCTTATAGATTTTAAGACATTAAATTGTGGGAGAACCTTTTTATCTCTAACTTTCATCTTTAACTTGATATCTGGGGTGGTGTATTGCCCCTTTTTACTTGAATGTGTTTTCTTTCTTATTCCTAATATTTGTTTAAGGAATCATGCCACATTTTATGTGGGGCTGGCGAGGCCAAATTATGCTGCTAGTGCTCCTGTTGTCAGAGCGCTTAAAGAGTTTAATTTGCTCCCGAATTCTTCAGTTTTGGATTTCCCCTATTGTGGAAAAAGTTCAAAATGTTACTTAATGACCAGTTAAGTTAGCTTGTATTTGCCTACTTTTTTTTTTGTAATTAGTCTGTAAGAAATGTAACAATTTCAAGATTAAATAAATAAATAAATAAAAAAATAAAAAAATAAAAAATAAAATAAAAAAAATTCTATCGAACTTCATCTATTAGTATCTATGTTCGAATTCGATTATTCAAAGAATTTAATGTTCTGTATTTTGATTTATCGAAAAATTTCGATGAGAAAAATCCAACGAAGTTTTACTTGGTGTATTAAGTTTGGTTTCTTTAAGATTTTTTTTTTATGTTATGAAGTATTAGAACCTAGGAAGTGAATAAACATTTCTTGTAAAGCTTTTCTTTTTCTTTTCTTTTCAAAAACGTGAACGCATTTTTTTAGGCCGTATTGAGCATACAAATTTAATAAAAATGAAATAAAATTATAGATAACTTATCAAATTTGCATGCAATATTTTTTTTTTTTTTTTTTTTTTTTTTTGAATCGGAGTTGGATATCCAAATTGATGCAAATTCAATACTGACCGAATTTCATAACAGTCTCGTACTACTTAAATTATACATTTGCTGCATTTTTTTATTGTTAACAGAAAAGGCTTACAATTACCACAGTCCCTAAGTGTTGGCGAAATTACGTTAAAAAAATTTACTTTAAATAAATTTCTTGCCTTATTAGTTGCCATCAATTATACATTTTGGTATGAAATTTTAAGTAAATACCAATCAATCATTCAATATTTATGTCAACAGAAATTTAGCTGTCAAACACCTTTGCACATATGCAACACGTTGAAAAAAAAGTAAAGAAATATCTGGTGTTAGCGAAATAGCGCTTGCACAATGCGTTTCAACAATTTTTTGCTAATTTTTTTATATACAAGTATGTAAAGCTATCACAAACGCCACATATGCCATGCGGCAACAACAACATCAACCGCTTAACTAATCCGTCTAAGGCATTTGTGGCACATTTGGCTTCACACGCACTAAAAGCAACACTTATATACATACATATATCTGTGTATATATGTATGTACGTATGTACGTATTTACGCGTATGTTTGGACTTGCATATTGACTGCACAGCAACACATGCACTGGAGGCGTTAATAACTGTCACAAAACGGCATTAAAGTGTTAATGCATGGCAACAATCTGCGGTAGGAGAAGAGCCGAAGCCAAAGGCAGCAGGAAGCAGTTAGCTTGAGCTTGGTTGAGGAGGAGGCAGAGGCAGCGAGTCAGATCGTCAACTGCACCAGCATGCAAACGAGCAGCAATCAGCGCAGTTGTAATGAAATTAGCATATTTAACTTCAACATGTCATAATCGCCAACTAAGAGATAAAAATACATGAATGCATTTGTTGTGATCGCCGATACGCTGATACCATTTAACGTTTTGTGAGCACATATAAATACACGCATGTGATGGTGAACGTGTGAGCTGTGGCATACAACAGATGCTGGGTGAGTGGCAATGATGCAAATGGCTTGGTTGGCAGTTCGGTTGGCAGTTCGGTTGGCTGCTGCACGGTAGCATTCGCCAGCTCTTTAAGCTGCCTGCACGCACTCATCGTCGTTCCCAGCACAACTACGCTGAACACGCAAACGTATTAATTTCGAGCCGTTTTTGGACTTCCCTGAATGTGTTTGTTGGCGAGACTGCCGCAACTTGCTTGCCGTCTTGAGCCGGCTGTGCGTCTGGCTGCCTGCCTGGTGGCTGTTGTGGCATGCAGAAATGCTTAAAATTGCGAAGGCGCAACTATTTCTGCGACACGCCGCGCCACTCATGCCTTTCTACGTGTGTACGTTTGTATGTACATATATAAATATATGTACATATGTGTGCCTTCTAAGCGGTTATGTAGTAGACATTTTTAGGTTCAACATGCCGTATGCGGGTATACATATATATATATGTGCATATATGCTCTGCATGTTTAATAGTTTGTTTGTATGTATATGTGAACGAATCAGTATTTACATTTGTAGTCATGTCGTATGTGCATTTCACTATCCACTAGTGCCCGTTGCTGCTGTTACTGCTGCGTAGGATGCGATGCGCCAGTTTGTCGACCACCGCGCAGCTCACCACAGCCGCTTATGCTGCTGTTGTTACTCCAACTGATTGCTGGTGAATGCGCGTGAACACGATATCTTGTTTGGTCGTTTGTATTGACTTTTAGCTTAGCCATTGGCGATTAAAAATACACTTCATTGCTGTGGCATGCACATGCACAGCGGCAGTGGCAACAACAACAGCACTTTTATTTGCAATTGCTTTCTCGCCAGCTGGTCGAGGTGCGGAGGCCAAACAGCTTCGTTCTCCTCTATGTTTGCCATCACTTTGTTACCCACTGTTGTTGTTGTTGCTTTTGTTGTTGCTCGGCTGCTTGGCTGCTCTCGTGCAGAACATGCAATTGTTGACATTTTGCTATAATTATTTGTTATTATTGTTGTTGGCACATAAGTATGCAGACAATCGCTGGAAAAGTTCCTTCTTGGTCACACTCTTGCCAGTTAATCCTTACATACGTAACTATGTATTTAAAGTCGAGTATATTGTTGTTGTTGCTGTTGTTGGTTGTGGCATAAGTGCCTGCGTGTTGGTATTTTATTGCTTTTACGTCATTACATTGGCTAATTAATGTTCCACAAACACCAGGCAGCAGGCACCAGCTTCGGCTCTTCGGCTGTCGACCGGGTTGGCTTTCTACAGCGATTTCGTTGATTTCACATCTTGTTCTTCTTTTTAAATTTTTGCACTTTCTTTCTTTTTGCCTTTTTAATGATTTTCTTACATTGTTGTTGTATTTTTTCTGCCTCAACTTTCAATTTTTCGTTCTTAACTCATTTCGTTGGCTTTCTTATTGCTATAAAATGGTGCAAACTATTTGTAGATAGGTACAAATGGTTGTTAGTTTGTATGTGCCTTCATCATAAAATAGTGATTCGTTCATTTTTTAGTGCGGCGCTATGCACATGCCTACGTATACATATGATTTTCTTTGTACTTTGTGTTCTTGCCACTTTTTGTTGCAACTTTCATTAACATGTCAAAATATTTTCATTGCTGATAAGCGAAGTGCAAATGCACACATAAATAATTACCGTTGTAAGAAATAGTGGAAAAAGAGTTCTTGGCCCTTTTCAACCTAAAGTATGCATGTATGTGAATGAAAAAAAAATTAAATATAATAATATCAAAAAAAAATTAAATAAAATAAAATAAAATAAAATAAAATAACATAAAATTGAATATAATGCAAAAAAAAATTTTTAAATATCAAAATATATCAAATTGAAATGTAATAAAATAAAATCAACTAAAATAAAATAAATAAATTAAAATAAAATGAAAATATAATATAATAAAAAAATAAAAAAATAAAATAAAAAATTAAATTAAATAAAATAAAGTATATTAAGTAAAATAAAATAAAATAAAATAAAACAAAAAATAACATAATATAAAATAAAATAAAATAACGTAAAATAAAATAAAATATACAAATAAATAAATAAAATAAACTTTAGTGAAATAAAATAAAATAAAATAAAGTAAAGTAAAATAAAGTAAAATAAAGCAAAAAATTAAGGAAAATAAAATAAAATAAAACAAAATGAACTAACATAAAATGAAATAAAACGCAAAAATAAATTTAATATATAAAAATAAGTTAAATTAAAATTTAATAAAATATTTAAATAAAAATAAAAAATCAACTAAAATAAAATAAATAAATAAAATAAATAAAAAAAATTTAAGCCAAAAAAAAATTAAAATAAAAATAAAACGAAATGAATGCTATAAAATAAAATATAAGTATAAAAAAATAAAGTAAATTAAATTAAAATAAAATAAGATAAAATTAAATCAAATTAAATATCATTTAATTAAATTAAAATAGTAAAATAAAATAAAATAAAATAACGTGACATAGAATAAAAAGTGTAAAATAGAATAAAATATAATAAAATTTTTCAAATGAGGTAAAATAAATAAAATAAATAAAATGAAATTGATAAAAAAGTAAAAAATTAAAATAAAATCAAAAAATAAAATAAAGTTAATTGAATATATTAAATTTAAAAAAAAAATGAACGAAAATCAAATAAAACAGAATTAATAACATAAGAAATTAAATGAAATCGAACAAAGAAATAAATATATTAAACTAAATAAAAAGTGAAGTAAAATAAAATAAACTTAGTAAAAAATATATAAATGAAAATGAAATAAAAAATATTTAACGAAAGCTAATATAAATCCAAATGGGCGGAAAAAAACTGTTCTGACATAATTAAGAAATTTTATTTATGCACTTAATTAAATTAGAAAAAGTTGTGTATGTATATACATATGTATGTATGTTTGTGTATAAGAAAATCACGCACACATTAATTTTACTGGCGTTTAAATTTCCATTAAAAATTAATTTGTGCAATTTTTAAATTAGTAACGAGACAAAATCACACGCGCATTGACAACATACACACACATACGCACACTAATACAAACACCATATAATTTTGTCATTAAATGTAATAAATCAAAAAGACCTTTTAATTAACCACTAACGATAGGCAAAAGCAGCAGCAGCAACAACAACAACAACAACGGGAGCAACAAATAATTGATGCACAAACTGTATACACCTGTTTGTTGTTGTAGTGACTTTTGTGGCGCATACCGCAGATTAACTCACCATTAATTGCCACAAAACTATTTGTTAACAACGGGGTAATAGTTGTATGGCACAAAAGTAGTTAATGTAGTATTACGACTAAACATGCATATACAAATATATATGTATATATGTATGTATTTGTGCATGTACACATTTGTAATATATACGTATCTATATGTATTTGGCTAATTTAATAGCAAGCCAATTAAGCAATAGTTACACAGCTATGTTTTAATTTGTTTGTGTTTTTGGCTTGACAAGCTGGTATGAGTAGAAGAAGAAACAGAACTGCAACAACAATGAAACAGCAATGGGAGAGCGTTGGGAGTTCATTTTGTTGCATTCGATGCATTTTCAAGAAAGAAACTCATTGACATATTGGGCGCTGGTGGGCCACACAGCAACAGAAGCAACAAATATTGTCTAACAGCCGGCGGCTGTAAAAAAAGCGAATTTTTACCAGATATGCCGCTGGTAAATTGTTATTTAAGTATGATTGTACATATTTAGAAATAAATACAACATATGCATATATGTACATACGTGTGTATGAGGTATGTATATTTTTTCACACACATGGTTGCGTGGAATATGACAAATTTGGTATTAATTAAAAAAGCAGCGAAGTTATGAAATCATTGGATAACAACAAAAGTAGCAACAGCAACAGCAATAAATTCCAAAAAAACAACAACAGCTACAACAAACAGAGCACACAAATTCGTGCAATCGATCAAATATAACTGATTGGCGACAATTGCAAGTGTTTTATGCACATACATACATATGTAACATATGTGTATCATGCAATGTAAGTAAATATATATAATAAAATAAAGCATATATGTTGCTGCGAGAGTCTTTTTAGTGGCGACCTACCTGTACGCGATACCCATATCGCGGCTCGTTGCCTGCCGATCATGTTGGCCATATGTGGCGCTTATAAATGCGCCTTCATACACATACATATGTGTACATATGTTTTTTACATAGAAGCATTCATATATATGTGTTATTTTGCCAGCTGGCTGTCTAGCTAGCAATAAGTTTCTATTGCAGTTACTGCAGGGTCTATTATGGTCCCGATAGCTGTGAGCTACCACACACCGGCACACAGCTCCAGTTATGGCATATTTGCTGCATGCCTCCTTTTGAGTGATGGACCAAGTGTGTGGTTGCAGAGCGGTTGTAGTGCATAATTGCAGGTTGGTGGGCTTGCAAAATAGGCAGTTGAGCGTTGTAGCGCAAAAAAAAACATACAAAATAATATAAGACAACAACAACAGCAAATGTATGCACGTATGCATGTATACAAATAGCAATTGAGTTAAGCATATTAATGGCAAATAAAATGGTTGACTTGAAAAATGCTTTAATTAAAAACTAATTGCGAGCAATTTGCAGTGCAATTCAACTCATTTTCCAGAAACTTTTCCACACTTTGTACAACAACACCAACTACACCATTAATTATAACAATGAAAACGAGTAGTTAATAAAAAAAAAAACAATAAATAAAAAGTAGACATTGCAATACGTGTCTTGCTGTCAGCCAAAGTAGCTGTAGCGATGCCACCACTCTCGCTAGCGCTGATGCCAATTGTTGATTTCATAATATGCCTACGACACTCTGGAGAACTCAAATTAATTGCAAATACCTCAACCAATTTTGGACATAAAGCAAAACAGTAGATGGATGGACGGATGGATGGATGGACGACTTGGAAATCAAATGAAATGAAACGTGGCAAGTGCAAAGTGGCAACGTTGCAGCGAGCAGTGATGTGAGACAAATACAGCTGATTGACTGACAAAATAATAGGAAAAATAAGAAGAAGAGGAAAAAAGCTGAAGAAAAAGAAAAACAAAAAAAAAGAGACCAAAATGTTTGAGCTCCCCGAGCTAACTGAGCTGCCAGCCGTGTTGGCATATAAATGACGTACGAATTTACTGCACTGACTGATTGTTAAATGCTAGTTAAACGTCACACAATTTCCAGCTGTGGCATATCAGCCGCACGTACTTGCTTGCCAGCAGGCAAAAAGCTTTGTAGCAGCACCACTCGGTAAGCAAATAAAAATGCAGCGACAAAATGCTCTACTATTCATTTAGAACTCGGTAAACACACACTCACACATATATATGTACTCATGTATTTTTCACCTCTCGAAGCTCTTGACAAAAATTTACAACAGCTGCCAGCGCCAAAGTCTGTGTGTGGCAAATAGCGGTGGCACTGCCGTCGGCCATTGGCAGACATAACATTATTTGTTTGTTTTTTCCTTTTAGTTGTTGTTTCTTTTTCTTTTTTACACAAAACAAACGTGTTCACGTATTTGTTGTCGTCATCTTCATCGCCATCATTGTCGTGTCATCAACCAGACAGCCATCTATCGCTTGCTACCAATCGTTTTTAGCCACGTTTGTTTGTTGCACGTACTGGTTGCGACGCACATACACACATGCATCTATAACATATATATATATATATATATATATATATATATATATATATATATATATATATATATATATATACAAGTGCATATATAAGTCTTTTATAGACAAAATGTTGGAAAGTAAAATCCATTCCATTGGCAATTAACGACAAATGACCAATTAATTTTTGCAATTTGCAACAACAACAATGCTAGTAAATCTCCAATTGCTTATATTGGCAATAAAATTGTTTGTGTTTTGAACATAATAACCAAGTGTAGTAACAACATTCTTGCCTCGCTCTTTTTTTGGTAAAATCCACGCACTTGGCTATCCACTTTAGTGATCGATAAATCGTCGTCGCTCAACATTGATGGCCTGATCGATGGCGTTGCAGGTGCGTAGCAGTTGTTTAAGTGCTTGTATTTGTACGTATGCATATGAAAGCTAAACGGTGTTTGTGAGTTGTGAAAGAATAAGTACGTTTTTTAAATTTTAAAACAATTATATTTAATTTTTTATTTCTATTTATTATTTATTGGTTTTCTATTTTATTTTATTTTATTTTATTTTATTTTATTTTATTTTATTTCATTTTATTTTCATTTATTTTATATCACTTTATTTTCATTTATTTTATTTTATTTTGTTTTATATTATTTTACTTTTTTTTGTTTTAATTTATTTTATTTCATTTTATTTTAATAATTTTATTTTATTTTATTTATTTTTTTTCAATTTATTTTATTTCATTTTTTATTTATACTTTTTTTTATTATATATTATTATATTTTATTTTATTTTATTTTATTTCATTTTATTTTATTTCATTTTATTTTAATAATTTCATTTTATTTATTTTATTTTATGTTATTTTATTTTATTTCTCTTATGTATTATTTTGTTTTATTTATTTTATTTTATTTCATTTTATTTTCATTTATTTTATTTTATGTTATTTTATTTTATTTTATTTTATTTTATTTTATTTTATTTCATTTTATTTTCATTTATTTTATTTCATTTTATTTTAAGAATTTTATTTTATTTATTTCTATTTTTATTTTTATTTTTTTCAATTAATTTTATTTTATTTTATTTTATTTTATTTTATATAATTATATATTATTTATTTTATTTTATTTTATTATACATTATTTTATTTTATTTTATTTTATTTAATTTCATTTTTTTATTTCATTTTATTTTAAGAATTTAGTTTCATTTTATTTTATTATATATTATTTTATTTTCTTATATATTATTTTATTTTATTTTATTTTAATTTATTTTATTTTATTTTATTTTATTTCATTTTTTTTGTTTTTATTTTTTTTTTTTCAATTTATTTTAATTTATTTTATTTTTTTTTTATTATATATTATTTTATTTAATTTTATTTTATTTTATTTCATTTTATTTTATTTCATTTTATTTTAATAATTTCATTTTATTTTATTTTATTTTATATTATTTTATTTTCTTATATATTATTTTGTTTTATTTATTTTATTTTATTTCATTTTATTTTCATTTATTTTATTTTATTTTATTTTATGTTATTTTATTTTATTTTATTTTATTTTATTTTATTTCATTTTATTTTCATTTATTTTATTTCATTTTATTTTAATAATTTTATTTTATTTATTTCTATTTTTTTTTTTCAATTAATTTTATTTTATTTTATTTTATTTCATTTTATTTTATTTTATTTTATTTTATTTTATTTTATTTTATTTTATTATATATTATTTTATTATATATTATTTTATTTTATTATATTTTATTTTATTTATTTTTTGTTTATTTTTTTTTTTAATTTTATTTTATTTATTTTTTTATTTTTTATTTTATTTCATTTTATATATTTTATTTTATTTTATTTTGTTTTGTTTTATGTTATTACATATTATTTTATTTTATTTTATTTTATTTTATTTTATTTTGATTTATATTATTTTATTTTATTTCATTTTATTTTATTTATTTTTTTAATATATATAATTTGTTTTAATTTTATTTTATTTTCTATTAAGTTTTATATTGTTTAAGGTTATTTCAATTTATATTATTTTATTTAATAATTATTTATTTTATGTTCTTTAATTTTTAATATTTTTTTGTTTGACTTCTTTTTGTTTATTTAATGTAATTTTTTCTGTATTCTCTTTTATTTTATTTTTTGTTAATATCTTTTAGTGTATTTTATTTTTATTTTTTTTCACTTCATTTTATTTTATTCTATTGTTATTAGGTTATTTTATTTATTTATTTTTCCTTAAATTTAGATTACTAGATTTTTTTTAATTTGATTTAATAAAATTTTTTAAATATATTTCAATATTTAATTATATTCAATTAATTAAAAGAACAACCTCGTCGAAAATAACTCATAATTTTTACCAAAATTTCCAATTAATAAATCAGAATCGAATACGCATATATTTAAGTATTCAACAAAGCCTATGGTGGATTGAAAAAATTTTATTGTCTATTTATGCATATTTAATTTGTAACACATACAAATTGAGAACTTAATTTATGACTTATGACCAGAAATATTTGTTTATTTAATTTTGTTTTTATTCTGTTTTATTTTTGTTTTCTTTTCTATTTATGTTTTAGATTTTTTATTCAATTCAAATATATTCCCACACATTGCTATAAATCACTTAACTACAAAGCAACCAAATTAAGCGTGTAGCCAAAATTAACCGTTCAATATGCAACACAGTTTCGATTTCTGAAGAAAAAAAAACTAGTTAGGCCCTTTGCTCCCTTTTTCAACCTTCTCACCTTTTTACCTTAATCCCAGAATGTTTCTCGAATTTAATTCATTCATATTTATGTTGTTAATGCTCGTAAATGACATTTTCTTAATCAACAAAAAAAAAACCAATGAACCCTTTTCTTAAATTTCAATTTTCAAGTCCATTTACACAAAACATTAATTTATTTAACTTTTTTTATCTTTCTCTATTTGTTATTATTGCATATGTCTGTATATTTCTCTTTTATTTTCTATAAATTATGTGCAGTCTCTTTTGTTTGTGCTTGTTCTTGTAATGATCTTTAATGTAGCTTCCTACTTCTTTCAAGCTTTTTCTTTCGACACTATTTTTTCAACTGCTTATTTCTCTGCTATTATTGTTGGGTTTGTTGTTATTGTGGCACACTCTAAAGAGTTTGTTATTTATTTGTACATCAAGTTTTTTTGGTGGGATTATAGCACATAAGGTGTATTAATGCTTTTTTATTGGTAGATTTGTGGGAACAATAAGGTAAACCCAGCAGTGAATTGTTTCAGACACAAAATTCATTTAAAATATTTATAGCGAATAAATTATTGCATTAATTATTAATTAATCATAATTGAAAATTTGAGAGAATTTTCGAAATATTTCATCTTCCATTAATAACTAGTCCATAACTAGTTTATTAAATAAAATTAGCATATATTACGCACAAATGATGATTTGTGTGATTTTAACTACACCCGAACTGATTTAAAAGCATTTCAACTAAATTAGCACCTTTTGAGCGTACAATATAACAAATATTTGACATGCAACTTATCAATAATTAGTTCTAAGCTAGTTCTAATGAAATGAGTTTCAAAATTACCCCAGATAAATTATTTTAAAGTTATATAAAAGTACTTGTCAGTCTATAAATTTAGTTGCCAATAAAGTTACGCGACTAGCAACTAGTCCGAAACCAGTTTTTTAAAGTAAAAAAAAAAGTAGGAATTGATAAACATTTCAAATATATATTATTCATAGCTCAACCACAAATAGTGTCAAAACTGGGTCTAATTGGGCTAGATATTACTAAACTAATGTTTTTGTTCATACAAACGAGTTTAACTAATTTACTCCACAGCGGTTAAAATTCTTATGCCTAAAAATGCAAAAGTAAGTACTCCGCATAGCCTAGTCTGCGGAGTACTTCAGAATAAACTTTAACGTATTAAGTATATACTAAGCTAACATATGAGCATTCATACTCAGTGTTGGCTCGCTCCTGCTTTTGACCAACAGTTAGCGAACGAACCAGTAAATGAGCCACTAACTATCTGCCATAATCATTTCCGAATTGTTTTAAAGCAGTTTCTTTGCTTTTGTTTTCATTTTGTATTCCTTCAACAGTTTTATTTGTCTCAATAAAATCGATTGGAGTTGTAAACGAAAAACCAGTTATGAGAAATTTCAGTTGGTTTTTGTTGTTTTAATATTTATTTATTTTTTTTTGGTTTTATTTGTTTTGGCTTTCTGTGTTTTGTTTTTGTTTTTCTCTTCATCCACTGTGTGCTTAGTTGCTTTCATCTGCTATTCAATGCCTTTTTGTTGTTGTCTGTTGCCTTGTTTAACTCTTCGTCTACGCTAAATATACTGTCTCAATAAACTCGCTGTTGTTGTAGTTGACTAAATACTCCGAGCACACAACCTGTGCATTGGATCGTTCTTATTATTTTTGTTATTTTTTTAATTAAATTCATATTAAACGCGAGAGCACAACGACGATGCCAAACGTAACTTTGACATGTCACACTAATTACTTAATGGTCCCATAATGCTGCTACCCCTGCTGCTTGTCGTCTGTCGTCCTTCACAAACTATTGCACATGTGGACAAACATATATGTATTTAAGTGCATTTTTTTTTCTCGTTCTCAAACCAATGCGATCGAATTCACTCGCCGTCTTGTCTGGCTGTTAAGCATTGGCACACCTGCGATGCAGCGACGCGCATGCCCAGCAGCAATAGCAGCAGCATACACACAGACTTGTGATTCCCATAAGGCAGGCGTGTGGAGAGTTCTATATAAATGTATACATACATATGTATATACAAAAATTTTATAGAGCCACCAGCACCAACACAAACAAACTTGCAGCTATGCTGCAGGTCTCGCGTCTTACTTGTGTTGTTATTGTTGTCGTTGTTGTTCTTTTTGTATCATTTTAGTTTTAGTTACTGTTGGCAGTTTAGTTTATTATTATTATCAGTATTTTTATTATGCTTGTTGTTATTGTCATGTTCGTAGTTAGGCCAGCCAGCTCAATGTAGTGTCTTTATAACAACAACAATAATAGAAGCGACTGTAGGCAACAATTAAGCCACAGCTTCTCTTGTTTTTTTCTCTTCTTTTTACCCTTTTCCCATATACATATGTATGTTGGCACATACTTCTGACTGTATGTATGTAGTTATGTATGTTTGTGTCCGAATTAAAATGTACATACACAAATGAGGTAAAAAATTTGAATGTGGAAGCTGGTTGTGTCGCGCTGTGGAGCTGATTTCAATTTCCAAGAATTCAAAAACAACAACAAACAACAGTGTGTGTGTGTGTGTGTGTGTACTGCTAACGTGGCTATAATAAAAATTTCTATAAAGTCCAAAGACAAAACGGCAACGGCAATTGACATATGTACATACTTGCTGCTGTATGTATTTCCATACATACATATGTATGAATGCATATGCAAACAACACTGACTGCGCTTTAACTACTCCTTTCCTTAGCAGCAGCTCGCTCGCTACCTGCCACTTCTTCATTGCCTCGTATGGCCATATTCTCACTCCTGCGTATTGTTGCTTCTCTGCTTGTGCCTGCCACATTCTCGCTACTCCACGCTTTGATGACATTCATTTGATTACGTTATGACGATAACATGACGTGACAGCCGTGTGACAAAAGCGACAACAGCTTAAAACAATCAACTGAAATAATAATAATAACAACAACAAAATATTAACAGCAGTGACATTCCTGAAGGCAGTCCGGGCTTGGCTTGAACGTAGTTGCAGCAAATTGCCCAATGAGCAATATATTTAGAGAGAAAAAGCTGTTTTTTAATTATTATAATATATTAATTTTTTTTTTAATTTCAAAGCAATATTTATAAAATTAATAATTTTTTTTAACTTTAATACTTTTCATTGAAAAAAATCTACAAAAAAAAATGTAGAAATAAAAAAAATATAAGAATTTAAACCGCTCAAAGAAAACACAATACTGAAACTGTTTAAAATAAAATATTTTTAAAAAAAGTTTTTGAAAATTTTAAATTATAAATATATGAATTTAAATTTTTTTGGAATTTTCAAGCCCAAAACGACAAAAAAAATTCTTAAACCTACTTTTTAAAAATTGAAGACAACACCGATTTCGTAAATTTTGAAATAAAAAATTTATATACAATTACATAATAGTTTCCAAAATAAAGTTTAAATTAAAAATAAATTAATTAATTTCGAAATATTTAAATTGTAACTTTCGGAATTTTAAACATCTTAATTTGAAAACTATATGGCATTTTTAATTTGAAATCTACAGGCTCTCTGAATATCGCAAACATAACAATTTTAAAATTTTCGTTCTAAATAATTATTTTCGAAAAATTTTAATTCAATTATTTTTCAGTTCAAATAACACATTACACAAAGTTTCTCGAAGTTAAATCAATTCAAAAATTAACTCCGAAATAATCAAGTAAAATTATTAATTCCAAAAAAAATTTTTTGAGTTTTAACATTCATATAGTAATATTTTAATTACTTTAAAACTTTAATTTGAAGGAGAGGAAAATTATTACGAAAGTTTTCAAGCTCGAAACATTGGGGTTCCTAATTTTTTGAAACTCAATTAAAACGATTCTCAAAAATTAAATAAATTTAAAAAATGAACTTTGAAATTTTCAGTATAAAAAATTTATTTAGAATTTTTTTAAATTTTCGAATTCATGAAGTAGTATTTTAATTATTTCAAAACTTTAATTTGAAGAAGAAGAAAATAATTATCAAAATTTTGAAATTTGAAACTTTTCGTTAATTTTTTAAAACTCAAATAAAACATCACTTGAATATTTCGGAGTTAAAATTATTTCAAAAATTTTATTTGATCAAGAAGAAATAATTAAAACAGTTTTGAAATTCGCGACTTTTGGTTTGCTAAATTTTTGAAACTCAACATCACTCAATCATAAAATTTCAAAACTAAAAAGATTTGAAATATTTGAACAAAAAAAAAATAATTTCAATTTTCTTTGGAATTTTTAAATTCATAAATTTTATAATATAATAAATAGTTTAAAAATTTTGATTTGAATACGCAGTGTTTCCCGAATATTAAAATAAAATTGTACAAATATTAAAATTTTAAACTTTCGAAGTAAAAAAATGATTTCTTGAAAATATGAAAATCAAAATTATTAGTTTGAAATTTAAATAAAACATCAAAAGAATTTGTAAAAATTAAAATGACTTTAAAAACTAAACAAAAAATTATATTTCGAAATATATAAATAAATTTCTAATTAATAAATTGTAATTTGAAAATTCAACATGAAGCTAAAAACTTTTGAAAAAAATTGCATTTTTTTTGGAAATCTACATTTTGTAAATTTTCTTAATAACAAATTTCAAAAATATGTCCTTTTGGTCGTGTTGGGTACACACAATGATGCAACAATATAAACTCACACACACACACACACACACAAACTCTCACACGCACACTCTTTGGGGACATTGTGACAACTAAAAGTTAAGATTTCGATTTAATGGCTGGTGTGGCTTAATTAATTGACAATTAAATTGCTGCTTGTGTTGGCATTCATTGCAACGTAGGAGAACATATGTAGCATCAGACAATTAAGTGGCAAAGTGAATGCAAGTTAAAGTTGAAATATAACGAAATGGTACATGCATTCGTACATAACTTTGCTGCTCCTCTTTTTCCAAGAATAAATATTTTAAGACATACATACATATGTTCATGCATATGTATATATCTCTATAAGCAGTGATGTGTTGCACTTGTAGTCAACAGCGATAAATTTTGAATTGTTTATGCATATTTTTCGTATTCTTTTAATCAAAGAAAAATTTTAACTCCTACCTACATATATACATATAAATAAACATACATACGCGTGTGTGTATGTATGTATGCTAAAATGTTTGTAGTTTCATATTATCAAACATGTGCATATAGCAGTCGTTGAATATCTTACGAAATAAAATAATATATTTTGTGCTCACAGCATGGTATTTATATTTGTATGTAACAGTTTGATGGATGTGGTACAGAAGCTGTTGATTATTTTGACGCTAACAGCAAATACCTGAGCTTGAGCTTGAGTAATATTCTTTTGTTCTATAAAATATTAAATGCAGACAAATTAGTTTTTTTTAAGATATACAATTGAAAAAAATAAAAATAAAAATTTTTAATTTAAAAACAAAAAAAAGATTTAAATAAAATAATTAAAAACTAATTTTATGCAAATTAAAAACAATACCGAATAATACATATACTTGTATCGAATATTCAGTTTCTACTTCAAATCCATTATTCTTGCACAAAACTATACATTTTTCTAAAAAAAAAAATTTTCTTTCAAATTGCTACTCGAAATTTTTGTGCCTACTTTTTATTTTGAATTTTTTTGTATTTCTTCTATTTTTATTTATTTTTTTATTTTTTTATTTTTTTTTTTTCATCTCGATTCATTTTGTTATTTTTTTTTTATTGCCGCAGCTGTGCTCTACAGCACACCACTTTGCTTACACTTCACGCTCGTTGGCATTCCAATTTACAAATTCAACGTTTAATTAAAACATAACAAAAAGGCGCAAGACAATGACAACCGAAAATGCAAAAACATTGAAATGCAAAAACAAAAATGAAAAGCAAAATAGCAATGAAAAATGAGTATTAAAAAATTTAAAAATAAAAATTTACCAAATTACGAAAATTATGCAACTGAAATTTCAATGAAAAAAATATAAATAAATAAAAACCATGAATACACCCAAAAAAATTAAACCGCTTTTTTGTTGATTTTATTGTTTTGTCTTAAATAAAAATTTTTAAAATAACATAAATTAAACTTTAATAAATTCAATTCAAAAATATATATATTTCTGAGAATATAACTAAATAAAAACTGTTGACAAAATTTTTAAGATTGTAATTGAATAGAAAACCAAAAAATGTGAAAAAAATGATACGTTTATTAAATTTTATTTATAGTGGAAAAAAAATTTCAAATTTGAATTTTAAATAAACTGAAAAAACTCATTTACAAGAAGTAATTTCACTTAGATTATGTAGAATAACTAGGAAGGGAAACGAAAAAATTGATTTCAATTTTTTCTCCAAACATTTTTTTTATGAATTTTTAAAAAATTTTATTTACATTTTTTTTTTTCAATTTCAATTTTTTCACTCGTTCTCTCTCTCAACATCACATACAACGTAATGTACGTCCATTTTGGAGTTTCACATGTATTTGTTGTTGTTGCATGTGCTTTGTATGGGTAGCGACCAATGTGTATGAAAACTTCACATTAACCTTCTCCTAATATCCTTTATAACTCCTAAAAATTTGGTGCAATTTGATGTGGTGGTTCTCAAGTTATAGGCGTTCATCAAAATTTGCATTGATTATTATATATATAGATTTATTATATATAGATTTAAAAAAAAATCAAAAAGACAATAAAATAAAAAACAAAATAAATATCATTGAATTTACAACTTTCTGATCAAAAAAAAAAAAAAATTTGCAGTGCAAAAATTTTTTTCATAAAACTAAAAGTCACAATTAATGCTCATTCTTCAAAAGTCAAACCGTAGCGCACCAAAAAATATACAATGGAAATTAAGAGTAAAAGAATGAAAGAAAAAACACTAAACAATTACAATTACCGCTATGCCACGCATTCAAGCAACGAAATTGTGCATAAAATTAAAATGTTCCTCCTCATTTTCGGTTGACTTTACACTTGATTTATTGAGTGCGGTAGAGCCTTCGCTTTTTCTTAAATTTTTTTATTTTATTTTATTTTTTTGTTGAAAAACAATGACTAGTAGTTGTTGTCCTTTTTTTGTGACAGAGCGTTTATGTGGCGCGTGCGTAATTTTTCGTTTCTTTCATCTTATAAAAGTGCTTTTAGTTAAGTTTTTATATATGAATTATGCGAAAATTCAAAAAATTTAGATATGTATTTTTAAAAAACAATTTCAAATTTTTTTCTTCAAAGAATAAAATAAAATGCATATTTCAATTATTTCAAAAATCATTTCTGAACAATTTTATTTCAAAAAAAGTAAATATATTTGTTAAAATTGATTATCATTTAAAATAAAAAAATAAAATTTAAGTATAAATATATCCATTACTTCTCACAAAATCTGCGTAATCCAAAGCAATTAAAAGCGCTACCTTATTTGGGAATACACCCCCATATATATTTAATACATATATAAAGTACGATAAAAACAACTTCCACATGTATATTTGTATGCTCAATTGTACATTATTTACTTGCGACCCCATTTGCTGCATGCCACAGAGCATTCCTGTCGCATCTTTGTGGTTTTGCAAGAAAATTTATCAACAACCAGCGGTAGGCAGCATCTGCAATGACCTTTTCCACTTAGGCACATACTCTTTCTTACGTACATTCAAACATATGTAGCTGAGTATCATTTATGTAGCACGCTGCATTTGTTGGCATTGCATTTTCATTAACATTAAAATGCCACGCCAATATGGGCATGCCACACATTGCCGTCGTGAAATCAATGTCACATATATGCAGCTGAAAGGATACAAGCGCACCAAAGAACGCTTGAGTGGCAATATTGTTTTATTTTACAAACATTTTTTTTTAAATTCTCAAATTAAAATTTCGCAATGTTTTTTTTTAACCTTTTTTAATTTTTTTTTTAATTTTTTTTTTATACAACAGTTTTGTTTTTATTTCTTCTTCTTAAAATTTCGCCAACATGTCTGTCTACGCGCTGCCTTTGTTTGCGCTTTTATATTGTACTATAGATAGTGAGTTTTCGTGTATGTCACTCAGCCCTTCGTGTGACAAATGATTTGGACAGCAAATTTATTGGCCACTTAAATAGCTACTAAGTGTTGTTTATGCAAAAAAAAAAGAAAAACTCGCCGCGATTAACAGCAGGCGTTTGTGCAGTGATTTCTGATGCAGCTGTATTTGGTTTTTTGTTTGTTTTTAGCAACTTCTTTGTTACTCCAGTGTCATTAATACGCGTTGCTAATACGCCCGGGCGTTGAGAAGAGAAATATTTTTTTATTTTATTTAAATTTTATTAATTTGAAATTTTAAATTAAATTTATTTTATATTTTTCTAATTTACTTTATTTACTTTGATTTCATTTTATTTTTATTTTATTTTATTATTTTGGTTTTACATTTTATATCCTCACTTAAAATTTTTTTTCTATTTTATTTAATTTATTCTATTTCATTTTAATCAATTTCACTTCAATTTATTTTATTTTATTTTGTTTTATTTTTTGTTTTGTTTTATATAATTTATTTTACTACGTTTTGTTTCAAAATACTGCATTTTATTTTACTGCATTTTATTTTATATTATTTAAATTTTTTATACCTTTCATGTAGATGAAATGGTATATTAACTTTGGTCCGAACTATGTTAGTACCATCAGAAGGAGAAGACTAAGTAGAAGAAAGAGAAGAGAAAGACCTACTAAAATTTATACCGCTCGAATTTAGCCATGTCCGTCTGTCCGTCTGTTTCTGAAGGCAAACTGGACGCTCATTATTTGAGATATTTCAACCAAACTGGGCAAGAAGATTCACCTATACGTTTAAACGATCATTTGTCGGAACTGGCCAGCATATATGTATACGACCGGTTTTTCACATTTTAAATTTTGGGTTATAAATCCGTCAAAAAAGTACCTAAGAATGTGAAATTAGGTATACTAGCCATACATAATGCATATTGGTTCTGAAAATCAGCGAAATCGTTCTGGGTGAAACATCAGTCAAACGAGCACTTAGAAGCGTCAAATTTGGTATTATCCACTCATATTATGAATTCCATATTGGTGGTGAAAATCATAGAAATTGGAATACTATTCGATTTGTTCAGATATGAGATTTTGCGTCGAAAATCCTCACAAAATTCATCTAAGATCGTGGAATTTGGTATGCTATAAACGTAAATTCAAGTTTATAATGACACTGAAAAATATCGAAATCGAATTTTGCAATTTTCAATAAATTTGTTTGCTCATAAAAGTTATAAAAAAATCGGTATGGTCAAAGACAGCATTTCTTTCTTGTTTTTCATTTTATTTTATTTTATTTTATTTTGTTTTATTTCCTTTTATTTATTTTAATTTAATTTAATTTAATTTAATTTAATTTTATTTTATTTTAATTTATTTAATTTTATTTAATTTAATTAAATTTTTTATATATTATTATATTTTAAATTTTATTTTTTAAATATCATTTTTTAATTTTAGTTTGTTTTATTTAATTTATTTTATATTTTAATTTCATATTTATTAAATTTTTAAAATTTTTTTTTATCTTTCTTTATCTTGATTTATTTTATTTCATTTTATTGTATTACATTTGATTTTATTATTTTACTGTATTTTACATTTTTATTTTATTTTTTTATTTTACTTTTAAAAATATCTTTTTTAATTATATTTTCTTTTTAATTTAATTTCATATTTTATTTATATTTTTATTATTTGTTTAAATTTTTTTCTTTTTATTTTGTTTTTCTTTATCTTGACTTACTTTATTTTATTTTATTTTATTACATTTGATTTTATTATTTTACTGTATTTAAAATTTTTATTGTATTTTATTTTATTTCGTTTTATTTCATTTTTTTCTCTTTTATATTAATTTGTGTTATTTTTTTTTTAAATTCATATTATCTTTGTTTATTTTTAATTATATATATATATATATATATATATATTTTTTTTTTTTTAATTTGATAAAGTTCATTTTATTTCATTTAGTTTGATATTTTAATTTAGATTTCTTCCTTTAATTTACTTTAATTCATTTTTTCATTGTATTTTTTATTTTATTTCATTTTATTTAGTTTTATTTAAATTTTTTATTTCTTTTATTTATTTATATAATTTTTTTGTTTAATATTATTTTATATTATTTTAATTAATTTATTTTATTTTTTATTTTATTAATTTTATTAATTTATTTTTTTATTTTCGTCTTTTATTTAGATTATTTCTAATTTTTATTTAATTTAGTGTTTTTATTTTTATTTAGTTTATGTATCAAATTTTGCACGTGAGTTTAGTACATATATTCGATGGTAATCGGGCACTGTTACCTGAGCCCAGTTCATTGATCTTTCCAAAAAAAAAGAAACTTTAAACCCTCAGTCCACCTTAATTTGAAACAAAAAGCAATTAACAATAAAAATCGACAAAATTGAATGCAAATTGCTTCAACACTTTGCATACATTTCATGCAGCTGCAATAAAAAAACCTAAATAAATATATAATAGAGGTTCAGATTTTTTTTACTTTAAAAGGTGCACAACAACTACAGCTGCCAACTTCACTTATGGTTTTATGTTATTTGTAAAAAATTTTAATGAAAACAAAAACACAAAAATTACTTAACAAATGAGCGCTGTCAACACTCAACATTCGCATACATACATACGTATGTACAAATACAAACTATTTATTCGAAACAATACTAAAAATAAGCAATCAATTACAACAGTGGCAGTCAACAGCTAGCAAAATAGCGACGACAGATATATACATATGTATGAGCAACTAAAGCCGATGGTGGCTATAAAAATGAACAACCAAATAACTAAGCGACAGACTGCCGAGCAGGTAGTCACTCAGACGGACAGACGGACAGACGGACAGTTGTCAATTAAACACAAATAAATACTTTCGCTAATTAAAAATAAATTCAATTAAAATCGATACCGATACAAGTTGGTTTACTCTTGGAATTGTTGGTATTTGATTGTTGTTGTTGCTTTTGCCATTGTTGTTCACTAGTTTGTAGTTATTTATTTAGTAAAATCACATTTTTTTCGTTGCTTTCATTGTTGGCACGAGTAATGCTCATACAGGCACACACACACACACACACGAACATACATACATCGCCAGCAAATGTAAAAGGGGGCAACATAGATATTTGCATATAATTGAAAATCAATTAGGCGATCGCTTGTTGACGGCAATGCGGCGATGACGATATGACTCAAATTGTTGTGACAATATAATTTAACATAAATGAGAATATAATATCATGAAATAAAATGAAATAATTTAAATTAAATTGAATTCTATTAAATAAAATAAGATTGAAAAAAGTTAAAATACAATAAAATAAACTAAAATAAAATAAAATATTATAATTTAAATTTAATTAAATCAATAAAAATAAAAATTATAATATAAAGTGAAGTAAAGGAAATAAAATAAAATAAAAGAATTGAAAAGAAAAAATATAAACTTAAAAAAAAGAAGTAAAATAATTTAAATTAGATTCAATTAAATTAAATATAAAAATTAATTGAAAGTGGAACGAAAAAAAAGAAAAAAGTAAAAAAGTAGATAAAAAATTTTATTGAATTTTTTTTTTTATGAAAAAAATTATTTCTATATATACATACAATGCTTCTTATTCTTACATATAAATTATATGAATCTTTCAAATAATATATTCATTGCTGAAACCATATGTTAAAATATAATAATATTTAATATATATAATATTTATTTCCGCCAAACAATTCCGTATCTTCTATTACATTTATCAAAATAATTTCTTTTATTTTAATTATCCTTATTTCTTACTTTTTTCTCTCTCAACAGATAACAACGAACCGCCACGCATCAAATGCAATCTGCGCAAACACAAACCAAATCGCAAGCCACGCACACCTTTCACCACACAACAGCTGTTGTCGTTGGAGAAGAAATTCCGTGAAAAACAATATTTAAGCATAGCAGAACGTGCTGAATTCTCCTCATCCCTGCGTTTGACCGAGACCCAGGTGAAAATTTGGTTTCAAAATCGACGCGCCAAAGCGAAACGATTGCAAGAAGCCGAAATTGAGAAAATCAAAATGGCCGCGCTGGGACGTGGTGGACCGGGCGCGCAATGGGCAATGGCCGGCTATTTTCATCCGAGTCTAATGCATTTGGGATAAAGTGCGAAATCATCCAAAGTAAATAACATACTAGGTTCTTTCAACTAAAGTCATGTTACAGTTTCTGCGGACAAAGAGCTATTTTAATTTAGCATTCAAGCATTTCGACCCAGTTCTTATATGTAACATATAATACATTTCTTTCTTTTCATTAGTTAAGCTACAGTTTATTTAATTTACAAAAAAAAGGGTTTTCGTAGTTTTACTTACCCAAATTGCTGTGATGTTAGCGCATTTTACATTATAACTGTAAATACATACATATGTTAAAAAAACAAAAGTAAAAGAAATGTTTAAGCAAAATAAAGTGAAAGTAGTAGACATATTATAAAAACAACAACAACAAAAAAACAACAAAAATAATATTAAAAAAATATAAATAAATGAAAAAATGCAATAAATGAAAAAATGCAATAAATCGAAAATTTACACAAAATTCGTAAAACCACCAAATTATTTTTGTAATTGTTTTTATTAAAACAATTTTTTGAGCGCTACAGATTTTTGCTTTTTTAAAATAAATTTAAGATTTCTTTTATAATTTTTTAATTTTTATTTCATGTTTTGTTCACTTAAATTTGTCTAATAGTTTTATTCATTATTTTCTTTTAATTTCTAAATTGTTCTAACTGTTCCTCTATTTCTAATTACAGTGCTACTGAAAATTTAACTAATTTTATAATATTTATTTAACTTTAAGTATTTGTTTTTCATTTCTTAATTATTTTTGGTTTCATAAAAAATATTAAATAATTTGTAAAATATTAAACACAAAATTCCAAAAAAAAGTTAGAATCCAGCCTCCACAATCCAAAACAATAAATAGCAAACAAAAATCTTCAGTGTAATAAATTCAAAAATAAGCTTCATATCTATTTGTTGTAAACACTGAACACTCAATCACAACAATTTTATGTAAATTTAAAAAATTAAAGAAAAACGTGCAAATATAAAGCTTTGTTTACCACCAAAAAAAAAAGCTTATAAAATATTTCCTACTAAAAAATCAAAATGAAAATAAAAAAATAATTTTGAAATATTATGACAAAAATAGAAAATCGAAAAGTCAGTAAACACAACCAAACATACATATATATAAAAATAAAATAAAATGCAAAAATGTCCACAACCATTTTATGTAAATACAAACACATATACATAAATAGTTAAGCAACTGTACATAAATATGTATCTTATATTAATGTAGACTCGCTAATTATAAAAAAAAATATATGTGAGAGAGCACACGGTTAAAAGTGATTATATAATTTATATTGTACTATAAAGCCAACACCAATTGGCACTAATCAAAGATTAACTCATAAATACAATATACAACTTAATACGTACATATGCATATACATATGTAAGTAAATAACAAAAAAAGAAACTAAAATTAAAAATATAAAAAATTATAATTTATTATTAGCACTAAAATTATTTAAATAAAACACCTACATATTTAGCTATAAACAAACATACGAGTACATACTATATACATAAATACCTACATAGTTATATTATTAATAAATAAGTCAAGAGAAAACAAGTCGTGCACATGAGAATTTCAAAAAGAAAAACAAACAAAAAATACAATAAAAAGCAAAAACATATTACATATAAGTAAAGAAAATAAAACAAGAAAGCCTTTTTGAAGAAAAAATTAAAATAAAAAAATTGTTACTTCTTTTATACTTGGAATTATTTGTGGGTGGTGCATGACGTTTCGGTCACGGTACGAACATTTTGTTGTCTACCGAGGAAGAAATGCAGATATTCAGGACTATTCTACATTTCGATTACGCTCCCGCTCTCCGTTCCGCCACAATCGTAATTAGGTACTCTGAGTTAAGGTCGGTATGCAGCTCTTACGAAAACCAAAAACTCCATACAAAAAAGTACAAAAAAAAAAATGCGCGAAATTTTTTTTTACGAATCAGTACGCACCTCGAACGAAAAAAAACACCATTTTCTTTTGCCTGTTTCTAAAGTTTTTAAACAAATACGAAAGCACGGCAACAAAGGTTTCCGAGCGAAATAAATAGTCTCATATATATTTGGCGAGAAACAAGAGGAAGAGTAATTTTGAAACGTATTAAAGCAATTTATGTAATGTTTTTACTTTTTTCATCAACTTCTATACCTTTTATTTATTTTTAGCCATAAAAAAGGTAAGAATACATAATTATGTATAATCAGCGTTAAATATTTAACGCGCTGTACTCAGCTCTACTCATGTTTTTCGTTTTGTTTATTTATGTTTGCATATCTTCTTCCTTTATAAAGAGCTGTTCACAATAAAAAATCATCTGCCAAATTTCCGTGCCTATTACATTTTTCCATCCACGAAATATATGAGTTTTTTTTCGTTAGAGATGCATACCGACCTTTACGATCGAATCGAAAGAAAAAGAGGAAGATAGAACCATTTTCGAAATCAGCTGGTTGCATGTGAATGTGTGAAATTGCAACAAAACAAAGCAAACAATTTGCAAACAATTTTTGTATAATTCAAATAAATACAAAAATTTTTTGCTTTTAACGTTGAATGGAATCAAGAGCCGCGGCAGTATTTCATGAGGATTGAGAGACAAGTTTCATCCATTTCAGATGAGTGATGAATTTTAAGAAATTGTACTTGTAATTGATAATTTTTGATATAATAAATTTACTTATTTGGATACAAAAAAATTTTTTTGGATTAAAAAAAGATATTTTCAAGTACGTCCTGGACATTTTTGAGCAAGAAACTCGATCAAGTACTTTGACACGGTTTACTTAACCTAATCGAGTAGTACGATCGAAATGCAGAATACATAGAATTTAGTAGAATCGAAAGTTTCGAAGATTTATCGAAACGGAACGTAACGTAGAATACCAAATCCGTCAAACGGAGATAATTTCGATTCGAGTCAAAATGCAGAATAAGGCTGATTACCTAATATTATCCATATTTCAGATCAAAATTTTGTTAAAAAAAAACTTAAAAAAAGTATTCCATATCCAATTCAATAACGAGTGCAAAACTAACGGTCAATTGAAAAGCACCAGAACTGGCACATAGATGGCGCTACTAGAATTAAATTCATATGATTTTTAGTTAACCCTTGCCCTTCAAAAGACGCGTATATAAATTTGACAGCGGTTGGATCAACCATCAAGGATTGGTATGCTAAGTTTAGACGTAGTGAAATAAGCACCCAAGACGCTGAACGCTGTGGACGCCCGAAAGAGATTGTTACCGAAGAAAGCATCAAAAAAATCCACGAAATAATTTTGAATGACCGCAAAATTGAATGAAATAACAGGCACTCTAGAGATATCGACTGAATGTGTACGAATATTTGGGTATGAGAAAGCTCTTTGCAAAGTGGATACCGCGTGAGCTCATTTTTGACCAAAAACCAAAACGAGTTGTTGATTCGAAGCAGTGTTTGGAGATGTTCATGAAGGAATTTTCGTCGAATGAAACGGTGATCGCCGAAACTGAGACTTTTTTTGAAGCAAAGGACAAATTGTACTACAAAAATGGTATTGAAAGTGGGAGGGTCGCTATAAACAGTGTCTCACCCTTGAAGGGAAATAAGCTGAATACAAAGATGAATTTTGCCAAAAGAAAATGTGTTTTTCTAAGGTAGCCCGGGGACTTTTCAATTGTATTGGAAAATTTCCGCCATTGAGTGATTTCGTATGGTTCAAAATTTATAGTTTATAACTAAATTGCTGAGAAACATCTGTCTAGCTAAGAAATGATTTTTCTCAAAAAGTGAACATTTGGAACCTGTTTCCTTCTTTCTTTAATGCCGTAGTCATTCATTGCGCGATTATAGCGGAGTTAAACTGAACGTCAGTCGTTTCTTCTTTTCGCCATTTGGCGCCAGTTGGAGATATATCAGATGTTGTCATCATCCATGCCGCCGCACCATATAGCTGGACGGGAATGATTAGTTACTAGTAGAGTTTGGTTTTGATTCGACAAGAGAGGGCTTTACATTTCAAGTGCTTACCCAGCCCAAAGTAGCAGCTGTTGGAAACAATGGTTCTGTTAAGGTTGGTGTTGTTAATGCTTTTTACTAAACAGACGAAATTATTTACGATTTCAAAGTTATGACTGTCAGCAGTGACTTGGAGACGAGTCGTCAAAGTGAAAACTGTTTATTTGATTACCGGAGATATTTACATATTTGTGGATGTGTAGCCGAGTTATTAACCAAAAATGGTGAAAAGTGGGTAAGAAAAGTTAAATTTTGCGATTTTGGGGCACGTTTTCCGGGTAAGTTGGTTTTACATTTCTTTATCTCATTCAATATCAAAAACGAAACGATGTTCTGAAAAATATGTGTTCTTATCTAAAGTCCTTAAGTAAGATTTTTATGAAATTTATTTGGCAAGCACGTCAGCGCCTTTAAATATACTCTAAACCAGAGGACCACGGACGAATACTTAAGACCCTGGAACACTTCCATCGTAGAACTTACCACCAAATTATTGTGGACAGACCAAACTGTCGCTCTTGCATTAAGCAAAATATTACTCTTAGTAAATATTAGTATACTTGTGAGTGTGATAAAGATTCTTGTGATTCAGGATCAGTATATTTGCGTGTATCCGACCTTTAACTGATTGAATCGTCATATCTTTTGCGATGATCCCTGCTCTGTCCTTAAGGATAGTTGAAAGAAACTAAAACAGTTTGTTAAATAACGCGAAATGTTAGCTAACGCATTGTTGGGATACGATTGGGAGCAAAATAGTCCTCAACCTCCCCTAACAACCAACTTACCTTGTTTGAGCAGTCCTCACCATTAACAATGAATTTATTTATCATAGCATTGTTGAACATAGATGGCTTACCTTTTTATTAATTTTTTTTATACTTAATTAGGAGGAACAGTGTTCGATTAATTCCATATAAATTTCGTTTAACAGGCGATTATTCGTACACAAGTGACGTGGGAAGATGGGAACTTAACTAACTGACTGCTAGAGGTAAGCAGACAATTAATCTGACACAAAGCCATGCACGTTTTTAGGAGGTATTTTGCGTTTGTTTGTGCACAATTGAACAATAAATACTCTTTATCCTATGGAAGATCGATTTTTCGCTAAAAATTAAAAAAAAACTTATCTCAATGTGATCGCACTTTGGCAGTTTAGCATCCGATGAGTATCCACCAATACAGGCGAGGTTTAGTTCACCGTCAAGCCTTTACTTCATGCATTTGGTTTCAAAAGTTTTCAGCATTTCTTTCTTTTTTTTTAAATATATTCGTGGCTGAGTTTCATAATCAACGATCTACTGACGAGAGTTAAATTTTACAGAAAATTAGAAATTTCAAGATGAAGAAATTTCGTCTCGCAATCGACTTTGTAACGAACCCACGAGATATCTGGGGCGTTAAATACTTATTATTTTTCTTTGGCTTAGGAACCGCTTACGCTATTATAGCCGCATACACAATAGCGCGCCACTCGCTCCTTCTACTTGCTGTTTGGAGGTCTTCCTCTACCTCTACTTCCCCCAGCGGGTACTCCATCGAATACTTTCAAAGTTGGAGCGCTTTCATCCATTCAGCGTAGCACTGTGTCTTATTCGCTGAACTATGTCAATGTCGTCGTATAACTCGTACAGCTCATCGTTCTATCATCTGCGGTATTCGCCGTTGCCAATGCGCAAAGGATCATAAATCTTCCACACAACACTTCCCTCGAGAGCTCCTAAATCTGACTCCTCGGATGTCAACATCGTCCAGGCTTCTGCACCATATATCAGGACGGGAATGATGAGCGACTTGTTGAGTTTGGTTTTGGTTTGTCGTGAGAGGACTTTACTTTTCAATTGCCTACTCTGTCCAAAGTAGCACCTGTTGGCAAGAGTGATTCCGCGTTGGATTTCATTGCTGGTGCTGTTAATGTTGGTTCCTAGATAGATGAAATTATCTACGACTCCGAAGTTATAACTATCAACAGCGACGTCAAGTCAGCATAGTCGCGAATACGATTACTGTTTATTTGATGACAGGAGATAGTTCGTCTTGCCCTAGTTCACTACCGGAGCCATTCGCTTCGCTTCGTTGTCTAACCTGGAGAACGCAGAACTTATGGTGCGATTGCTATGACCAATTATATCAATATCATCGGCATACGCCAACAATTGTACACTCTTGTAGAAGATTGTACCTGGTCTATTTAGCTCTGCACCTCGTATTATTTTCTCCAGCCAGCTCCATCAAATTGAAGAAATCACACGATAAAGAGTCACCCTGTCTAACACCTGGTTTGGTACCGAACGGCTCGGAGAGGTCCTTCCCAATTCTGACTGCACTTCTGGTATTATCCAGAGTCAGTTTACATAGCCGAATAAGTTTTATGGAGATATCAAATTCAGACAAAGCGGCGTAGAGGCAGTTCCTTATTGGGCTGTGTGTGGAAGGCAGCTTTAAAATCGATGAAAAGGTGGTGTATATCGATTGTTAAATACTGCTAATTACCTAATACAGGAGCAGAGCTCGATTTCGCGTGATTTCCCACTTTTAATAAATGTCTTGGGAGCGCGCTAATAAAGAGCTCATATCCTAATCACATAAATACATAAAACATAGGGATGTAAGTATGTATGTAAATAAAAACACTGAAATTTCTATGTACAAAACTGTCGTAAGTAATAAATTTTCGACGCAAGCGATGACGGCGACAAGCATTGCGGAGAAAAAAAGAAAAAGAAAAATAGCGAAAAATTAAAGCAGAATAAGTTGTTTAGAATATTTCGAAGATCGAGTTTTGATTTCCGCAAAGTAAGTTGTCGACATATTATTATGTATGTAACCACGCTGAATGAATGTATCAATGTGTGTACGCTTGTATCGTTAGACCTTTATTGGTTTGTAAAATATGCCAGATTGGTAATAAATTACGTACAAAAAGCTACGTGGACAACTTCAAAATGTGCAAAAGGCTCCAATTGAGGCCCCAGCGTTGATCAGTTGGATCAGTTTGGCTTGAAGTTGGACTTGGAGTTTTGGGTTTATTAAATGAGCAGTAACAAATAGCGAGCAAGTTTGTATGTGAAAATATTTATAAATGTGTGTATGTGACAGAAGGCTTATGCACTGAAAATCCGGTCATACATACATGCGAACATACGCAAACACATGCTACAAGGAAAAGAGAAACAAGAAGAAAGAACAACAAACACACAACTTTAGTACGTCATACTTGAGCGGCCCACAATTGTAACAAAGTGCACATGGTAACAACGCCAACAGTGCAAACAATAAATACAACATCAAAAAAATCCAACGTTGTAAGTAAGCAGATGCAGCTAGTTGTACTCGCCCGCGCCGACATCATTGCAGCGCACACCAAATGTGCAATTCTCCTTCACCAAGCTCAAGTTGTTGATGTCTCAATTTCTTTGAACTACATCAAGTCGACCAAGACCCATTCGACTATTTTACCAATTGGCCGGCATTTCGTTAGTCACAATGGGAGGAAGAAATCTTATGTATGTATGTATGTACATACATATGAATGTAAGTATGTATGTGCATGAATCGATTGAATGAACAAATGAATGAACAAAGAGATGAATGCTTTGTATGGCGGTAAGTCGGCAGCGGATGGACGAGCTTATGTGCGGTGCGGCAATATGTATGAACGTCAAAGTCGTGTAAAATCGTAGCAATGAGACGTTTTAAGAAAAGTTGTACGATAAATTACACATACACCAGCGTCAGCGCCAGCGGCAAAGGATATTTCGACTTCCCAGTGGGAAAAAGCTGTTCAAGAAATTTTTATAATATTCTTTTTTTTGAACTTTTTTTTATAATTCTGATGCTAGTAAGCTTTAACGGTTTATTGTTATGTTCTTGATTGTATGAAATCTAGTCTAGTGGAAGTACCACTTATCGTGAAATTGGCATAGTGAAACTCTTTTTGAACTCGAATAAGATTATGCAACCCGTAAAAAGGAAAATCGAAATTTACTCTTCAGATAATATTGTGCTTTTCCTTCTTCTTTTTCTTTTTCTAAGCGATTCTTACGCGATATTAACTATAGCGTGTCATTATTTTCTTCTTTTAGCCGTTCGGCGCCATTTGGAGACACCAAGTGAATTTATATAGGTTCTTCTTCATGCCATCGGTCTGCCGGAGTAAAGCTCCTCTGCGTATGGGGGATGACTACTACCGCTGACGATGGAATTAAGAGCTGTATGAGATATACGCCGACATTGACATAGTTCAATGAATTAAGGGATAGAAGCTACCTTACGACACGTTGAACGGATGGACGAAAACACTCTAGCTCTGAAAGTATGGTGGCTGCCCCCAGTAAATAAAGTATCGAATAGTTTAAGAGCCAAGATACGAGTGCGCTGACTCATTGTTTGAGAGATATTTCCTCTTGCTCTTATTCACTATCAGATCCATTCGCCTCACTTCCTTCCTTATCCAGTATTGAGATAGGAGAACTTATGACAAGCATTTTGAAGCTGATGTTGTCAATGGTGAATTTGCCGGTTCTGACAGCACGGTGGTCTTCAATCTCTCACACAGTACTCTTTATAACACATTGAATGCGATATTGAGTAGGCTTATCTTATGATAATTGGTGCAATATTTTTTTTTTTTTTTGCATTTTGTACCAGAAATTATTATGATGAACATGAGTCCATTTTCCACTCTTGCGTCTTATATAATTATCTTTAAATCCTACCTAAGCGATTTTTGGCTGATTTTCTGATCAGATTTGTGACGTCCTTAATGCTGCTTTCTCAAAAAAAAATAGAATTTTTTTTAAGAAACTTTTGTTTTCCACACCACGATCGAATTTAGAAAAATCTCTTCTATACAAATATTTTCATATTTTAATCACATCTGTGTTCGAAAGAATGACTGGTGACACGCTTTGTTACTCACTCGGCTTTAGTAGTTGCGCCTCTTTGGCTCTTTCCATTTCGAACACGATTTGAGTGCTCCTCATATTTGAGCAGCTACAACAGTTTGCTTTGACAACGTTATCGAAATCAGACGGTGAGTCTCCACACAGTGCATCCACAAATTCCCTAAAACCTTAGATGAAAGGATGCTACTGTAGATTGCATTAACGGGAAAACAACAACGCAGAATAACGCAATTTCTTGTTTAGTAATTAAATTTTATATTAAAGTTATATTTGTTAGGGATGATCGCATTATGTGGAAACATAGACAGAGGACAGAAAGAAAATTCATGAGAGCCTTTTGGGTTAAAAAGTATGTCACAGAAACCACGAGACGGAGAATACAATAAAATCTGAAACCTATAATTCTCATGGTCCAATACGAACACGAATTAAATATTTGCGCAGCAACTACGGCTTTGTCTCATATAACGGACTTTTTACTTTCCACTCACCGCTAGACTAAAGATCGAATATTTAAGACATTAATCAACAGAACTCAACTAAACTAGGCCAAGAGTAGACCTGCCTCCCTCATAACAGCCCTTCTACATTTGACCAAGCTGTTGATTTAATAGAAAAATCTGCCGAGTATCTAATATCTGATTCCACCCGAACTTAGTCTTACTTACTTGTCATGGTTTAAACTGTTACCTTCAGCGAATAGCAGAAATATCATTGTTAGTCCGACAAAAATTAAGCTTTTTTCATACCATTAACTCAGCATGAGATTTACTCTCCTTTACACATGCGCGATCGTAGATCCCAAAGACGTTTCTCGGGTTTCTTGCGTCATACCACTTTTTTGACAGGCATGCACATTCAAATTTCTTACGCTCAGCCAATCGCACAGAAAGACCTTCTTTGAGCTATTCTATCATCTTTAGAACATTTTGCATACTTGATATGGAAAAAATGAATGATTTAAAGCATTTTGGATTGTTAACAGCTTGGATACTCAGTTTCTACCCTATGGTTTCCATCTACGGGAATTTACATTAACTACCCCAATAATTATTTGTATCAATCAGAGGTAAAAGCATTATTTCCCGCCCTTACGTATTGAATTAACATCTAAAAAGCACATTTGACTTTGTAAGATTTTCCAAATTTTTAAATTTTGAAAAATTTTCTAAATTGCTTTGGACTAGAACAGAGTCCGCTCGTTGTTCTTAGCAGGCTCGCGAAGTCAATATCATACGGGTAATGTGTATTGCATCTATATAAGTACATATTAATACATATATAAGTGTATGTGTGTGTGTGTGCATCATGAGAACCAACTGCTAGCAACGCCAACAGCAAACGCAGAGTGCGGCAAAAATAATTGTTGCAACAAATATTTGATGCTTGCAACATCATCAGCAATTCAATGCTAACAAAGCACAATATTATGAATAATTCAGCGGATAACGAATGAAATCAGCCACCACAACAACCAACAACAATCAGGCTCGGCTGGTAGAATGAGGCATGTGGAGCTCACAGTGAAGTCATTTGAACTGATGATGGCTGCGAGCTGCTAGCGAGCGCCAAGCCAATAATGTGCAGCATTCTAAGCTAGCTGTTGTTTTAGTCATGATAATAAAATGAAAAACGTAGAAAATAGCAACAAAAAGAAAGCAACAACAAAAAACAAAACAAAAAACAAAATTTAAAAAAACTAACAACAACAAAAAGACAAGTTGATAGTGCTGCATGCGCCTGACATTATAAATGCAAATATGTGATAGCGTACAAATGCATTTGTAAGTATACATACATATGTACATATATGTATTTGTGCATTTGTTGTTTTTGTTGTTATTCTTGTAATTGCAATCAAATGTTATATGTACGAATGTATGTAAAATGCTTACAGAAATATTTCAATTTCGAAAAAACAAATTGCTCTTGTGCACGTTGCTACAACAACACCAATGTCAATAGCTAACACAATTGCTGCAACAATAATAACAACAACAAAAACCACATACAAATCAACAATGGCATTCCATATACGTGTTTTCAAAAACAACTCTCCAACGCCAAGCCAGCGCAACTCTAATGCGCGCATCACAGCAATAATAGCAACAAGAGCAACAACAACAATAGTGCATTGCAGCTGCTGTCGCCGGCGCCTTGACAGCCTTATCAAAATGCAATTAAATTTTAATTAATAAAATACTGCAAATTGCACATTTGAAAGCATGCAAATGCAATTATTTTGCCGTATAAATACGTATGTGTGTTTGTCTGTGCGTGTGTGTATATTTAACATTTAGCTCAGTGAAATAAATAATTATTATTTAAATAATAAAATTCTCGCCATCATGACCGCAATGTAATATTCAGCAATAAAAATCAGTCGAATGATAATGAAGTGAATAAATAATTTTTCATTTTAAAATCAAATTAATTGCGCAAAAAAAAAAAAAAAATAACAATAAAATTAATAATAATAACAATAAAGAAATAAATATAAAGTGCTAAATATGCTTATCTCACTACATAGTATAAGTACATATGTATGTACATACGTATTTATCAACGCTCATCCAACCAGCCTCCGGATAACGCCTACTAGAAGAGTAAATTGTTGTCAAGCGGCGCTCATACGTACACACATATATGTACTTAGTAGGGACATAAGTACTGTTACACACATTTTATGCTATAAAATAAAAAATAATGAATGTTTTTGGACCAATTTTTTTTTACATACTTATTGATATATATTGTATACAAAAAAGCAGTATTCATTCGAAATGCCCGCCTTTGGCCTTCACGCCCGCCTTAAGTCGGACTGGCCAATCATCAATAGCCCCACGCACCTCCTCCATTGGGAAATTGGCCACAGCACGAATCAAAGCTGTCTTAAGAGAATCAATGTTGGGGTATCTTTTGTGGCAAACCACTTCCTCTAAAACTGTCCACAATTTGTAATCCAGCGGGTTCAAATCAGGACTGCCAGAGGGCCACTCTTCAGAGGAAATGAATGCTGGTATATTGTTTTGGAGCCAGATTTGGGTCGTTTTAGCTTTATCGGCGGGCGCAGAGTCTAGCTGAAAAGTCCATGATTGGTTTTGGAACATGGAATGGTTAAGTGGTCTTACAACAGCTTCCAAAACGGTTTCTTGGTAAACTTTGGCCGACGTTTTCACCCCTTCTTCGCAAAAATGCAAGTCAGTTACCCCATCATAAGAGACACCCCACCAAACCATGACTGAAGCTGGTCGATGACCTTTTTCGACCCGTGGAATCAGTTCAGATGCTTCCTTAGATGACTGTGCATACACCCTATCATTTTGTTTAATAAATTTTTCCTGCACGGTAAAATTTTTTCATCGGTATACAAGATTTTTCTGTGCAAGTTATCAGCGGACAGCTTTGATGACTTGCAGCGTTCGAACTGTGCATGGACGGCCCGACCGGTGGCGGTCTTTAACATTCCCAGTCACCTCAAACAGTTTTATGCACCGGTAGACGAACATGCGACTAATGCCGAGCGGACGAAGTTTTTTGAAAATATCACCTTTTTTCATTTCACAATTAAAAAGCGCTTTAACAGCGATGCGGTTTTCATTATCTGACCATTCCATGTTGAAAACTCACACAATTTTGAATTCCCGATACAGACTAACGGTTTACAGGTTATATTTTATAAATCGTATGGGAATTATGTGGTATGCTCAATTCTTCTATTGAAATGCGTGTGTTTACTGTTGTAACAGTATTTACATATGTCCCTACCAAGTATATGCACGTACCTACACATGTTGTGCTTTAAATTTAATATTTTTAAGCATCGTTACCGGCGCTCCGCTAAAAACCGCTACTTTGAACGGATTACGTGATCAGCGATTATGGTGAAGAAAAATGAATGAAATAAAATAATAAAAATTAATTTTACGTTAAGTAACAGCGCAACACCAACAACAACAGCAAAACACTTAAGCAATTATACTAATTATTTGTATTTGTATTTATTTATTGTCTTTCTCATAATTTGAGCTATTTGTACAATGTCATTTGGGTTCAACAGAGATCTGCGTAATCTCATTTGCTTCTGCTGCTGCTATTTTTTCCGCAAATATACATGCATACATATGTATGTATGTATTTCTATTAATCATATCATCCTTGTCTGCCCACTGCGTTATGTTGTCTCGTTGCAGCTTATGTTCATCTCTTTCATTATTGCTATGTATGAAGTTGCGAGTCAAAAATGATAGAGTGAAGAGATTGCACCTTCAGGGATACCGTTATTCACTGTTATAAAATTTTAAAATCAGCTGCTGCTTTCCTTTCGTCACATTTTCGATTCATTCTTAATAGTGCATAGTAAGCAAGCAGTTAATTTTAATATTTCGCGAATTTACGTTCTATATATGTATATACATATGCGCCAGCGGTACCCTGGTGTGTTTCGCTTAACCGAGATAAATATTGAAAAAAAGTAAAAAAAAAAACTCTGGCTATGTTTGATATTAACATTTGAATCATGTGACCTATTTTACGTTTTTACGTTTTTATTTTTATTTTCTATGGAATCTTCGAAAGATTTTTTATATTCCATTGTACTCCGCCCCATGTAATTAATCTCGCTTGGTATTTCTGGCATCTGGATATTGACAACAGTATTTTCAGTGCTTCCACCTGGTCGAAAATTAAATTTTTCAAACATGTAGCAATGGGCTTGTAAGCTATGTTCTTGAGTATAATGAAGGCGCTGCATCCTCTGGCGGAAATAGAAAATTATAATCATCCAGAATTGGAAGTTCATCCATACAGTTATTTGCACATTTTTTGCTTTTAATGAATTCCACTCACCCAGCTCATTCTTTTTATATGTAGTTGCGATATAGCGAAATTTTCGATCAGAAACCGAAGGTGAGCCCGAAGGAGATGGCCGATTTAGAATATGATGGAATAGAAATAGAAAATGTAGACAGATGTACTTATACATACATATATGGCATAGACAGCGTCATGAAATTTCCACCACGCCCACCAAATTCACGACTCCTCCACTTGAGTGGGGCGGGATTAATTCTGCCAAGTGAAGAAATGATGCAGTACATGGCACAATTGGAAGCGATTTGCGTATCCACTTATAGAGAATCCGATGTATAAAGTATCCAATCTAACTGTCTAAAAAAATAAACATTTATTAAAACAAGAATGCTTACAAAGAAAAAAAATTTTTTATTAAAAATAATAATAAATAAAATAAATATTTATTTGTCCGTTTAATTCAAAAGTAACAAATCACAAACAAAGAAAAATATCTAAATTTTGTTTTAAATTTCATCAATTTCTGAAAAAAAAAGTTTAATTTCATTAATAATTTCTTTTGCGTGCAATACTTTGTGAAAACATATGTGAATTGGCAGCATACCAAAGCAAACTCGAAATTGTGACGTATACATACACAATAACAACAACAACAACAACAAATGAAGGCGCAATCTAGTATACATCATTCATGGGTACGTGTACATATATGTTTCAAGGAGAAGTAACCTCCTGTTCGTTACTGACCTTTGGCTTGAAAAATGAGTAGCTAAATTAACGGAGAGACATTTTCGTTTCATCTTATCAACTGAATTAAATCTCAATTAAATTAATTACTAATGCGAATCACGCTAACAGCGACTGTTGCAACACCAATCTATCACCAACAACAACACGCGCCATAACCATAAATACAGTAAAGGAATAGATTAGTAAACAAAGATTCTAGTTAAATACTAGTCGGAAATAGGATGAAATCAAACCAATTCGTTATTTGTATAGCAGTTCACCAGTAAAGGGAATAATAACCATTTTCACCATCAGCTATTCGTATGTTGTTGTTATTTCTAGTACACCACGGCGAAGTTTCATTTTCGAATAAGCTCAGTTGAAGTGCCGAAGTATGTCGTTGCTCTTTAAATCACAACAGAGATAGCAGATTGGTAGAGATAATCACTGTTGCGCGTTAAGTTCTCGATTCAATACTCGCTGCAGGCAAATTCATTTCTTTTTTTCTGAAGTTGTAACTCAACATGCACAAATGAACTGGTATTTAACTAGTATGAAGCTGTTGCATAGTCGGACAATTGACAATTCGTATGACATCGACATGTTAGAAATACCAATTGCTTACATAGGAAATACGTGGATGGAAAATGCACTATTTCGTGTGAAAATGCAACCTAGTTGGATTCTAGTTGACAACTAGTATTTTTCCCTGCAGGGCAGAGCTATTTGCCATGCATGTACTATGTGTAGTATATACATATGAACATATGCGAATAAATAATTTTTTTTTTTTTTTGTATAATAAAATAATGTATTAAGAAGAAAAATTAAATAAAAATAATTTTTGGTTTTTAGAAAATACGTAATTAACTTTGGAAACCGGTTGTCATAAATAATTTCATATTATTTCTATTCGATTTGAGAGGTTCTCAAATAAGGTCAAATAAACCGATAATTTTTTTAATCATAAAAAATAGTAATTTAAAATCCTAGCTTAACTTGGCATCAGTTATAACTTAGGGTCTTAGTTTTGCATTGAGTGATGATCTCTTTTCGGAATAATTGCAAAAAACTCACGAAATTCGAATGAGACAAAACCAGAATTTTGCTTGCACCGAATTTTAAAGTAGAATTTCATTATAACTTTAATTAAATTTCATTAATTTAAACAAGTAAGGAAGACAAAGTTCGGGTGCAAGCGGAAATTAGATGCTCGACTACTATTTATATTAAAGACCAGGCGGATTATCTGACGTTCACAGAAAGACTAGTGTCCAGTTATATCGGAGATAAGTTTGGTAGGTGGCTCCATTTTAGTATTTTTGGCAAATATTTGGAACTCAGGTCACATTTTCTTCATAAATTCCTTAAACATACAATCCTAAGTCCCCAAATCGGTTGAAAAAGCAAAAGAATATCTGTTGTATGAGAGGTAAATAAATTTCTTGACCCCTATCAGCTATTTGTGGTGAGACTTTAGTCCCTATTAGAAGCATACCTGCTTGGTAGCATACCTAGCAAGTTTGTCTGAGTTCTTTTGATTAAGATCTCATGTAAAATATTCCATCTTAAGTCAAGCAGTGGGCAGAAAGTAAAAACTCGGTTATATGGGGCAAGGGCGTAATTGTTCCTCGATTTTGCCCATATTCAATTCGTGTTCACACTAGACTATTATAAATATCAAATTTTAACGAAATCTGTTTAGAGTGGTTTCTGGTACACATACTATAAGTATATTCTTTGTTCCAAAAGTGAGTGTTACAAAAGTGAGTGGTGCCATGCCCGCTCGAAAGCGAATACCTCCACTAGACTATTATAAATATCAAATTTTAACGAAATCTGTTTAGAGTGGTTTCTGGTACACATACTATAAGTATATTCTTTGTTCCAAAAGTGAGTGTTACAAAAGTGAGTGGTGCCATGCCCGCTCGAAAGCGAATACCTCCACTCCAGAGGAAAGATTAGGTGGAGTAAGATTAGAGTTTTGTTGATCTCTCCAATTGGTATCGATCTCTGAAGAGTTACGAATATATCGCACATGACGGATTGTTTTCATAACATGAGCCGACACAACAAAAATTATTTTTAAATATTTATTGAAAAATAATTAAAACTTCCGAGCAGTGGAGAGCACTTCTTAGTACACACATATATATTTTTATACAATTATGTTTTCACCAAAAAAATCATTACTTATAATTATAACTATTATTGTAATATATGTACATATATTTTTATTATTATTATAATTTAATTATATTATGATTTTAATAAATCGATCAATTTACAGTTTTTATTTTTCCTCGCTTGGAACCTCATAGTAAAAAATTCGTCATTCAAAAAATTATCCATTTACCTCCATCGAAAAAGACAGTAATCGGAAGGAGCAAGATATGGAGGGTTGGATAAGACCTCGATTTTAGCGTTTGCAGGTAGTTTTCGACTTTTACAGCCACGTTGGACCAAGTAAACTCCTATTACCCATATAAATTATGTTCGGGTAACTTAGTCCATACACCAACAATATCGTCTGAAGATGTATGTATTTATCCATGTGAAGTCCTTAAAAATATATAGTAGTTTATTTTCGAACCTTTGAGTCATTTATTCAATTTATCACTTAAAGAGAGTATTTTTCCAGCTGTATCGAAAGAATCTTTTATTATACCCTTTCATAAAAACGGAAACAGATCTTTGATAGAAAATTACCAAGATACAGCTAAACTATCGGCGCTTCCTAAATTATTTGAATCACTTATCACTGATCATTTGTCTCCTTGAATCTCTTCATTTATATCACATTCCCAACATGGATTTATTAAAGGAAAATCTACAATCACCAATTTACTTGAGTTCACTTCTTATATCATCAATGCGTTCAGAAAAAGCAGCACAGACAATAACTTGCACTATAGATGATTACAATTTGGAACAGGTTCACAGTTTTATTGACCTGGGGATCACTATGGACCCTAAATTGAACTTCACACATCACATTGGTGTGATAGTCAACAAAACCAAAGGCATCTGGGCTTTTATAAAACGGTGGTCAAAGGAGTTTAATGATCCTTATGTTACTAAAGCTTTGTATATAACATTGGTAAGACCTATTCTTGAATACGGCTCGGTGATTTGGAACCCGAGGTATCAAATCTACTCTGACAGGATAGATTCTATTCAGAAAAAAATTCCTCCGATTTGCCTTAAGAAATTTGCATTGGTACTCTCAGTAAAATCTTCCTTCTTATACTAATCGTCTGAAACTTATCAATCTCCCTACTCTTGCCAGTCGTCAGGAAATGCTTGGTGTAATTTTTATAGTTAAAATAATAACAGGCTCAATTTTCAGCCCCCTTATTCTCTCTGTAATCAAATTTAATGTTCCGTTCAGAATGTCCAGGCATTATTGCCCCTTTGTGTCTGAAAAGTTGTAAAACGAATTTTGAATTTCACGAGCCTTGGCATTGTTTGCATCTTGATTTCAACTCAAGCACATTTGACATATCTGACACGCTTTTTCATATTAAGAAAACTATTTTGTCGACTGTCAACTAATTGTTACATTTTATATTTGAATTGAAAATTCTTAAAAATCAGGTAATGAATTTTGTTCTGTAGCTGAACTTTTTTAGTTCTCGACACTAAACAAACCTCTCCTCATCGTGACTCGGCATTGATAAAAAATAAAAAAAGGTCCGTACGTCATGCGGACAGCGCCTCTCGTGCGATTGCGCGAGAGGTGAGTAAACCGTTGGGATTAAAAAAAAAAGTTGATAACGAGTTCAATTTGCATTTGGTATGGATCTTGATCTGGTTAAACCTCCAATTCCTCATATTCAAACTTTTTGGTTTGGTCAGGACGCTCTTTGTCTTCGAAACCACTCTCTGAATGAGTTATCGGTCGGCGCAGATTGGTCACATCTTGCAGGTGGAGCTATCTTTTGAGAACTGACCGAAAGGATTTGTACACCCAATTTTTTTCGTAATTTTTTATTTTTTATTTATTTTATACATATGTATAGTTCATGTTTACATAAAGGAAGCAGTCAGCAATGAAATCATTCAAAGTTCAAATGCAAGTGTAATAAATTAATAAAATTGTCTATACATACATATGTATACTCACTTACAGCTATATCATTTATTTATAATATCAATTTAATCTTATTGACAGCGAATCGATCGAAGTAAACAAATTAACTGCGTCGGTTGATACGATATTCCACGTACATATATATGTACATAACACTTATAAGTACAAATACGAGGGCTGTTTGAGTAATCAGTGAATTTTTGAATTTGCTGCACATTTAATGTAAATACAACACTGCTATCGTCAACTGTTATCGATTAATAGACTGTTGAAAGCATACAATCTCGTGAGTTTTAACGAAAATGCAAAAAAAGTGAGTTTCGTGTGCTGGTTAAGCATAATTTTTTGCATAAAAACACATTACCGAATTCAAGGAAAGACTCGATAAATACTATAGGGACTCTTCACCAACCATTAAACGGCCCATTTAAATGGTTAAGAAGTGGTTTACTGAATTCCGTTTTGGTCGTACCAGTACAAGTGACACCGAGTGTTCAGATTGCTCAAAAGAGGTCGTCCCGACAGAAATCGTTGATAAAATCCACGAAATGATATCAGACGATGAGAAAATAAAAGCGTGAGGTGGCTGAAACTGTTGGTAACTCAACTGAGCGGATACGACCATAAATCAACCACGTAACCACTTCAAATGGGTGTTTGGTGATGTTCAATCGCAATCCAAGCGAATTTCACGCGAGTTTCGTTACCGTGAACGAAACATGGATCCACCACACAAGACCACAGGCCAAGAACAATCAAGAGATTAGGTTTCTCCGGGTGATCGGGAATCCAACAAGGTCATGGAAATTTTTTTTTTTTTTTTTTTTTTTTTTGAATGCATGAGCTGTCATACACATCGATTAACTTGGAAAGGGTAAAACGATCACCGGAGCTTTCGTACAGAGCTTTTGGGCAATTTCGCTATTGATTTGAAGCAGAAATGGCTGCATTTGGTAAAAAAAAAAAATGATGCTCCATTAGGACAATCCCAAGTGCAGACGTTTACAGTCGCTATAGCAAAAAATCATAAATTGTGCTACGAACTGCTACCCCATCCAGTGTGTTCTCCAGATTTTGTTCCTGTGAATATTGGTTGTTTCTAAATCTGAAGAAATGACAGGGCGCTAAAAGATTAGGATTGAATAAAAAAATTGGCAAAACGCTGGACTAAATGTATAGAGCTTGAAGGAGACTATGTTGAGAAATAGAACGCTTATTTGCCCAAAAAAAATATATTTTATTGGAAAAGTCACTGACTGGCTGGTTTGATACATCCTCGTATGTTCAAATGTAGAGATCTCGTAACCGCTGTGCATATTAAATCAGTTGTCCGGAATTATTTGCATGCATTTTTATTACTGTACATTAACACATTGATACGTTGATAACCCTGTAAATTTATAAATTAAAATTGAACTCATTACTCAACGTAAAAAATTTGCAATTAATTGCGTTGTGTCGATAAGAACCACATGGGTAGATGTGCTAGAGCAAGTACTTGTATTAAATATGCGACATCGCAGTGTGTAATTAAGTTCATTTGAATCCTTTTATTAATGGGTCGTTCCATGAGAAAGTGAACCTTGAAGCCAAAATCCTATTTTATATTAACTAACAAATATTTAAATAAACAGTTTGGTAATATTCGTAGTCAACCGAAAAATAACAAATTAAAGCTTGAAATTCATATTTTTTGACTTTTTTAATGTTTTGAAACCAAGTACTATACGAATTATTTGAGCGAGGTTGAAATAGCTACTTTCGAAAAGTTTGTCAAATAGTTTGTGTTTCATAATTCTTGTGGTTAATAATTTAAATCTATACGGAAATTCATTTTTATTAATTTCAATTAAATATTATATCAGTTTAAGTAAGCTTAATTAGGTTTTTCGTAGGCCGCACATTCATATCAAAACTAACTAAGATTAAGTTGTTTAAACTTAATGCATCACAAATTTATTCAGAGGATGAAGCCAGTCTATGGAGCGACTCTGATTCTGAACTTTTAGCATCCTTAATTCATAGTCAATAAATTTCTCAAGTACTTAAATTCGCTCGTGTACCACCCGTTGCACTAGTTACAGTTAAGTTTTGGATTGTAACAATAGAAATGAAGAAAGTAACTTTGTTATGATTGTTTTGTTATAATGCTCATATATCGTTTCAAAAGGAAATATGTAAATAAAGCTAATAAATGTTATAAATTCGCAAAGTTTTTATGATACATTTTTCGACTCAAAAGTAGGTTCTAATTGTATTTGTCCCAACCGTTACAATTTTAAATCTTAATTTTTTTCATGTATATTACATTACTACAGGTTTTCTTTTGAATGTAACGTTAACCGAATATTATATTTATAGACCGCTCCACCAAAAGCAGAAAACGTTAGTTGGTTTTATGGAAATCTACTAACAAACATAAAACTGGAGTTACAGCCTTTAAACTAGTTTTTTTCTAAATCCAATCCTGTTATTTTTATATAGGATTCACTTATTTAAAAAAGACTCAAACTGATAACCCACCAAATATATAAATAATTTAAATAAAAAATTATTATAATAATTTTATTGACTATTTTTTAACGAAAAATACTTTAAAGATTTAGTCTTGTGTCGATAATTCTTTCAATTGAAACATTTTTTTTATTTAAGAGTTTTAGAAGCTCCGAAATTAATTTATTTTATTACGAAGTGAATAAATATACGAGTTTGTAGAATTAAAATGATGGTTTGGAGAAGTAAGTATTATCTTAAACCCAATTCTATTGGAACCTATTGAACTTATTTAAAAAATTATTAATGGTATAATTGGCCTTAACAAGGTCGGGAGTGAATTGAAGACGACCCCCACTCGGGACGGCCGCCAAGGCATAATAAAAATATCATTTTGCGAATGACCAAGTACTTGGTGGAATGTTAATACTGTCACAGAAAAAAGAAAAATTTTCATCATTTTTGAAAGAGTCGGTGACTTAAAGTGGGAAGCCTAAAGAAGTGTCGAAGTCGTCAGTTAAGTTGATGGTTCTATGAGGACACTCGTATAAGGGAACTAATGGTCGTGCCACTGAAAATATTAATGAAAAATCTACGATGTAATTTGTCTCAATTAAACGTAATTTTCGACTTCTCTATATTTTTCCCTAAGCTTATATATAGATATTATTTTATATTTGTGTCCGAAGTTCGTCCCATATCAAATTTCCCCTCCTCAAGTTGAAAGTATTCCGTTTCAGTGCCTGGCTTCCATGCCCGAAAGGGCTCCTGGTAAAGGATCAGCCACGTATAGTTACAACGTGTTCAAATACTGATCGAAATATACCCACTTTCTAGCAATTTAAGATAATATGATAGTCAAAAAAAGGAACAGGCGGTATAAGATCTTAAGTATGGCTCATCCACTGTTTGGTTTGTGAACTACGGCTTATTTGAGATTTGATAAACTTCAATGGCTTTCTCGATTTTCCAAATTATCAGTACAAACAATGCAGTTTGTGAAATGGTTAAATATACGCTTGAAGAAAATTGGAAAATATCGAAAACTTGTTCTTGTACATGCTCGTCCAAAAGATTCGGCTGTAGCTCAGAGTGTAATCGAATAGCCAGCAAAATAAACTCAACACCGATCACAGGATTTAAAGATGTTGCGCACTTCTTTGTACAGGATTTTACATTAACTCCTCGGAGTGAAGGCTCATACAAACCATGGTTCACGAACTGATGAATGATGAGCACACGATGCGATATCTCTTCGCTCAATAGGGTGAAGATCGCTTGGCAAAACTTGAGCATTTTTACAGAAAAATAATTTTTTCCGGTAAAGCTCATTTTCACCTCAGCAGCTACGTTAATAAGTGAAACTGCCACATTTAGAGCTCAGATAACTCACACGTAACCATGGAAAAGTCAATGCAAGCTCAAGGAGTGATTTTTTGGTGCGGCATTTGGACCGGCGGGATCACTGGACCGGGTTTCTTCGAACCTGAGCAAGCAACTGTCGTTACCGTGTCTTGTTCGGAGATTATTAGTTTCCCAATGTTAAAGATAATGGCATGTCCGATTTATACTTGCAACAAGAATGGTCAACAGCAGACGGCTTGCGTTACGAGCCATCCTTTGCGCGCTGTGTTCGAAAATCGCATGATTAGTCGAAATGGTGATCTCAGCTGGTCGCCTCGAAGCTGCAATTTTCCTCCGTTGGAGTATTTTTTTGTGAGAGTTGTTAAAGATAAGTGCTACTTGAAGACGCCATTACAGCCATAGAGCGCCAAACAATCGAACATGTGTTGAAAAATTGGGTCGGCAGAGAGAACAGAATGAGCTACTGTAACTTAGTGTTCTACAGACATGAACTCAAGTTAATATTGACACTGAAAATCGTCAAAATTGTATCAAATTTCAAGTTCGGTCCCTGGTACACTTCCCAAAAAGGAAGTTCTTCTAAATCATTCTCGAAACTACTAGAACACACACACAAATTTGCATCAAAGTCGTTCTGGGCGTTTAAAATTATCAAAATTAGTGAATAACATTTTTTCAAATTTTTAGTTCGGTCCCAGCTCCACTTTCCAGTAGAGAAAGTAGTTTTCATGTTAAACAAAGTAAAAAGCTTTCTGTGCAACATATTTCATTAAGTTGAAACTTGAAAATGATTTTTTTCCAATAGATGCTCCACTTCCCAAAAGAAAAACATCCCCAAATTTGTCCAGCTAGCTTGTTCTGATTGAAGCACTGTCTAATGTAGGCAACTGCAATTTATTCTCAGTCGCCGCCGAACAGCTGATGAAATTTTATGAGAAACTTCTCTTTCATGTCAAAAATAAACTCGGAAAGGCGGCGGAGCGATAACAATAATAACAAAAAATAACGATTTCATGAAATTTCATGAACATACTATATAATATAAACTTAAACTTGATGATTTTTGGTGGATTTTGCCCCAAAAACTCATAACTGAACTTATCGGTTGTCTGACGGCTATATGATATAGTATTCCGATTTCCGATCATTTTTGGTACCATATATAAATTGTATACCGATTGCCAAATTTCAAGCCCCTAGATGCTTATTTCACTGAGTTTTGACCAAAGCCTCACATCTCAAGTAATCAGTGTATGGGAACTATATGATGTAGTCGTCCGATTTCGATGATTTTCAGAATCAATATGCAGTTCATTATGTGTGTGTGTAGCATATGAAATTTCGGTCATGGTACGTACATTGCGTACGTTTTTGACGAATTTATGAACCAAAATTAGAAATCTGGAAAATTGTTTGTATATATGCTATCGTCATCTGATCTGGCCGGTACCGACAAATGATCGTTAAAACGTATAGTTAAATCTGTTTACCAAGTTTAGTTGAAATATCTCAAAAATTGAGGAACTAAGTTCAAACAGACAGACGGAAAGACTGGCTAAATCAACTCAGCTCGCCAATCTGTTACGATTGGTATAAATTTTGGTGGATCTATTTCTTCTCCTTCTGGTACTTACTTACATACATACTTCAGACCAAAGAAAGGTATAAAACTTAATTTTCTTGATTGTTTAATGCGGCCTGTAATTGTTTTTGGTTATAAGTAAATGAGCTGTATTCAAAGGCCTATTTTTGTTAGAAAAATTATTTTTAATTGAATATTTTGTTATACAACAAAGAAAAATTGGTAGAAGTGACAGCTGTTTCGGAGATCACCATATCTCCCTCATCAGACGTCTTTTGCCAGGAATCGAACCGACGGATTCTGGCATCATAGGCGAGTGCTCTAACAACTAAGTCAACGTATAACAAAATATTCAATTAAAAATAATTTTTCTAACAAAAATAGGCCTTTGAATACTCATTTACTTAATTTTCTTGAATTTTATATGTTGATCGGGCCAGGAATTATATCTGTGGCCCGGCGTATACAGTGCAAACTAGAGCAAAACTCGACAAATAAGGCCACCATTCTACAGGAAATCTAAAATTAATGTTGAAGAACATGTTCTGAAATGAAAGTTAACCTCGATCGATCGATCCACGCGAAACATAAGCGAAAGAAGTGTGAACAGTATCAATCGATAAAACTTACCTAATATAATGAAAGTTAACAACTTGTTCTTTCTGAGAAGAGTATCATGCCAGAATATTGATGAAAATAATTTGACCTCCCCCCATCCAGGAAACTAATATCACTTCAAACATCCTCCTACTAAGCCGCTTCTGACCTAATTACGCAAAGTCGTTTAATTTTTAATAATAATTTTTTCCCCGAGAATCAGTTCTCAAATTCTCAGCTCGTCAGTTATTTAATTAGCTCCCCTGCCGCTGGCGAAGACACATGCGCCAAGCTGTCAACTTGTCGCCATTGTCTTCATTCAATATTATTGTTTTACATAAACGCTCGTAATATAAGCGAACTCGGCGCAAGCTCAACGAATTTTAAACTACTTATGATTACACACGTATGTGTGTGTGTGCGTGTGTATGTATTCAGTTAGTTTATGACAATTGAAAATTAATAACAAAGTCGAAATTAATTGTACGACATCAGTGGGCGCCTAAATCTACATGAGGCGTATAATCACCGGCAATTAGTTGATGATCCCCCCCACTGGCTTACTGGCGTTTACATTTCGATTTTATTTGCTCCGTTTTTACCTGAGTACTCGTATATGAATGTACAAGTATCATAATGGGTTTGAATTTAAAATGCGGTCCACGGCTGCGACTGTCATCTTACGATTTCTCCAAATGTCACACTGATTGCTTTGCTTATTAATAATAAAAAGCGTAAGATTATGCAGTAAACACGCAACAACATAAACAGCAACAACAGCGCAGACAAACGACAAACATCGCGTTGAATGAAGTAGGTGATGAAACGAAGAAAGATGGGAAGGTGAAAGAAGAGGGGGGTGCGACTGGCGGGAGCTCAGAAAGCTACCGGCAAAGCTGTTGATTATTAATTGGATTGAATATTTTAGACAACAACAATGCGAAATCGAACGGCAGGTGGCGCTTAACGCAATTTCAGTAATTGTTGTTGTTTTTCATGCGTTTTATTGCCTGCATGTGTTTCGTAATTGCCTTAACTCAACTCGTCCACCTTCAGTCGCTATCGGTGCCATTATGAAATAATATCCTGGCGCTAATAAACAATAAAAATAAAAAAATAAAATAAAAATGAAAAAAATCTGAAAGACAAGTCTGAAACTTCAACAGGAAAAAGCGCAAGCCTATCCTAGCAGGTCGAGTTAATAAAGTTGGAAAAGCGCTGATATTACAGCGAGACCAAACAGCTGAAACCTTAAAAACTATACAAGCGCACATACACACACATACATACAGTTTCGCATGCTCCCCCCGTTGCGCTTTCGGAAAGCAATTAAGCGTTTGTTCTGTTTAATGGACGCAGCGCCGCCTTTACTGATTGAGCGCATTTGTTTTCACTCTTCCCGTCGCTGGGCGGCAAGTATGGCTGGCTTTTGCTTGTGTACCGTTGGAAGGCTAGCACTGCGGTCGCGGTCGTTGTGTAAATGTTTACATTCAAGCTATCCCCTTGTCGGCACATGTACACACACACACACATATACACACGTGCGAGCGACGTAAATACGAAGTAGTATGTTTGCGCTGCTCATTGAAAGGCCGTTAACTGCCCAATCAAATATAGAGTCATCTCAGGCGCGACGGGGCGTCAACGCCCCCAACTGTGAACGCATTGCATATCGTTTATAGGCACAACAATAACAATAACAACAACAACAACTACAACTAAGCATTGGCGCTATGCAAGTCACTTGTTTATTGACATTGATGCTTGGTTGTGTGTGCCGGCGTGGTGGCTCAGGTGGGAGGGTGGTTACATATATTTTCCACTGTTGGCCATTGGACATTCCAAGTGCGTGGCTGCGTGGTTTATGAGCCATGCCAGTTTCGCTGCGCAATAATCGCGCTAGTGGTGATGACGCGTTGACAGGCGAAATGTGGTAAAAGAAAAAAAAAGGAGAGAGCGGCGTAGTATTGTTACCCACAAGGTACAAGAGCACTTCCGCTGAACAACTACACAATATGAAATGGAAATACGAAACACATGAGCAGCAAAGGTGCATTAAAATGCTATGATTTCCTGCTAATATAGTTGTGAATAAGGTATGAGTAGTACTCATCATATCATATAGTATATGATTTTATGTCTCCAGAGCTGGAAAGCCTTGGTATAGCTCGTAAGCTTAGGTTAGGGTTGTCTCTGTAAGAATTATAAATTCAGCACTCTTTCAGTGATCGGTAACCAATAATTGGCCCAAGACTATATTTATACATATGGTTCAAGCAGCTCACGACTTTCGGTTGGGTAGCCAACAAACATCCGTTTGGAGGCGAGCTAAAATGAGAAGGCGAATCCCATGCGGTTGTGCGTAAGGTTTGGGAAAAAATCTATACTCCAATGAAAAAACAGCAAATGCCTCGGATGAAAGATCACCCTTTTGGTGACGACCTCTGCAAGCGTTTAAAGGATCATGCTTTGAGGGCAAGCACCTGGAATGTCCGGTCCCTTAATTGGAAAGGTACCGCTCCCCAGCTGGTTGATGTCCTCGTAAGATTAAAAGCTCACATCACCGCCGTCCAAGAAATGTTTGGGGACCTGGCAAGGACGGAAGAAGGTGGGTCCTTGTGAAATCTACCATTTAAAGGAGCGAAAATTCAGTGTTGGATTTGAGGTGGATTTGCGCCCATGCCCCAACAGAAGCAAAGAGGATGATGTGACCAAAGATTCTTTCCGTGAGAGCCTAGAAAATTGTGTTAGCCGATTTCAACGCCTGGGTGGGCAAAGAAGGTATTTTTGGCGCAACAATCACAAAATTCAGCCTTCACGACGAAACATTCCCAAACGGGCTGAGACTCATAAAACACGCAACCAAATCGATCATGTTGTGATAGACGGAAGATATATATTCAGTGTTATAGACGTGCGTATATTCCGAATCACTATCTTCTATCAGCCCCTGTGCACCAAAGAACAACAGACAACAACAAACACAAGAAGGTTCGATGTCGAAAAAATCATAGCAGACAGAAAGCAGGTTTTCTACTCGGCTTGAACACCTGCTTATTAGCAACTCGCTATATGGTAGCTGTGAATGATGAAATGCCGGAAAAACATCCGTTACGATGAGGGATGTCGAACTGCAGTGGAGAAAATGCTGGCTGTCTACCCTGCAAATTTGCCATCGACTATAACACGTGTGAGGTGGAATAGATACTGAGAGCTGGAGAGGGAACGAGGCGCATTTGCAGACGAAAAAAGATAGAGGTCTAAGTGCGTGAGCATGAAAAGCTTGAAAAGCCGGCCGAAGAGGATAATGCTCGAAAATTCTATGAGAACATGCGACGACTTACAGAAGGTTTGAAGACCGGAGCAAACTCGTGTAGGGACTAAGCAGGTAATCTGCTAACAGATGTACAGAGCACACTTAGTATATGGAGGAAACACTTCTCCAACCTGCTCAATTGCAGTGAAAGTAAAACCACCGGACATGGCGAACCCGACTATGAAGAAGTTCGAATAGCGATTGCCTAATAAAGTGGAGGGAGTCGATGGCTCAGCGACAAAACAATTCAAATAAGGTTCTTGCAGAACATGGTCGGTAGAAAGCATGTCCGACGAATGGAACCTAAGTACCCCCTGTCAATCCAAAAAAAAAAAGGGTCTGTGCCAATTATCGTGGGATAAGTCTCCTTAATATCGCATATAAGGTGCTCTCTAGCGTATTGTGTGAAAGATTAAAGCCCACCGTCAACAAACTGATCGATTTTTATCAATGTGGCTTTAGACCTGGCAAATCCACCATTGACCAGATATTCAACATGCACCAAATCTTGGAGAAGACCCAAGAGAAAAGAATCGATACACGCCACCTTTTCATCGATTTTAAAGCTGCCTTTAAGCTGCACAGGAAGCAAGTTCGTTTTGCTTCAAATTTACTACGTTAGTATGTTTTTGTCGCCGAGGCAGGAAATATTTCGAATAATTGAAATTTTAAAATAACTTTACTAGCACTCTACTCTATTTTAAAATATAAAATAACTAAATTTTAATTGAAAACCGTTAAAATTTAAAAGTTCATAGCTTAAACGGAAGTACATTCTCACACCAAATACACTCAGTCCATTTGTCTGCGATTAAATTAGCATTAATGAGCATCACAATACGCGCTTATAAACTAACGGCTATACATACACCTACACAAATCTAAATTCCAGTATTTTTTCCACCTTTCCTTTCTCACATGCATATATAACATACACATACATAGGTAAGTATATAATTATGACTTTTTATGAGTTTATTAATTTTTCCACGAATTTTCACAAATGAAAATTGCTACTTATAATGACAATGAAATTAAGCAAAAATAAAATAAATTTTTTCCATTTAACTTTCAACTACTTTTTATGGATTTCCACACATTAGTAGTATGTATTGACGAGTGTGTCGAGTGTGTGTGTGCGAAGGAGTTTATTTGTTTGTGGTTTTCAACTACGCTTAATTGCTGTATTCGCCACATTTAGTGGCACACATTACCACCTTGCTTTTGTGCTTTCTTTCCAAGTCATTAAAATGTCTAAATAGGGCAGGCAATTATACAGAAATAAATTTTTTTTCTAGCATTTTTTTATATTTATTTTATTATTACATTTTCATTATAATTTTTCTCCTTTTTCCTTTGCTGAATATGGTGGCAATAATTACATATCCATACTTTGAGATTTTATAGATACATATATATATGTACATGTACATATAGTTTTGTGGTGTGTGGTTAGCGGGCTGCAAGAGGCAAATTAAAAATTCATAGCGATAATTGCGTTTAATCTCTTTATGGGAAGATATGCCAATAAAGCATAAATGAAATATTTACATACTTAAGCATATACATTGTACATATGTATATTTAAGTGTTTGTTTGTGTTGTTAAGGCTAGAGATGCTACGAAAGTGAGTTTCACAAAACCATAACGGGAGCCAAAGTTCTCAAATTTTCTTTATGACTATCTCACATCCTCAACTTATGGAGTTGAAGTCATTCCCATTTGCATGGTAAGGAGAAATCAATCTGTAGTCAAGGAACCAGAATCACGATATATTTGTTTAGTTACAAATTAATTTTGGAAAATTTCATTTATGCCAAGCTTCCGACAGGGCGGTATTTAAATAAATCTTCAGTTCTACGTTAGGTTAGGGATTGTATCTAAAGGACCAACGTTGCTGAGTTTACGTATCGAGAGCAGGAAAAATCGAAATCTCTAATTTTGCTTTATCGGTGTCAACAGTGTAAAACCCATAAGAAGAACAAAGACATTTTCAGCTCAACGTGGGGACGAGCAGTAAGAGTCACTTGGAATTGATTCGGAAACTACTTTACTGAAACTGAAGTCTGATCCAAAGTATTTAAACTTGTTTCATTGGAAGAGGTGGAATAGAAATTAATCCGAAAATCCAATCCTCTGTCGAGAAAGCATTCAAATCAAACAATTGTGACCACTAGACGCTATCGTAGCGACCATCCTAGCAGACATCTAATTCAAGCGGAAGCACCATCAAGGTACATCAGGAAGGGAAACAACGACCTAAAGAGCTCAGCCCTTAAAAGTAGTTCACTTAAAATCCGTCAAAATCTTTATAAACTCTCTTCTTGTGAATGGCGTGCTGGGTCTGCTCCGCGACTAATCCCCGACATACTTAACGTAAGTCCTGTATGAAATCAGCCCCTACACTACATTAATCATCTCCTTGCCCGCTTATTAAAAGCCTACACTCTAAGACCTCGCTCATTCTGCTGTGAACCCGTCAAAACAGCTCGTTTCTTCCATCCTAGACGAAGTTGAGCAAGTCACTAAAATAACAACAACAAGCTAAATGGGGGTTTAATTGTAACAGGTATGGTAAGCCAACAGCGAGTGGTTAGCACTGAGTACTACCATTCGCACAGGCAGGGTTCAAGTCCAGGTTCTACCAACATCTAAAATTATAGAAATAAATTTTTCCGATTGCGGTCGCTCCTCGGCAGGAAATGTCATAACCTCATAAAAATTATTCTACCGTTCGGAGACTTAGAATAAACTGTAGGCCCCACCGAATAAGAATGAGTGGAGTAGTTTAAGAGATTAACTTTAGTCCAGAATAAATTAATGAACCAAAGGATTTAACGAAGTTTGTTTTCAGAAACCCATGCGAATCGATGGTGAAATGGAGGTAAGTTTACCCATTCGTAGAACGAATGAATGGAGATTATGAGTTGTCACTAACAAACTAGCGCAAATGTGTTCATATATCTATTACGACACTTTTTTAAGAAACTCGTACCAACATATATATGAACATATATGTGTGGGTGTCTACTTTATATAACATAGATTGCTGCTCTGCGAAAACTTCAAACGAAAAATGTAAAAAATTTAATTGACTTGAAAATTCCATGGAAAATTAATCATTTGCATAAAGTTTTCGGGACTGATTGCGGCAACGACTGCCAACAACAGCAAAACTTCGTTCACCTGTGCGAACCTAGCGTCTCACAGACATATTTACATATAAGTACATAAGTATGTTACATAGCCACTACTACAACCACTCGACTGAGCAACCTGTGCCACAGAGTCTGTGCAAGTTAACCAAATGTCTGGACGTTTCGGCCCGTTTTCCTCAACACTAAGTACTACCTTCACCGATCGCGCAGCTGATTGTGTTGTTATTGTTGTGCACTCAGCGCTGTACAAAGGAGCGTTTTACTATTGGTCAGCCAACGCAGCCGTTCACTGGCGAAGCTCGCTGATATGGAGGCTATTTATGCATATACACAAATACCTACTACAGCAGCGAGCATTTTCATGAATTACGAGATGAAAATATTACACTACTTTTACAACCTAATTACCTCAATTTATTCTCGGTAATGCTCGTTGTTTGCATTTAATTAATAATCACCAAACAGTGCTGGCGCTGTAAGCAGCAGCGGTTTGGTGAGTGAAAAATTCCGTGGAAATCCTCACTCTATACAACTACACACATATACACCTGTGCCTTCTTCCTCCTAAAGCGTTTGTTTTACGATTCCATGGCGTTTTGCGCTTTTAACTGTAAATTGGTGGTTGTTGTTTGTGTATGAAGTCGCACAGCAAAACTGTAGAATTATAGATACATACATACATATGAGTACAGTTTAATTTGGCTCAAGCACTGCTGTAGAGGGAAGGAGTAACGAAAGGCCAAATACATACATCGGCGGCAAAACGGCTGCGATAGGAGTCATCTATTGCGTGTACGCAGTGAAATTTAACAAAAACATAAAAACAGAAGCAACAGCGACTGCACTCCACCTGAGCATATTATTTCCCTGAAAAGTCTGAAAATATTACTTTACAACTGACCAAAATCATTTTCAATATCGCGGAAATGCGTTACGCTCTCATTCCATTTTATTTGGTTTGAAAATTACGAGCGTTTCTTTCTTTTTTTTTTCTCAAATTGCAGTGAACTTCTTTTCTTTGTTATGTGTAATCGAAAATTTGAGGAAATTTTTTATTTTCCTGGTAGAAAATTGCTCTCCATTTAAGGTGAATTCGAAGTAGAACACCTGTTCGGTAGTTCGAAAGTGAATAGCTGGGGTGTTGGTAAGACTAATAGGAACCACATGCAATGTGACCGGACGGATCTGGCCATTGCTCGAAGAGAAGAGAACTAAGAGAACTATGTAACCTCTATGAGCATTAGAATCGGCGAAATAACCGAACAATGCCTGATGAGGACTCATAGTAGAAGGATGGGCTGCTATTCTAAAGATTTCCGTCGTCGCAGTTGTAGGAACTCAAATGAGGGTGAATCGGTAGAGCATTACCTCTGCGACTTCTCAGACTTTAGTGCGGCCCATCTTTGTTTTCTCGATAATTTTTACTTCTATTAACTTGCAGAACTTGCATCTGCAAGCGTTAGCCATCTCATGAGTTTCATAAAACACACTAAATGGTTTGAACATCCTGAAAGGTGAGAGAAATCTCTTTTCACGGGTGTAAGTGCGTGCGATGTGTGCGTGATCAGTGTTACGTGATCGAGTAACAGCATTAGCTAACTAATAAGGCTGAGAGGAGTTTGTAACATAAACAGTTGTCTTTGCAGCCGGAGGGTCTTGGATTCGAAACCTGGTCAGACCAACCTCGAAAACTATATAAAAATATTTTTTTTCTAATGCTATAGCACATCTGGCATGAAAATAGCATCTTTAAAAAAACTACCACAATTTTGAGGAGCCGTAAATCGATAAGCGGTTAAGTTGTTTACCCCGCCATGTTAAATGTCTGAAATCCATCCGGAGGTTCATTTTCTGCACAATCAACAAGTAGTGTTGAGTCACCCCTTCCTATAATGACGTACAAAGCATGAAAAATTGGATTCTAAGAGAACATTATCCTAAAAGGTGACGTGTAGAAAGCTTAGGTGTTTTTCTTAGACCTACTCTCTGCAAGAATTGTAGGCTTAATGATAGGTAGATGAAAATTTTTCATCCATTCTGCGGCATCGTGCTATAAACAGAGGTCGGTTTCTCCTATTCTCGCGTGTTATTTCACATTGTTGAATGGCATATGATAAGTGACAGTAGCCCTTGTAATCAGTTTACCAAAATTTATTCCAAAATCGACCTAAAATAGACAGATTCTATTTCTAGTTCACATAGGAATCCTTCTCCATCTTGAAAGAAACTCGGTAAGTACTCACAACTAAGCCACTGAACATAAGTTTTCTATCTATCATCACAAGGTATTCGGCTTAGTAACGAGCCTTTCGATATTTTTATATTCCAACCTGATTCTACGGCCGCGATAGCCGAGTGGTTAGCATTGCGTACTGCGATTCGGAAGGCCTGGGTTCGAGCCCAGGTTCGATCAACATCCAAAATTATAGAAAATAAATTTTTCTAATTGCGGTCGCCCCTCGGCAGAGAATGTCAAGCCCACCGAGTGTATTTCTGGCATTAAATAAAAAGCTCCTCATAAAAATCCATCGGCCGTTCGGAGGCGGCTTAGAATAAACTGTAGGTCCCTTCATTTGTTGGTACAAACATCAAGAAGCAAAACCACAAATCGGAGGAGGAGCTCGGCCGAAAATCGCTTCAGCGGTTACAAAGCGCCAAATATATATATATAACCTGATTCTACAGAAAACTCTATTTCGCTTCCCAGGGAAAGCAATCAAACTAATTTGGAGAAATTTTACCATGTTGGTTGGATTCTCCATCTGTTCTACCTAAGGCAACTTAATGTCCCTCTTGGGGTCAACAAAATCGTGGCAGAATAGATTTTTTGAATTCATTCTAGGCACTCATAGAAATAACTTTTTCCCTTCTAGCCCTTCTCCTCCTATGGACGTGAATGCAGGGCAGCCATGTATATGTTGTAGAAACCCGTTTTGAAAGGGATTGTGGCAAGGTGCTCATACAACGGGTCAAATAGCAGTATTCGGTGTCAGATTTTCTTTGCTATCAGAAACCCATCACCAACTTTGTATTTTTCTATGTAACCCTTTTAGTACATGTCACAAGAACCCACCTTTCTAAGTGGGTTGGGGAAAGACTATTCTATCTCATTGCCCCACATGCTTCTTCTGCAATATTGATAAATAATCTGGATGTTCAATCTGACCGCATGTATACCAATTGGCCGGTGACCAGTAAGCATCGTCACCCAAAGCTATAGGTAGCTGTATACGAAATAGCTAAGTTTACACTTAAGGGAAATTGGGAGTTATTGAAAGCTTACTTCCAAAAGGGCAAGTCTTCAACGGCTACTGCAAGGAAATTATACACTCGCGATCCAAACAGTTACTGGCTCAATTTGTGCAGCGACTTCGCCAAACCGATTTGTTATCAAGTAAAACAATTCGCATGTGTGTTCCTCTAACGCATTCTGGCGAAAATATTGCCGCAGTAGCTAAGAATGTGCTCAGACACCGTTCACAGGAAATTTTTTAAGTGGGATTTTGCCTAAATACCTCGATATAAGGGATTATAAAATAAAATTGATCCAAGAACTGGAGCCTCATGGTCATCCGATGCGAATTCTTTTCGCTCAATGGACTGAAGATCGCTTGTCAGACTTTTATCGACAAATCATCTTTTTGCCACACGTATCCATGGAAAATCCAATGCATCCCCAACAAGCGAGTGTTTGGTGCGCGGTATGTGGAGCGACGGCAACATAGGTTTATTATGCGCCGAAAACGATGAAGGAGCTGCCATTATCGTCAATGCTGATCGTTGCCGTGCCAGGCTCCAAGTTTATTAGTTTCCAAATGTTGTAGAGTATGACGTGGACGATGTGTGGTGTCAACAGGCCGGCACAACGTCCCTCACAGCCAACGTAATCGATCTTTTGCGCATTGTCTGTGAGAAACATTATATCAACTTGCGGAACTTGAAGACGCCATATGCCTGAAGTGATATTTCATCATTAAGCGGAATGTGGTTCTGACCAGTGATATTGAATCAAGCTAATTCTCGCCATTCCTCGTTACCAGCTGCCACGATCAGCACGATCTAAGGGAGTCAACTCGTCTGGAGCCACGTTTTGGTGTATCGAAAAAGCGGCATGAGGTAGCTCCTTCTCATGTCGTCGAAGGAATTGAGTGCCTCTGAAGGTTAAGTACTGAATGAAATCTTCAACGTCAAAAGTTTTATTTTCGTTTTTCCCTATAACAGGGCAGTTCGGAAGCACATATGGCTATAACTACATATATACTTATGCATATACTCATGCATACATATATATGTATAATTGTGTGACTATGAAACATAAACATATTTCTGTAATGGTTTACAGGGATTTCTTGGAATTCGCACAAGCAGTGCTAAAATTAAACACTAAATTAAAATGTAATGAAAATTGTCGCACGAAGAGTGCAAGTGCATACATATACATATGTATACATATATCTATGTGTGTTTACATGTATGTGTATATATGCGCAATCTTCGCTTTTCTGTGCGATATTAAGTGAAAATTGATTGTAATGGGGTATGAAAGAGCGCTTAATCCATAAACACATTCGTACATACATACATATATACATATACTTACAAACATAATTACATACTTATATATGTATGTATATGTATGGTGGCGCAGCAATGCTAAGTTCTAATGACAGCAAGGTGGCCCTAAATTGCTGCAACTAAACTGCCGCCGTCTTATAGCAACAGCGCAAAAGGCAAGCGCAATAAAGACCAAAGCAGTTGAATACCACCTGCCCGTCTGGCGAGCACAACGCTCCACACGCCGCTCGGTTCGCTGGCTGCGCTGAACAATTTCAAGGAATTGAGCATATCAAGCGCGTCGGCACGCTCCGTTTCGATTCACAATTAATTTCGCCAGATGAGAACACAATGCTACAACAACAGAAACAACTAGAGAAATTCGTCTTCTTAGTGCTACAAATAAATTAGAGAATTCTTTTTTGGCAAGTTTACAAGGCGAAAGGGCTGCGTGTTGTTGCCTGGCATTTTCACACAATTCGCGCTGAGCCAAATATATGGAAATAAGAAAAATAGCAAATTTTTATTCATGCAACGCGACCACTTTGGTGTACTCGAATGCTGTGTGTGCAGGTGTGTGTGTGTATGTATGCGTGTGGAAAAGGACAAAAAGCGCCAAGCAACACTTTTATCTCTACTTTGGTATCATTTGTGGCAGCGGCGCGACGCAGGGCCAGTCGACCCCATTCACAGACGCTTTGGCTATGCGCTGTGGCACCGTTGTTGCGTTTCTTGAGTGAAGCTGTGGTGGTACATTAGCGGTGTTGGCGGCGGTGGCTCCTGTCGCTGAATGACTGCAAGTGGTTAAAAGACAATTCACTTTGTGATTTTCGTTGTGCAGGCAAGCATACGCAAATCGTTTTTTTTGTTTGTTATAATTGTTGTTGTCGTTTAATTTTTTTTTTTTTTTTGGTCTTTACATGATCGCCACTGATTGCAAACGCGCGAAAATTAAGTGGCATCCACACGCAGGCAGCAATGCAACGAATAACTAATTACATTCGCAATTATTTCATGTTTTGGCCAATTTAGTGGGACAAATTTATCTGAGCGGTGTCATCTATTTAGAATTGTTGTTGACGCTGGGCGGCGTCGCCACCAACAGTAGTCGGACGACGGACGGTGGACGGCGGACGTTTGGGCGCGACAAAATGTGCAACGCCACGCAGCTACAGGGCCAAGAAGACAACATCAGACGAAACGTCACAATGAAAGACAGCGATTGTTGAGCGAAAGAAACAGTGAAATCATTTTAGTCGACAACAACAGAAGCAATAAGAGCAACAATGACATGAACAGCAACAACAACCAATAACAAACAACAAACTGCATATATGGATATGGATATATGTATGTACATACATGTGAATGTTGTGAATGTTTGCATTTGATGGTCGCCAGGCTGCCTGGGTCGCTCAGCGAACATCGGCCACCGGCCGCCAGCCGTCAAACCGCCGCCATTCACTTCAACAATTGAGATTTTCTAATTAGATGCGAGCGTAAAGGCAAGTGCGCGCCAAAAGCGAAATTATATGAAATATACATAAATTGCATCTGATATGCGGAGCCCAAAGAAAAATTATTAAAAATTATTTCAAAAGCAAAAACAAATAAAAATGCATTAGACATTAATTGTTAGATAAAGTTTTAGGGTACCAAAGAATTAATATTATATCCCCAAGAACGGCGGAGCTCAGCGGTTCTCGCAACAGTCTGACCTATTTAATGTAATGGAATTGTTATTATTGCTGATATTTTCTTATACATCATACTCGAGGCATATGACAGAATATGATCTTCCTGCCTTGCTCTGAGTACTCTTTAGCTTTGGACACCATTTCTTTTTGTATGAGAACTCATAATATCTTCAATTGAAATGCAATCAGTGCTACAATCCTTCGTATTGTTTGTAGAAAACGTCATTTTAATTTAAAAAATAATTCAACACTTTGCTTGCCTTGAGCCAGACAAATATTATAGCAAACCATAAACCACGAAGTCCAAAGCAGAATCTCCCTTGCCAACAGGTGCTACTATGGACTGAGTGAGCATTTGGAAAGTAAAGTCCTCTCTCGGCGAACCAAAACCAAACTCTAGAAGTCGTTCATTATCCCAATCCTGCTGTATGGTGCAGAAGTGTCGACGATGTCGACATCCGATGAGTCTTCTTTAGGAGTTTTCGAGAAAAAAGTTTTTCGGGAGATTTATGGTCCTTTGCACGGTGAATACCGTAGGTTCTACGTACCGGAGTTGACCCGGATTTTATCCGGCTTTCGGCGACCTAGCCCCGTTTAGGTCATCGGGTAATCTTAGTTTTTTGTCATCAATGGAGCAACAGTTTGAAGCAGGTCTGCTACAAATCCTTCTCATCAGGGCTGGCGTAGAAACCAACCCTGGTTCGACGGATTATTTCTGCTGCGCGTGCCAAAGACGACTTCACCATTCAAGCCTTAAGATCCATATGGAGTGAGCCACGCGTTACGGCATTGGCTTTGGCACAAATACGCACTTTTCGTAGCTCCCCCAGCCCTCCACGGCCCAACGGAGCTCCCCGCAGCATGACTCCAAACACTCTTTACCCGCTTCATACCTGTTGTTGCCGTTCGCTTCATACCTGGTGGTCGTATAGCCATCATTTCCCCACTGAAGCCTCGGTTTTAGCGACAAGGTGCGACACGCTACATCTAGCCGACCCCGGAGATCCCCGCATTAGGGGACTTATCACCGAGATTCGGCTCACAAGCGGAGCAAGTGGCTTTCTAATACGACGAGGCGTGATAATTGGGTGCAAATTTTATTCGGTGATCACGTCTCGTTGGTCCCGAAGAGGTGCGCGAGCTATTTTAGCCGATTATTTACACTGCACCCTTCGGTTGACAAAACGAAAAGTCGAGTAACCCGCCGTCTGTGCCAAACACCAGCGCGACGCTTGATTTCTTCAGGGAAGAGATTCAGGGGGTTATTGGGAAGGCGATCCCGGCCCCGACGGAATAAGGATGCTGATGTTATAACATTAGGGCCCAGCGGGAGCAGATTATCTCACCAAGGTTCTCAATTTGTCTTTGACCACCCTATGTGGAAACTGGATAGAATGGTCACGCTACTAAAGCCGGGGAAACCAGTAAATAAAGGAGAGTCTTATCGGTCGATATCTCTCCTTTCCCCAGTAGCGAAGACAATTGAGGCCTTGCTGCTCCCGTCTCTTACACACCATCTGAGCCCTGCTACATAGCATGGCTTCCGGAAAGTGCACAGCATCACAACAGTACTTAACGCCATAAACACTCAGATAATTCATGGCCTAAACCAAAAGCGACCCTGTGCGCGAACTGTTCTAGTAGCACTGGACCTGTCGAATGCTTTCGGCACGGTTAATCACGTAGTGCTACTATCGAACACTGAGGTTTCCTCATTATCGCGTAGGTAGAAGAAGTGGAGACCATGAATTACCTTAGTGGTCGACAATCGAATCGGTTGACTTTCTAGGCCAAAACTCAAAGCTACGGAAAATTAAACGGGAGGTTTAAACAGGGTGGTGTCCTTTCCCCGATGCTGTTTAATTTCTACATTTCGAAGCTTCCTCCACCACCAGAGGGCGTCTCTTTGATCTCATAAGCCGATGACTGTTCGATTTTGGCATCTGGCCAAGATATTGATAGCCTTTGTTCGAAAGTAAACTGCTATCACGCCGACCTTTCCAATTTCATCTCGCCGATCTTTCCAACTTCTATATGGGGTTGCCAAAGCCGCTACAATAACAACAACAACAACCGTAGACGGTAGAACGATGAGCTGTTCAAGTTAAACGACGATATTGACATAGTTCTGCGAATCAAGAGACAGCGGCTATGCTGGCTAGGTCATATCGACCGAATGAATGAAAGGGCTTCACCTTTAAAAGTACTCGATGGAGTGCACGCTGGTGGGAACAGAGGAAGGGGAAAACCTCGGAAGGATCAGACGGTGAGCGATCTGGTTTCCCTTTGGTATTTCCAACTGACGCCAAACAGCAAAATAATGGATAATCGCATATGCTTTGCCTAATCCAATGAAGAAGAAAAAGAAGAAGGCTACGATGTCACCGTGACACCACTCCGTATATATATATACAGATTTACAAACTTCTGCATCCAGCATTCAACGCAAACAATTGAAATTTCAAACATATCGTCAGAATTCTGTAAGATATTTGCTGAGCTAGTTCTCTTTTGAAATGCTTTATACAGTATGGTGTGTATATTCATGTGAAATAATTTAAAATGAGAAAATAGAGAATGATGTAAAATTTTCTTCTGATAAGGTAGAAATGACGAAATATCATTTAGAAACTAGCTCCATAGGGGAGCCCAAGCGGGGATTACGGGATTTGCTGAAACGTGGCAGATTAATATACAAACGAATACCTTGTACTCGGTTAAGTACCTCCACCAAATATGGACCCTATATATATGGCCGCACGTCAAGAATAAAGGATCAGATTAGTAAAAAAAATTGATCATCAGAAATTCTGGAGCGCGTCAGATTAAGGTAGCGTAAGTTAATTACATGCTAAAAAGTGTACATTCCACTAATCTGGCAATTTACAAGTGACGTAAAGAAAGGGGAGGGCTGCAAAGTTGTAAAAAAAACGTCATCTCGACATTCTCGAGCGCGGCTAAATTTTTTTTATTTTAAAGGCAATAACTCAAGGGTAACGAAAAATATATAATCTGACGATTTCTGCAAGCAGAAGTAACAAAAATTAGTCAATAAAGTTTAATACGTGCAGCTGCGTGATGCCAATATTCCCGTCTCCGCATTTCTATTCCTCTCTCACTTTTTTTTCAATCTATTACTCTCTAACTCCGCTCCCACTCTGGTTTCTGTTGCCATGACAACATCACAGCTGATCACACAGCTCGTTTTGGCTTAATTTGTTATTTAAATATAATTTATGTGAACTTAAATTTAAAAATATTGATTATGAGTGATATTAACATAAAGTGAGTATTTTGTGGTGAAACTACTTTGCAAAACTCAATTAAATTTGCATCAGAAACATCACAAAAATGTATAAATATTTTAGAATATCGTCGCAGCAAACCGATTCTTCGAAAATAAAAAATAAAAGTAAAAATACCGCGTGACTTTCAGCAAAGTGTAGTGGAACGTGACAATGCATTCGAAGTTTCTGGGAGTAGCTCCGAATCACATGCTCCTGTTTCTGGAGAGTGCCCAAAATCACATGCTAATGTTGATTCCACATCTACTGTGGCTGCTGGTACATCTCAATCAATTGAGTTCAATGATTTAAAAAAATGAAAATATTTTTTTTTTCTAAATTATCAGATTAGGCGAATCCCTCCAGATTATCATCAGATTATGAGACAGCACGTCTAGGACATAAAGATGAACCATATATGTCTTAATCTGATACGCTTGAGTATTTCAAAATGGCGAATTTTTTAGCACATTGCAATAATGGTCGCGAGTTTGCGTGAAATCCAAATCGTCAGATTACTAGATGAGAGCATTTTTTTTAGGTTCACTCAACATTCGCTTATAAAATCTGACGCGCTCGATAATTTTTTTTTCTCATTTCCAACCCTTACATACGACCATACCCACCGTACAAACGATCAGATTAACATACGTATATTATTAAAAATACGTAGGACATAGATTCTATCAATATCTGACGCGCTCGAGTATGTCTATGCATAGTTTTTTTTTCTTTTTTACATTTTTTGAAAACCTATAGCCGCTCTTCCCACCGATGAAAAGGTATACATCATATAACATTTTTTTCTTTTTCGTAACTCAATAGGTCTCTTTGACGCTCGAGTAAATCCCCATTTAGCATCATGGGCTCGCCTACTATAATAAGAAGAATAGACAGATAGAAAATTCAGATCTCTGATATACCAACAGTAGCAAGGCGTCTAAAGTTGACCAACATACTAAGAAACAAATATTTGTAATTGCAAAGGTGAATTAATGCCGTGTCCGGCTTAGATTTATTTGTCCAAACTTAGATTATTGTTATCGAGGGATAACGCGTCTCCAAATACAACCGGAAACAAATCGAAATAGATATAAAGAGTTTTCAAATAGGGATGGTATGATTTCTAAGTGTCGTTTTGGTTATTTTTATATGTCATGATCTGTCTTTATTTTTTATTGCATCCAGTAATGTTTACAATTTCAGCATGGCAAGATATACGCAAGAACAACCATGCTGATTTTGCCTTGGAACAACTTGAAAACGATAATGAATTTTTTAAGAAAATCATCTTCTCCGATGTGGCTAACATTCATCTGAGTGGTGCGGTAAATAAACAAAACTGTCGATTCTGGTACGAAGAAAATCCACAAATCATTAATGAACAACCATTACATTCACCTAAATTGACAGTTTGGTGTGATTTTTGGTCTGGTGGAATCATCGGTCCGTACATCTTTCGAAATGAAATGAAGCTGTTAGCACCGGTATAGATCGATGATAACCAACTTTTTATGGCCACAATTGGAAGAAGTTGATATTAACAAGATCTGGTTCCAAAAAGACAAGGCACACAGCACATGCATTCAACCGAATTATTGCGAGAAAAGTTTGGAGATTCGATTATTTCAAGAAATTGTGACATTGAATGGCCTCCAAGAAGTTGTGATTTAACACCATGAGACTACTACTTGCGGGGTTATTTGAAGTCATTGGTCTTTACCAATGAACCGGCTCTCTTCAAGCTTTAAAATTCTATATTAAGCATGCTTTTCATGACTTACGACTTGATTTAGTGGAAAAAGTGCTCAAAAGTTGGGTTCATCCAATTCGTTCCTGCAAAAGAAGTGGTGGAGGCCATTTGAATGATGTTATATTCAGAACTTAATTGTATCGATTGTATTTCACATTAAATAAAAACCATTTCAATTTCCTTAACAATTAGTGTTTTTTTTTTTTTTTTTTTTTTTTTTTTTTTTTTTTAAGAAATCTATCCAAAACAGATCTAGAATAGTTTGTTTCAGACAGATAGTCAGACAATGCAAAATCTACTCTCCATCTAAATTTGTAATAAAATCATCTGGTAAGACAAAAAAAGAAAAATAGCCGAAATATTCGCTGCAACAACAACAATAGCTGAAATTCTTAATGGCTTATTATATGTATAAGGTTTGCTAAACTCCATGAACTGGAACTGGGGCCTTTGGATATATATGGCCGTGTTCAAAATCTATAGTTTGATGGCCAGTATTACAGAAACAGTATAATATTGGAAATTAAATGGAATACAAAGAGCAGTTTTGCTAACAAACTTATGAAATTGGACTGTTGGAACCAAAAACAATTTGTACATAGTGAAATACCGAGTGTATTCTCGCAATACCAACTTCAAGGTTAGTATACCCTCTAGACGTTAATGGAGAAGAGATTTCCTAGAAATGGAGGACACCATCTCAATCTACACCGATGGATCCAAAATGGGCTGCAGTTTATGGTAGGGGTTATTCTCCGAAGATCCTGAAATTATTCTTTCCTTTCATCCATCGCATTCTGCTAGTATCTACCAAGCGGAAATGCTAGCTATAGCAGACTTCCTTTAAAGCTCTAATAAACAACAATGGGAGTATAAAGACGGCTACTATATACTTATACTCTGATAGCCAGCCGGCATTGATAGCGTTGACGTCCGTCACCAACAATAAATTCAACTATAGGAATGCTCAAAGCTATCTCGCAATTCAACTCGACATCTCCTTAATATGACCATAGGAACATCTTCTATAACCAAAAAACAGATGAGTTGGCCGAGAGGGACAACAAATAGCACAGAACAGATGGAAATCTATGTATGACAAAAAGAGTGGACAGATTATAAATAAAATCTACAATATTTATTTGTAGAGCTTGGGAAAGAGCACAACTTCTTACAACTGTAAGAAAGAGCGATTGTTAGAGAATATTTAAATTTGGTATACATATATAAATCTCTCAAAGCTATTTAATTTTGCAATGAAGAAGGAGAGGGAGGATAATGTTGCCGATAAGTACTTTAAGGTAAATATGGAATGGAAGCAGGGGAAAGTGATTTAAATATGAGTTGAGGAAAAGTAAGTACAAAATTCATATTAAATTCAAAATTATTTTTAATTTACTGAAATTATTTTGAAATGAGTTCGGATCATATTTTCAGCAGTACCTCTTTACGAAAACTCATATACGTAAAGGTTTTTCTACTCGACTTGCACCCCTGCTCCCTGAGTACACTCATCAGCAACTGCGCATAAAGGAATTGTTGGACAATATTTCAAACTTCCTTTATGTAAGCAACACTCGAAATTATTGTTTTTCGATGAAGTCAAAAGAACAGCTGGCACGATAAGAATTGCCGTGCCGCTGTTGAGAGAAACACGATTACTCGCTCTGTGGAAGAAATACCGAGAGTTGAAAAAGGATTAGCATTTGCAGATGGAAACGGCCGGTATGCGTGAGTTTAAACTATTTGACAAGCTGACCGAAAAGGATAATGTTAGAAAATTTTATGAAAAAATGTCGCGACTTACAAAAGGTTTTAAGACCGGAGCATATACTTGTAGGACTATAGGATACAAAGAGGTGATGTAGCGACTGATGTTCAGAGTATAATGAATGAATGGTAGTGAAAATTAAACACCAGGATATGGCGAACCTGATCTCCCAATCGATAAGGGTGGAACAAAAGTTGCAGTGTCCGAATATGAAGAAGTCCACCCGAAGAACAACAGAGCGGCGGGACCAAAAGGCACCTCACTATCTGCGCAAATTGTCGTGAGATAAGGATACTCAACAACGCATATAACGTCTTGTGTTACTGGGTGAACTGGGTGAAAGACTAAAGCCCATTGTGAATAAACTGATGGAAACTTATCAGAGCGGCTTAAGACCTGACAAATCTACAATTGACCAGATATTCACCATACGTCAAATCTTAGAGAAAATACTCGTTAGAAAAGGAGCAACACGCACCATCTTTTTGTCGGTTTAAAGAAGCCTACGAAAACATGAAACGGAGCTACCTCTATCCTGCTGTTGTTTTTGTTGTTGTTGTAGCGGCTAGTTAGCCGCACTTAGGAGCAGGCAAAATTAGTCGATGTCGTCGACGCCATCTAAGGGTTGGCTCAAGCACGAGTTGTTTCGTAGAGTACGGATCTGATTGAGAGAAGTGTTAGATATGCGGGTTATCATACGGCGATTCATTCTATGCAACAGATATAAATATTAAGTATGCTGTGGCAGACCCAACTTCTTCTTATCTATAATAGACTTCGATACGGATGAGAAGAAGTTGAGTCTGCCAAAGTATCCAGCATTATACGTTTCCGAGGCAGTTCATGCCCTTCGTCTGCTTCAGGTGGCTCAGCTTCAAGCAGTTGTCTGTAAGAGCATCACAGGAGATTGCATCTTGTATTGTATGCTTCAAAATCTTCTCATGTCAAGTTTTCCAATACTTATAGAGTTCTTGCAAATTTTAACGATAATGTCTTTAAAAATTAATTAAGAAAAAAAATGAATAACAGAAATCATTTCATCATCTTAAATTGGAAAATATTTTAGAATTTTTCATAAAGTATAGTTTCATCAATTTCTATGAAACTGTTAACCAAGCGCATTTATTAAATGAGCAAACAACGAATTTTCCGTAATATATTTATGAAAATTATTTTGCACTCTGGCCCGTCGACCACACTTTAAGCTGAAAATTTACACCTTAAAATCATAGAATATTTATATATGTATGTTTGTTTGTGTTTAGGGAAAATGCTCTTCCATTGTGTGCAAAGTGAAAAATCGATAAATGACATTTTACTCCATCCTCTTTTTTTTCGCTCATACTTTTTATCATTTGCTCCATTTTCTCTATCACCATTGTTTTGTATGGCTGTGTATGCATTATATGAACACAGAATCCAGCTCCAGACGCCACCCTTGGCCCACGAGTGAAGGCAATTTCTAAGGCCATAAAAGCGACGGTCATTCAGCCATTTAGCCATATATAATATAGATATATGTATGTGTATGTATATACAAAAACTAATACAAAATACATACAAATGTTCTTACTTGACTGCACAAATTCCGCACATTAACGACTGGACTGAGAGATTGAGTTCGTAGTTATACAGACCAACAATTTGGTTCGGTACACACCAGCCCACCTGCACAGCGGACCATTTTAATCGGTTCAAGTACTTTTTAATTGGGCTACCTGTCCACCACTTTGCTTATAATGGCTGCCATTTTGAACTTTCAAACTCACATACACACTCACACGCATGAATTGTACGAGAAATACGATAATTGAGGTTTTTTAACAAAAAAAAAAAACAAAAAAAAAAAAAAGTGTACAAACGTACACATGTAGATGTGGTTAAGCATGCATTTGTGGCAACTCAAGTGGCAAGTCTGTAGGTGTTGAGTGGAATTTTTCTTGTTAATATGAAAGAAAAATCTATCAGTCCTGGAGAGAGTTACCACTTAATTTTAATAAAAAAAAGAAAAAATTATTTAATAGAAATTATCTCAGAGTAGGCATAAATTAAATTCATTAAGTTTAAGATGTCAAGCGATCCAAAGTAAGCAGAAAATACTATTTTGAGACTTAACTAATTTTTATTTTTTGGCACCGGAAAGATTTTAAAACTGATTCTGCAATCCCACAGATTGTCTGCACTGTCATCCTGTTTAAGAAGGGCAGGAGCCTGTGATAGAAGAGTTTGATCAACCTGCAACGATGGCCTCATGGGCTTTTAATCAGTTAAGGTGGCGGCTGCTGGAGGCAACTCATTTGAAAAGGTGGGCCGTCTTGTTAACCAGGAATGCATACGTTGGCTACACATGGATCACAGCAACTACTTTTCACGTGATTGAGGGCTAATTAATAATTTTTCTAGAATTATATTACTGTTAAAAGCGATGATTTTCTCAAAGGATCTCAAAAAGCCTTCATATATTTGTGCTAAGAGCCAGATTTATAGCAGCCTTTCAAGGATTTATTTTTTCACCAGGATTAATAAATTTCGTTGGGAATCCTCTGCTTGACTGTATGCTATGAATTGGCATTGGTAATATCAATCGAGTTTTTTAGCATATGTTTTATGGACCTTGGTGCGTTAGTAATTACGAATGCTGCATACGGTGGGGACGAGTTATGCGTCGACATAGATATAATTCAATGAATTGAGAAAAAACGGTTGCTGCATACGCTTTGTCGGTCGGGTGAACGCAGAGATAAAGAGATATGTCAATCTCATTTCATTGGAAAGCAAGAGCGTATGTATCTACCAAAATCCCTGACAATTGACTGGATCGGATAAGGTTTTGACGTTTCACTATTGGAAAATCAGAGACGACCAGAACGAAATACCGTGAATATATTCTTTCTTTTTTCTTATTTTTAAGTGAGTAAGTTTTTTCTTATTTTTTTCTTATTTTAGGTGAAAATGTGGTTTATAATGTGTTAATGTTACCAGAGTAATGCCTAATAAAAGTTGGTTGTTTTGCGAAATGCAGAAATTCATTACTCCATATAGCCATACTCGATTTAAGTGTGGTATTTCGCTATATTAGATGTTCAAACTTTAGTATTCAAAACGTTTTTTACATAACTTCTAGTGAGTGGTCCAATTGGGTATTTTAATTAAAATGCTCAAATAAATATGAGTCTGGTTTATCATCTGGAAGCGTTTGAAAATGTTATAAAAGATGGTAATTTTGAAGCGCTCTCACACTGAAATCACAATTCATTATCTCTGGGTGGACGCAAGTAAACTAACTTCGAGCTTTTTCGAAGCAGTAGTAGTGGATGGAAGAGGTGTGAAGCCAATTTTTTGAGGCACCCAAGTAATATTTGATAGATATTGAATTTCAAAAAATCCTTTAGTCGATCTCTAAGTTTGAGTCCTTAAAACTTTCCATATATCTTTACTACCATATAATACATCAAGTGTTTCGAAGATAAAGGGTGGATCTCTAACGCGTAACAATGTGTGAAGTGAAGATTGAAGAGAAGCTAAAGTTATTAATAATACTGGTCAACACAAGACTTGGTGCCTTAAAATTTTTTTTCTGTTATTGAGTATTTCTATGGCTCTGACTATGAAAAAACAGTGATTGATAACAGTGTTACTTTTGGAAATATAAAGTTTTATTAATTTGATAAAAAATACCTTTAAAGAAAATATCTAAATACACACACACACACAAACAAAAACAAACGGAATCAAACACGTAACATCTTCTTGCCGAAGCCATGTCAAAAACAGCAACAGATTATCCAAGTATCCAATATAAAATGCAAATCTAAGTAGAAATAGTAAATAAGAATAGTTAGGCATAACTCAAGAACAATGGCTGGAGTCCGGTCAATTTAGACAAATAAGGTTAAAAAAATTCGAGCCCAGCTGAGAGTGGGTAAGATTGCTCCAAATACCCAAATAAATGAAATCCCTGGAGAATGATTACTCGGGTCAAAGTTCACAAGAATGGTTTATTCGCGATTTTTAGCAAAACAGAAGTTTTATAATAAAATCCGTTAGACAAGAATTTTAAATCAGATGTATGAGAATAAAGAACAAATATGTACGTTTGTTCTTGGAAACCCCGTTTTTGAGATATAACGTATTAAAAAGTATGAAATTCTTCGTTCTGAATAACTCACGGATCCATTCACAGCGTAAGCTGTTGATCGTAGAGACCTGAAAATTGTAGGGTGTGTTCAGTGTATGGCGTAGACATACGTTAAATGAACAATTTCAGAAATATAATTGGCACTATATAATCGCAGAATCAATTTTCGGCCGTGACCGCCCCCTCCTCTCTTCATTTCTGCCATAAGTGGTGAACCTAGAGTTTTTTAAGCCGCCTCCCAACTGAGCCTTTTGAAGAAAAAAATTTTATACTATTTTGGTTTTTGGTCTAGCCGGGAATCTGGCCCAAGTGCTTCCACAGAGTAACACGTCCTGCTAACCACTCGACCGCAGTGGCTGCATCTGGGCCACTATAAGTATATACAATATATATTCATTATATCGCTCAAGCGATTAGTAGCCAAGTTCCTCTTACAATTTGTGGTGTGTGTCTTAAGATTTTTCCAGCAAATGGAGAGACCAACAGCTTACACTAAGCTACCTCCGAACGGCTGATGGAATTTTACGATGTGCTTTTACTTAAAGTTAGAAACACGTTCGAGGGATTTGACATTCCCTGCCGAAGTGTGATTACAATTAAAAAAATTAAATTTCTATAATTTTGGATATTTGTCAGATCGAGACTCGAAACATGGTCAACCGAATGGTAGTACGCACTACTAACTACTCGACTACAGCGACTGCATCTAGGCGCTTAGGGATTCAAAATAACAAAGATTCGCATGATGTATCTTACCGTTGATATTGACTAATGATCACTAAGCTATTCAAAACAGTTAATTAAATAAATAATAAAAATAAAATCATTACAAAAATGCTGGCAACTCTATTCACGTTATTCGTTTTACTACACCCACACTCACTCTATTACCGACAAACTCATTTATACACACACTTATAAATATTTTCCTTAACCAAGTGTGATATGGATGATTTGTATTGTCGGCGAACAATGAATGACTATAAAAATAAAAATAAATGAGTATAATGCAACAAAAACAACAATACAAACTATAATAAAAAGAGTACCAAATATATGTACCTATGTATGTATTACCAACCAACAAGTCAAAATAAAAACTTACTGCTGACGTTAACTGCTCTTTTAAGTGAGTGGAAATTTGCTACATTATAATTATTTTCCACAATTGGACATATTGGTATGGTTTGCAACGCTATTATATGCCGCAAAGTGTACACAACACACATACTAACCAACCTTTCCAGCATAAGCACACACGCACACACGAACACCCGCAACGCCCAACTGGCACTCGACTATCGCGAATATCATTATTAATGGCGACCGAGTTGTGAGACAACGTCCAAAGCTTGCGCTGCAACAACGTAGGAAGTGAAGGTGGTAATGGCGACGCCATTTTTATTTACTTACATATACGTTTTGGTATTCTTTTTTCTTCTGCTCCACACTAAGGGGTACGTGCTTGTCGGGTTTACAGTACTATAATTTTTATTCATTTATTTCTTCTGAATTATCTACACTCTTGTTGTCTGCCCAACAATTTTGTGGGTACGTTTATGTAATGTTGTTATCCTTGTTGCACTACCGGATTTGCAGGATATGTTTAGTCGATGGAGAGCGCGCATGCGTGCAAAAAATTAGTTTAAGAAAGAAGAAGCATGTAGGTGGTTTCTCCCCATTTGACAATCCTTCTAGTTATCGATGAGTATGAGAGGTTTTCGTGCTCTTCTGAGAACTTGCGCACATTGAGGGTAGTTTTTATCAGTCGCCCTCAACTCGACTTTCTCGTAATTCACTGGAATTTCACTTGGAAATTTATAATATCTAAAATATACATATGTATGATTGTGGGTGTAATAGTGGTTGCTTGCTTGTATGGTTGGCGTGGTGAAAATTTAATTTTCTCTTCATTTCTTTTTATTCAATGTTTTTTGTTTCTTTTTTCTTTTTTGTTTGCAAATCACTCGCTCATTGCGCAATCAAGCTCTCCGTTGTGCGTGAAGTATTTGCAAGACCATTAGCAATGTATATATACAAACCCGCTTGTTCCCCTTTGCATACACCACCACTACCTTACACTCTCAACAACTCAGCGCCTGCTTTTCCCCACCAATTCTACCCATCTCATTTGCTCACTTGTTATTTACTAAATTGGGGGAAAATTTGTGCGTCCATTCTATGGCGTGACGGGAGTCTATGTATATAAATTATGTCGACTTTATTGTGTGTGCGTGTGTGTGTGTGCGTTTGTGTGTGACTAAAACAGCACAGCCATTGCGCTCTGGTATAGCTTTTGCTGTTAAAGTTTATTTGTATTTATGTATTAGTTCTATATATATGTATGTATGTGTATGTATGGCTTGGCGTTGGCTTTATGTTATTTTGAATGGGCGAAGGAAATACTGCAATTAGAGCCATATTAACCGTAATTAAATTTAATTGTTTAATTAAGCGTAAGGAATAAGACAATATTACGACTGCGACGCAATGCGCCATCATCAACATTCATTGCCATAACTACGGACGAACGACTTTTAGAGGTTATGAGTTTGTCATGTATACACAATGGTATGTATATGTGTATGAATGACATTTATAATATAGAGAGTTGTAAATATTTATATAAAGCTTTAGAATAAATACCTGAAAAATACATTTTGATGAATGTTAGAGTTTGATAATTAAAGTGATTTACTGAGTTTGTATATTTGTTTGAGGTTAAGTAGTACTAGTAGAAAGGTATCAACGGATGTTAAAGCCGTCGGGTCTTTTTCCTATCGAACGGTTATTTTGTATGGCTGTTTTGGTCTATTAACGGTATAGTTGCTAGCTCACACTAAATTAAGTATAGCTACTTCGATGAAAGAATAAATTTAGGGAAGATAAGTCACTTTTGATAAGAAAATCTGCACATTGAAATGAGGTGTAAAAATTACTATTATCTACCTACCGAGAAACCAGAAGCCGAGTATTTAGCAGAAACCGAGTGTTTAGTATCATCGTTTCGAATCATGATCAGGTCAATATCTAAATTTACAGAAAAAATAATCCAAATCGCTTTTCGGCAAGGAATGTCAAGAATGTCAAGCTCTCCGAATGTGTTTCTAATATAAGTCCATCAGCCGTTCGGAGGTCCTAAACTTGTTGGAAAATTGCGCACACCTCCCAAACGGAAGACATTACTTAGGCAGCGCAGCCGCTGTCTCTTAATTTGCTGAACTATGTCAGAGACACCGTATATCTCGTGCAGCTCATCGTTCCATTGTCTGTTTCATTCGCAAAACCTTTGTCAACGTACACACTTCTTCCCCATATAGCAGGACTCTAATGATGAGGAATTTACAGAGTTTGGTCTTTGTTGGTCGAGAGGATTTTACTCTCCTATGGCCTACTCAGTCCAAAGTAGTACCTATTGACAAAAATTTTTCTGCTTTAAATTTCAAGGCCGACATTATTATTAATACTCTTAGAGAGACCAAATTATCAATTTAACTTCAAAGCTATGACTGTAAACAGTGACGTAGGAGCCAAGACGCGAATGCAACGACGGTTTATTTGCTGACGAGAGATAATTCGCATTGTCCTAGTTCACTACCGGACCCATTGGACACTTTTATTTTTCCAATCTCGAGAAAGCAGAGCTAACAGCTCGGTTGTTGGAGGCATTGATATCAATATCATCGGCGTACGCCAGTAGCTGAACACTCTTATAGAAGATTAAAGAAATCACACGATAGAGAGTTACCCTGCAGGAAATGTCGTTTCGTACCGAAGGTCTCGGTGACGTGCTTCCTTATCCTGACTGAGCTTTTGGCTTTGCTCAGCTTCTGTTTACATAGCTGTATAAGTTTTGCAGGAATACCAAATTTCCACATAGTGGAACTAATGTGTGCCAATTCTTTTGCACGCGTCTTACCCAAGATTTACCAGGTCTGAAGCCTTATACGCTATATTGGGAAGGTTTATACCACTGTAATTGAGGCATATTCCCTCTTTCTGTGGATTGAACAGAGCACACTTAGCTTCTAATCGCCAGGTATTTCGTCCGCCAAGAAGCTGATTCATGTAACTTGTCAGTTCTTCGCCGTCACATTTAAGTGATTCCACCAGTGGCTGCTTTGTTATTCTTTAAGCGAGCTAGTGAAATTTTTTTCCACCATCTTCGATTGGTGATTCGAGTTAACCATCTTCGGGCGTTGGTGACATGCTGGAGAAGTATGTGCTTCATAAACTAAGTAAGTTCTGAACATCGGTCACCAAATTACCTTCTTTTTTCCTACTTTATTATGCTCCAGTCTTGCAACTAAGAATGTCTTACAAGTCGTCGCATCTTTTTATATTGCAGAATTTTCGAGCATTACCTCTGTCCGTTAACTTCTTAAGCTCTTCATACTCTGCTAAGGCCTTTGAGAAGTGAATCTGCTTCAACCCATTTAGGGAAGAACAAATTGAAAATCGTGACGCGATCAACGCTTTTAAGTACGCACTTTACCGTATTCTGACAAGGTGTTCGTCCTGTGGGGTGAATGTCAGGACTCTGCGACGATGTCTCTCCCCCACCACAAATCCTCCAACACCAAATTCTATATGGCCACTGTAGAAGATTTGGCAAGGACCCACCTTCATCCGTCCTTGCCCCCTTCATCGGTTTTCTTGGACGGCGGTGTTGTCAGTTTTTAGTCCTACGAGGACATCATCCATTTCGAAGCATCTCTCTAATTAAGGTACCAGACTTTCTTGGTGAGTGCCCTCAATTTATGAATTTTTGCTTTGATGACTACAAATACGTGCACCCGTACATTATCCTAATGAAACAGCACTTTTTTCTCCAAATGCGGTCGTTTCGGCTTCGAACTAATATCGAATTTGTCCAAAAGCTCTAAATACTATACGACAGTGATCATTTTACCTTTTTCAAGGTAATGGATATGAATAACACCACGTGCATCCCAAAAAACTGTGTCCATGAACTTGTTGGCCAACAGATCCAGCCCGGACCTTCCTTGGTGCACGTTCACTCAGAAAAACCCACTGTTATAATTGTTATTTTGTCTCTGGTGTGATGTGGTGAACCCATTTTTTATATACGGTAACGAAAAGCGCAAAAATTCGTTTGGATTGCGGTTGAACATAGCCAAACACTCCTGATAACACGGTTACTTTTATGGAGGTGTGTGAGCAGTCGCGGCCCCCATCCCGCGGATATCATTTTCATGTTCAAATATTTATATAAAATCTGAATTATTCGCTCAGTTAAGATGCCTACAGCTTCAGCCACCTCATGAACTTTTACTATTCGATCGTCCAATATCATTCAATGGATTTTAGCGATATTATCGATTTCTGGCGTGACGACCTCTTTTGGGCGAACTCTGAGTTCGCCGTCACTTGTACTGATACGACCACAAAGGGAACTCAGTAAATCACTTCTTAACTATCGAAATTGATGGTGCAGAAACGGTTCGCATACAAAATTCACTTTTTTCCATTTTCGTTAAAATTCACGAATCCCTCTGTTTTCAAAAGCTGTCAAACGCAAACTAAATCGCGCAACTTGCTCAAAATTTTACAGCACTCTATTAATCGATAACAGTTGATGGCAGCAGTGTTGTATTTATATCAACAGCGCGGGAAATTCAAAAAATCTCAGACTCATCAAACAGCCCTCGTATTACATACTTCAAACTTGGCTGAAACAATTCTTTTACAAAATTTAGTTGTGCTCTTTCAAATTGATGTTAATTTATTTTCAGGATCCATATTATGCTCCAGCAATAAGGTATACATACATACATATATGTATATTGACTTATTCAGATCACTCAATCCCATTGTTTTATTGCAACGAATATCATACACCGACGGCTCAGCATCATCCGCTTAGCACAGGATATGGGGAACGGAGACACTTTGTGTTTGTTTAAAATTTCAGAAATTTTAATTTAAGATTCTTGACTTAATGCTAAATTGTCTGCGGCTTCTTGCTGCTGGCTGTAGCTGTTTGCAAACTTATATATATATATGTGCATATAAATAAATGCCATTATTGCCATATCCATATCCATTGATTGTTGTCACTGCAATGCAGTCAACATGCATGGAACAGGCCCAACGTTGCCACTGACGTGCTGCTGCTTATTGTTGTCATACAAAATGTTATTACCAAAGACTTTTTAATCGAAATAATAACAACAACAATGAGGGGCGGGGGGTGAGGAGGTAAAGATTGCAGCACGCGGCAACGAAAACAATATTAGTAGATTGGTAGCAACAACAACAGCAACAAAAACAGCAACAACGACAACAAGGGAGCAAGGGAGTAAGGGCAGTCAGCGACTGTGAGCTCATGTGTCATGTGGGCTACAAGAACACATACATACATATTGCATACATATATGTATATTGCTACCCAGCCATTTGGACGATTGTCGATCGTGTCGCTCGTTTGTTTCTCTGGAAATTTTCAAAATTCGCGCAATTTCATGTTCGTTAAATTTTGATGTTGCATATAAATTGAATTGTTAAACGTGCAACTGCATACTGCATGAATGTCCATATGAAGCCGGCGTTTAACCCATGACTGACTAACTGACTAACTGACTGGATGACTGGCTCACTGACTGGCACGCTAGCTGCCTAACCGCTCATGGGTAAGAAGCGCACTCGCGTTTTCGCTTGAGATTTGTCTGCTTTGCTTGCTGACTGACTGTCTCACTGACTGTTTGTTGGACTGTACAAATGTCGTTGGTTACCGGCTGCGCTATCGCATATTTAAACAAATGATCCGCGCGCGCACACATACAGAGATTATAGCGCGTTAAAACGGCAATTGTTGCCTGCTCGTGTCGCTACCAAGCAGGTCAAGCAAGGCGCTTTGAGCCTCAAAGGCTGTATGCATTGATTTTCAATTGTCTGCTGCTCCAAACAAAAGACAATGAATCTTTCGCGCTTTCATTGTGGCTGCTGTGAACCGAGTCAATGAAGTTAGGACGCGCCTTCGATGGTCTAGTACACTCTCTTCACCCATCGCCGCTTACCACTAATGGGGCGCACAACTCACTGCTTCTGCCGTCCCGTCGACACGTTGCAAGTGCCTGCATACTTTTTTCTTACCTTTCTACAGAATCCCTATGTTTAGTGTGCACAACAAATCTTGCCTCATTTTGTGGCAGGCTCATAAGTTCAACTGCTGCCAGATTTCAACTGTTACCAATCAGTTCAATTACCATAAACTAGAGCGTTTTTTGGCATGGTTTTCCCGTATGTGTATATGTGTGTGTTGCAGACTATTGTGGCAAGCGTTAGGACTTATTAGGGCGAGCAGTTAATTTTTTACACCTTAAATGACAAGATTAAATTGCTGCAACTAGTTTAGCCTACCTGCAACTCACCGCCAAATGCTGCACTGAGATAATTGGTAAAAAAAGAAGAATTCAATTTAGCATTCAATTAGTATTTGATTTACAAAATTTAGTCAGGCTCAAAGCACAAATAACAATGGGCGCACAATTGAACAAAAAATCAGCGAAAATACAAAAATAAATTTTTCAAATGAGCAGAAAAACGTTCCACAACAATCGTTTTTCATCATTTTCGGTTTACTTCTTTTTCTAAGCCAGGAAGAGATAAACCCATTATGTTCCCACAAGTATTTTAATGCCTTCAATTCCCTTCACTCAGAATAAATTGCCTGCCTCGCCTTCTCAGTGTCACCATGGCCATGTCAAAGTTGTCAGTCAAAATGCTCGATCAGTCAGTCAATCGGTTAGTTTGTTTGGGGTTCGCTACGTTTGGCTTGTGCATTTAATTCTAAGTATTGGACTTTACATATACATACATATATTCATGTATTTAGCAGTTTGGTAGATTAAAAAAACTTTATTTATTATACATTTGTTGCTCGTACTTTCTGGCTTCACCCCTTCCAATTGCATGCATCCATTTATTAATAACGATCGAAGAAAATAATGAATTTTGTGTGAATAATTTACATTTAACATTTCATATTCCGAATTAATAGTTATGTTGATGTAAGCTATATCTGACCAATTTTCTCTAAGTATGAACTCAAAGCGGATGCAGTAGCTTTTATATTTGATTTATTTAAGCTTCCGCTCCTCCTTATTTCCTTTGGAATGAAATAATAATTTTTTCTGCTTTTTCCGACACCATCGTGCGGCTTGTCATGAAAAACTTGTTAATGAAAATCGTATATATGCGTATGTATCTTCAAAGATCCAGGTCCGAGCAACATCCGAGAAATTATAGAAAATTAATTTTTCAAAATGCGGTCTTCACTTCTTGGCGGCAGTTTGGCGTTCTATAAAATCCCATCAATTATTTTGCGAAAATTTCGCCTATTACTAAATAAACTTAGTGAAATGAAACCCCAAAACGAATATGTGAAAATGTGAATCGGCGTATATTTCATTACTATATTTTTTTCAATTTTTCAAGCTGCTTTTGTCTCCAGTTTTTTGTGACCGAAGGCAGCTAAGTGACTGCCTTGCGCGAATAGCCATCTTTAGGCTTTCACGGCAACCATCTTAGGCAACTTCATTTTAACAAAGAATAATTGAGTTGGCGGTAACGACCAGACGAATTTGCAAAAAAAAAAAATTGTGTAACTGAAATTGGTGAGTATTAAGAACTTGAGGCGATTCCAATAGGGGAAAAGCTCAAAAATTCTACAAAAATTGAGACGTTTTCAGAAATTTTTAAGATCAGAGCTTTTTCCTGTAGGAACGAGAAAAAAGCATCTGATGACTGGCCTTCAAAGCATATTAAGTTTATGAAGGTAACAATTTTTCAACCTGCCTAACTGCAGTGAAAATAAAACACCCAAAGATGACGTTCCATCATCCGACTTAGATTAAGTTCGAATAATGCTTGCCGGCTTACTCTATCGTGGCGGCAAAAGAACTGACAACGTGCATGCATCAGCTTTTTCGCGGTATATGTTCGGACGAAAGCATACCCGACGATTGAAACCTAAGTGTGTTCTGCCCAAACCACAAAAAGCTCTGCGCCAATTGCTGTGAGATAAACCTGCCCAATATTGAATATAAGGTCTTATCGAACGCACTGTGTAAGAGATTGAAGATTATCGTCGACGAACTGATTGGTTTTATCTGGCAAATCTACAGCGGACTAGATATTCAACATACACCAAATCCTGGAAGAGACTCATGAGAAAAAGGTCGACACACATCACCTCTTTGTTGGTTTTAAGCTGCCTTCGACAGCAGAAAAAAGAGCTGCTGAGCAGTTCGGTAACATGCTGTGATTTTTGTTGCAGCAGCAAGCTCATGTCGCCAAGAGTAGAGTGAAACCTTTGTTGAGGTCAACTTACTAAAAGTCTTGAAATTGAGCTCCTTTGACTGCTTTAAATCGCAAGCAGAGAGGTCCTTAGTAAATAGCGTGATTGGGTCTGAGGTTTGACCTTTAACAAAAACCAATCAATAATTGGATCAGAATTGTGTGATGTCTCAAAATTTCTCACTTAACAAACGAACTCTTTGTGGAATCGTAGTATGCTTCTCTGAATGCTTCTCTTTATGTTATGGCGCTCAGTTGGAGATTTTTTTTTTGGAAGATATTTCATCAATCCAATCCTGTTCGATTCGGCAACTGAATTTTATCTTTCGAAACGTCTCAGGTTAGCGTACCAAAGCAGGTTAACATCATCCATGCTTCCCAGGAGGACGAACATTATAATTAGCTTGAAGAGAGCTGGCAGTCTTTAAATAATCAGAATCAATAGTTCATTGTGGAATTCTGAGCGCAGAGATTCTGATGGCCTCTCAAGCGCGATACAAAAATAAAATCAGAAGATTTTGGACTGTTTTTGCTTCCCGTTCCGAAGATTACCAATTAGTTTTTTATCGTTCTATCAGCAATTTTAGGCTGGTGAGTAAGAGGTACCAATTATCGCAGCAACCCTTCGCCAAGTAGGCCTTTCTTGTATATAAATTTGAGCTCAAAACAACGATATTTGGAAAAATTCATCTTAATAAAGATATCGGTGAGACGTTCTCATAACGAAGTGACGGTGAGTGGTGTCACTTTCCGACTTTTTAGATAGTCACTGTTCTGCCTCTTCAATCTATAGAGCTCTAAAAAGCAATTATATACGATAATCGAAATACTTCAATTTAAATCCGAATACTTATAGAAAATTTTCATCGTCATTATCGAAAGTTCGGGACTTTTTACGAAGTTAAAATATATTGTTCCAAATATATTGTTGATTTTGGCTGTACAAAAACTAGCTGCCGTAAACCGGAAATTCACTTCATTTGAGGGAGTTTGGTCAAATGTTTTACAAACTTGCGTAGACTTTTGAGATACAAACAAATCGTTTAAAATACTCAAATACACAGATAAAAGTAAATATGATTAAATTGACTTTCTCCCAACAAGATTGCCTTTATATAAATTATACTGTTTTCTAGTGCTCTAAATACCCCGGTATCAACCAATGCGAGCTCTGAGAAAAAAATTGATTAAAAGTTTTATCAAAATTCGTGAAATGCTCGAGCTCAAAAATTGTCGAGTAATGTTGCAAAGAGCAAGTGTGCGAATGCTCGTTGCTCACACTGCTGGAAAATGTTCGAGCAAAATCTTTGAGCTCTACTTTCCTCACATTTTCCCAGCACCCTGAAAAAGCAGGTTGTGAAACTAGAGAAACCAAAATGTCACTACTCGATGCCACAAGCAATCAATCTCGTACATACATTCGCCCATCAAATAAATAAATAATTTCCCAGACACATATATTTACAATGTACATATGTATGTGCAACCACAACAAGTTTCCCATCCACACTATCTACTGTATTCGCCTTCTACTAAATCCCTGTTTCACTACTAATTATGCCTCCTGCTACCAAACTATTTTCATTTGTTATTGCTATTGTCCATCTGTTTGTCTCATTACACTTTACTCTTGTTCTCATTTCGGTTTGTTTGTCATTTGGGTCGCCCTCTACACTGTGGCATTGTTAAGTTAAGTGTTTTCTATTATTTCAAATATAATTCATCATTGTTATGTTGTCACCAACATATTTGACATTAATTTCATGCATTCAAACCAACCAAAAACAACACAAAAACGAACTCAATAAAACGGCAAACCATTCGCCATCGCTCTGTTATTTGGTTAATCAGCCAATCATCCACCAATCTGTTGGCTATATTAACAAGATATTAATCATTCATACATATGTATGTTTGGCTGTGTGTATGTTCGTATGAAGATAATAAATGTATAAATGAAAATATATTTTTAAATGACATTATTATATTTTAATTGATTAGTATTTTTCGGGTCTGACAGTTGGCGTAAGTGCACCTGCAAGTGCACACATTTCGTTTATATATATATATATGTGAATGCATAAGTATATATTTATTTAATATAATGTATATATTATAGTTGCATTTTTGTTAATTGTTTTCGAATTTCAAGAATCAAATACTATTGAGCGATTGAGCGATAAATATTAAATTAGATTTTCTGAGAATTTTTGCGCAGTAAGAAATTGTATTTATATCCATATATAATGCATCTACTTATAAAGGGTGATCCTAGTAGAGATACTTTTTTCGATAACCTTTTTTTGACAGATCACGCGTGAGTCGTGTTAAGCTCTCATGTTATTTTTGTTCAGTATTACTAGGCATTTGATCATGGAAAGACTTACGCCTGAGCAACTTTTACAAATCATTCAACTATATTACGAAAATTCAAGTTCTGTAAAGGATGTGTTTTGCGCGCTTCGTTCAACTTATTGTCAACATAATCGGCCTATTGAGCGTACTATTCGCAACATCATCACCTATCTTGAGACCCAGCATTCATTATTGGATAATATTCGACCGAATAGACCACGTCCAGCACACAGTGAAGAAAATATAACAGTCATAGCTGAGAGTGTACACGAAGACCGTGGAGAGTCGATTCGGCACCGCATCGCAGCAACTCGGACTGACGTATGGAACGACTTGGCGCATTTTATGTCGAGTTCTTAAATTGAAAGCGTACAAAATACATCTTGTGCAAGAATTGAAGTCGCACGACCTTCCCAAGCGACATCGCTTCGCCCTATGGGCTCTTCAAATGTTCGAAGAAGATCCGATGCTTTCGAGCCAAATTTTGTTCAGTGTTGAGGTCCATTTCTGGCTCAGTGGGAGAAGAGCAACCTGAAGAGATTCAAGAAATGACATTTTATCCAGAGAAAAATAACGGTTTGTTGTAGTTTGTGGGCCGGTGGAGTCATCGGTCCATGTTTCTTCAAAAATGATGCCGATGAGAACGTAACCGTCAATGGCGACCGTTATCTCTCGATTGATAACCGGCTATTTGATGCCTGAAATTGAAGTTCGTGATCTCCGCTACATTTGGTTTCAACAAGACGGCGTCACTTCCCACACATCTCATCAATCAACGAATTTATTGAGAGAACACTTCGGTGAGATGATAATTTCACGTTTTATGGCGGTCGATTGGCCACTAAGATCGTGTGATATCACACCGTTAGTCTTTTTCCTGTAGAGATATGTAAAGTCTAAAGTCTATGCGATCAACTCCGCTTCAATTCAGGCTTTGGAGCAAAACATCACACATGTCATTCGCCAGTTACCAGTCGAAATGCTCGAACGAGTCATCGAAAATTGGACTCAACGGATGGACCATCTGAGGCGTAGCAACGGCCAACATTTGAAAGAGATAATAATCTTCAAAAAATATATGCCAGAGAATGTTCTTTCGAGTGATAATAAACATTCTCTATTAAATTTAATTCCCCGGCCTGGCATATAGATGGCGCTACTAAAATTAATTATTTAATAATTTTTAGTTAATCCTAATCTTCAAAAGACGCGTGCATAAATTTAACAGCTGTCCGATCATTAGTTTGAGAATTATAGCATTTTGAGTGAAGCGAATTTTGTTATTGTGAAAAAAAAATTGATGAAAAACAAATTAGCGCTTTCTAACAGCTGAAGCGATTTTCAGCCGAGCTCCTCCTCCAATTTGTCGTGTGCGTCTCGATATTTTTCCAACAAAATGGAGGAGCCTACAGTTTATTCAAAGCCACCTCCAAACGGTCCACATTGTGACTGTTATCGTTTTTAGGATGCCAAAAGTCTAAGCAATAGCAAAATTTAGAAAGAATAATGCAGAGATCATTACTGCATGGGGACTCTGCACCATCAATTTTAATAATCCTAGAAGTGGTTTACTGAGCTCCGTGCTAGTAAAAGTGACGCTGGTGAACGTTCAGATCGCCCAAAAGAAGTCGCCATGCCAGAAATCGTCGATAAAATCCATGGAATAATATTGGACTATTGGAGAATAAAAGTGCGTGTGGTGACTGAGGCTATAGACATCTCAACTGGTCGGGTATATCACATTTTATATGAATATTTAGGTATGGAAAAACTATCCGCGCGAATCATAAAACTATTTCAGAGAAGTGTTTGGTGATGTTCAACCGCAATCCAAATGATTTTTGCGCTATTTTATTAGCGTAAGCGAAACATAGATCCACCGCGCCACACCAGATGCCAAAGAACAATCAAGGCAATGGGTTTCTCTAGGTGAACGTACACCAACCGGGCAGATTTTGGACTTTTATCACTTTCAAAATTCTTAAGCTACCTCACGATTCTAGCTCAGCTGAATACATGTCTTTTAGGGTCCTCCCTTACACTGATCCGGGCGCCAGTGGCTTTGCTTAATTTTCAAATGAGATTCACTGGCCCATGATCGGATATAGACTACCCTATATTTATTATATTTCTATTCTTATTGCGTAATAATATTTACAGGGTTTTATTACTCTTTCCCACCACTCCCGCAGTAAGAGTTCTTCATATTCATCACGCAATTCGAAACGCATACTTTTATCATATACGCACATAACATACTTTTTGCCCAAAAGTATAATTAGATTTGAAAAATTCATACCAACAATTAATAAAACGCAAGACGCACGCCAATGGATCAACCAGCCGATGCAACAGACAGACGTTTAGCATAAAAAAAGAGCAGAGCAAACTAATCATCATCGTCGCTCACTGATTACAGTTATTGTGTGTTAGCGATTATTTATTAGACTCGTGTAAATACGCCCTTAAGCGATTCTCACAGTGCGACGATGGCCTAGAGATATTTAAGTATGGACATACGAGTATGTATGTATGTACTTGTATGTATAAAGGCATGCAAGTGGAGGGCGTGTGAGTGTTTTGTTTACCTTTCTCATGCAACACTGCTTCTGTTTGCTACCGACTTTTTTACGCGTAATGACTTTTTGTGCAACTTCCATCATCATCATCATCATCATCTTCATCGGCAGCAGCAGCAGGAGCAGCTAAGCGACTGTCCAACGACCGTTCGACCTACCTAATTTCTGCATAATGCGCTAATAACATAATTTCTACGTCAAATCATCAAATCAAACAAAACAAAGAGACAAAAACAAACAAACCAAAGTGAATAACACACACAGGGGCGAAGATATGTAGATATATATGAACTTTAGTAGGGACGATCAAAGACGAGCGTATTTTTCCTTCAAATATGATCTGACATTGATGTCAATGATGATGATGCTGATAAGCAAAAAGCATAGCAACAACAAAAACCAGAACACAACACATACACAACCACGCATTCACATACTTACATTAGTTTTTTTTCTTATTTTCATGGTAAAAGGACGAGTTTGCGCAGTACCCACCCTTAATGCAGACTAACGCTTCGCACACGTTACCCAGAGCTGACAAAAGTCGCATGTGGAAGCAAGTATGCCGAACGTTACACGTTTGGCAATCAGCTCACAAGCAAAAGTCAATAGTCGAACAAAGCTAATCCGATTAGAAGTTGTAGCTCCGATATGATAGCAGCAAAAGGTAGACGTTAAAGTGGTTAGCAACCGATATGTTTGTATGTACTAACGTGCAACGAGTCGAAAGCGGATTATAGCTTGTTTGGAAAAAGGACTTTTTGTAATTGCTTGTTTTTGATCCTTCTGGGAAGTGTTCGCGCAATGAGTGAGTGAGCGTTTTTCTGTTGTTTGCCGAGGCAGTGATTTCAATAATTATGAGAATCCCATCATCCCGTTTACGGCACGCGGCTACACTTATGTAATTTACTCGCAGCGATCGCATGTCGTAAATGTCCTGCAGCAAAATGAGCGGCGTCTGTATTTAATTTATTAAATTAGAGTATTTACCATTTATTTTAAGAGTAAATATGAATCCTTGGTGGAGATGAAATCTCAGAATTTTATGTAGAAATGATTTTTCGGGTTTGTTTTTAAATTCTCGCCGCCATTTGTGAAATAACTCAGCTGATAGGCCATCAAACGACATAGTCAGTTGATGAGATTCTTTCTGTAGGTTCCTTAATCCTCATTGGAGGATTCTCGGGCGTGTCATTTGAACTGCACCTTACTTCCTTTTATTGGTTTTTTTAGTTTTAGGAATAGTAAAAAGTCGCAGGTAGCCAAATCTGGTGAATATGGTGGTTGAGGCATGATTACGGTTTTGTTTTTTGCCAAAAAATCACGATTAAGCATTTATGTGTGAGCTGTTTTTCCACAAGTCCGATCGTTTGAGCCGTATTGCTTCATGCAAACCTTGGCATAACTTCCATGTAGTATTCCTTAATAACTGTACGGCCATTAGGCAGGAACTCATGATGCACCACACCATTGTAATCAAAGAAAACAGTGAGCAAGACCTTCAACTTTTCCTTTGAACATACCTCGTATACACCTAGATCGTCTAGTTGAACGATTTCGATTTGGAAGGGTTTCGTCATGGTGGTTGAATTTTCCCTGTGCTCCGTGTGTTCCTATCGCTCATGGAAGGAATCTTTAGTGACGTCGTTAGTGTGGGCACTAATCAACGAGCTGAGCTGATATTCGGTGGTAGAATCTCACAGCTACTACAGTACTTCTAAGTTGAAATGCATTTCTTGTCAGCTTTATTCTATTCTACTTCTTCTTTTATGTCGCAGGCGTGAGATTAAGGGCGAGTTAACAGCAGCACGACGGTATTTTCTTATTTTCGCAGCTTAGCGCTAATTGCCAAGTCCTTCTCCAACTGATCTTCCCAATGGAGGTGAGATCATTTTCTTCCACTGCTTCCACAGACTAGGACTGCATCGAATACTTTCAAAGCTAGAATACTCTCATCCATTCGGAAAACGCGATCTAGCAAATGTAGCCACTGTTTCTTGATTCACTGAACTATGTCAGTGTCGTCGTATATACTCGTTTTCTACCAAACCTATTCGCCTCGTCTGGAGAAAACAGAACTAACGGCTTGGTTTTTGAGGCCAATGATGTGAACATCACCGGGATATACGCCGATAAGCAGTTGTACGGTCTTATAGATGTTTGTAACTTGGCTTTTTAGCTCTGCGGCTCGTATAAAGAAAGAGTCACCTTGTCTAAAACTTCGCTTGATATCGAGCGGCTAGAGCTTTTGATTTTGATCAGCGCTTCTCTCCCTCTTTATCTCTCCGTATCTGTCCCATAAAACGGGAGTTGCGGTTTGAATGTCTGCTGTGATTGCAGCCATTCGACGTTGAACTTGTGACCTTGTGTTTGTTGACGGGCGTTCTTTGCTGCGCAGAGACGGGTATGTACATATGTATCTCCACTGCAAAAAGATAATTATTCAAGTCAATATCAGCTCCTCGGAGCGAACACATAATTTATAATCTAGTTTTGTAGACAACTATATCAAAGGCGGTCGCAATAAACGAGTAAATAGCATTACTTAGACCCATTCGGAGGGCCAGGGTTCGAGTCCAGGTTCGAACAACCAACATTCCAAATTGTCAAGCCCTCCGAGTGTTTTTCTGCAATGATATAAAAGCTCGTCATAAAATCTCCTCTGAGATTTTTTAGATAAACTGTTAGTCCCCCATTTGTTGGTCAAAACATCAAGATGCAAAACCACAAATTGGAGCTCGATCGAAATTTGTTTCAGTGAAGTCGATCAGGCTCAAACAGATTTGAGAATATTTCGTCATGGATACTGAATTTTATGACTGTTGTGCCGAAGATCTCTTTTTTATATTTTGGCCGCAATTGCTCTCAAGGAATTGAGATGAAAAGAAAAGCTTTTGGGATCAGATGAGCTAACGAAAGAAAAACCAGAAAGGTGTTCATAAAGAGCTAATCTTGGCTGAACTTAATACTGCGAAGGAGTGCCTAGCGGCAGTCCAGTATAACCAGTGAATTGTAGTCGCACGGATATGGCTTAGTACGTAAGTGCATTGTGACACAAGTCGAGCATAGTTAGATAATGCTTAAAGAGGTGTATAATTAGCGAGCAGTTTGAATCGTGTATGTCACTTAGGACCTACAGTATCTAAGAAAGCTTGCCTCTTCGAAAAAGAAAATCTTGACGTTAAAGTCTCCAAGCACAATTCGACATTGAAGCGGTGGCAACGTGCATTAGTATGTTAGACGTTAATTTACCGGCGTGAAAAACAGGGCCCGGCGACTCCGACATCAAATTTGCGAACCTGTTTTACATGTCACAATGACCTACGAGTTTCCATCCTTTTCCCTCCCAGAGCACTTCTGGGATTGTAGTGATATTAGCCCTCAGCTTTATAAAGGCATTAACCAGCTGAGCAGCGGCACTGCCTCAATTAAGGGGCCACACACTTCCTTAAATCACTATACAACTCTAAAGTGAGGACGAAAAGCTAAATTGTCTTATGAATAACTGAACCTAAACCCAGCGATAAATCAGAATTTACCCTTCGCTAATTTATTTACAACAACTAGAAAAAATTAATCAATCATTTATGCCTAAAAGGGCAGTACATAATGAGCATTTTACCACATATTAATCCCTTCGATATGCATATTTTCCACCCGAACCAAATGCAAACAGGTTAATTGCCAGAGATTTTGTGAAAATTAATATTTTCTGCCTACAACTAAAAGCTCATTAGTGAACGAGTGCCGGACAGCAGGAGTGGGACGGTGTATGGTTTATCATATGATAGCTACATAGTATTACATTAAAACACACACACACGCCCAGACGCCTATTCAAATTCACATGAATAATTGTCGACGGTGGTTGGAGCGATGATGCCAACAACCGACGGCAGACAACAATTTGATTTAATTAAAAAAAAAATGATGGGATCACATACTTGGACGCAATATATATGCAAATTAAATGCCATAAATGAACCAACAATAACAACAATAATAGCAGCAACGACAGAAAGTCACCCGAACTAGCACGCGCACACACGCTACGGCCAACAAACGATTGCCTTCCTTGAATCCTTGTGCAAATAATAAAGGACAAAAATCCAGCGCAACGCTCACCCACGGGCGGGCACTTACCCACTATATGTTGGGTCTAGTTTGAAAGTACTATTTGGCTGGTAGACTAAGCTGGTGGCTTTTGGCTGGCATGGCGGTGCGGTCACACAGAGTGGAAAGGTGGTTAATATGAAAGTGTGGCGAGTAAATAAATTTTGCCACTGTCACCATGGCTTAGATGAGAGTAACAAGCGTCCACATACACACACATCCACTGTGGCACTAGCATTTGGGTAATCAAATAACAACAACAACAATGCGGCCAACTAACTAAGCTTGCCATCAACCACCACCACCTACCTATTATACACTGAAGCTTCAACCAGTTGCGACTGCAGGGACTCATCAAAAATTCATAACTTGCCTCATAATAAAAATTATTCAAATTTAAAAAGCGTAAAGGACCTCATATACAAATACAAATATATGTGAATGTATGTATGTATGTATGTGTTTATGAGAATATTTATCTACTACCAGAGAGGTGTGTGCTTGTGTCGCAGGATATGCATGCTTTTGCGGTGATGTCGCTCAACAGGAAGATGATGAGTATTGGCAGAGAGAGGGCGAGGAATTGGTGAAAAAATCGAACAAATCACAACACAAACAACAAAACAACAACCGCCATACAAAGCAAGCTTGCCAACAAAACACTCAAACACACACACACACACACGCTCCCTCACACTGCGATGCGTTGGTGTTTGGTGTCATCGTCGTTGGCGTCTCCACTGATGTCGTTTGCAGCTCCGCTACCGGAAATTGAATGATTTTGCGCAACAGCAACGGAAGTTGCTGCTTTATTGTCATTTAGTGGTTGGCTGGTTTACTGCTATGCCAATCTCTAGGGCTGTGTTTATGATATTGGGTGGTTGTCTCTAGTCGCCAAGTGTTAGAGTAGTTATATATACGAGCATATATATACAGAACACACACAAATTGTTTTTGTTATTTTTTCTTTTATTAATCGTTATATTGCTTTATTTTTATGTAGTTGTTGTTATTATTATTGTTGTTATTGTTGTAGCTGCAGTGTATCATATCGCTATCAAATCAATATATTTATGTACGTACGTACGCCGGCAATATGTTTCAAATCTTCTTTTTATTTATTCTCTTTGTTGGGCAATAAATGCCGACAAATACCGAATGGGAGCGGTGAAGGCAGCAATGGGTTCGTTGGATTTGGCGAGGGTAGGTGAAAGCAATACAATCTCAGCAGAAGACAACTGCTGGCAAACATAATAACCAACATAAATGAAATACGATATCGCATGTGAATGTGCATGTTGTTGGAAAACTTTGGATGCCTTCAGAAGTGGATTAGCTTTGGAAAAATTATACTTTTTATTGCTTTATCCATACATACATATGACATACATATACGAGACATACATATACAAACACTAAGGTGATACTGTTTTTGAAAATATTTACTCGCTCAAAATGTTAAATTTTTCCCATTGAGATATTTTCTACAGATATGCTGTATGTATTTTCTTCTGATATGCAGATTTTTCACCTGTTAATGTAGCTCCGAGCAAGATCCGAGTGTTCTGATTGTTTGCTTTATGACAGGAGATATTTCGTCTTGTCGCCATTCACTACCAGAGCCATTCGCCCCGTCTGGAGAAATACTATTGGCGCTATTATTGAGAGCAATGGCATCAATATCATCGGCATACATCAGCTCTTATAGAAAATCGTGCCTACTCGGTATAGCTCTGCAACTCGTATTTTTTTTTTTTTTTTGCACCACAAAATATCACCGAACGGCTCGGAGAGCTTGGTTCCGGTTCGAATGGAGCTTCTGGTGTTGCTCTGCATCAGTTAACAAAGCCTTATATGTTTTGCAGTGATACTAAATTCAGACATAGCGGCATAGAGACAGCTCCTTCACGTGCTAACGAAGGTGGTGTGTGTTGATTGTTTTCTCATACGTCTTTTCCAAGATTTAGTGCATGGTAAATGTGTGGTCAATTGAATATTTGACAGTTCTGAGACCACAGCTGATAAAGTCTAACCAGTTCGTTGACGGTGGGACACAATATGCTCGATAGAACCATATATGCGATACTGAGAGGACTTATTCCGCAACTTATTTTGGGATGTTTCGTCATTTAGGCTTGATCTTCCGACTGTTGTGCCGTAGTTACATTTAAGGTGCTCATATAAAAATATCTTTAGACATATAATGCATCTCTTTCCTTCGAAGTGTGAGCGAAAATGAGCGATTTGTTAAATTTCACTATTTTGCGGATTGATGTAAGATGTTTTGCCACCAGCGTGAATGAGAGTACTCTATGGCGATATCTCTCTCCTATCCTAGCTGCATAGTTGCACGTCGCCATATCATAATCCTTGATACGTTGCCTTGGCCATTATCAGAAGGGAGATCTCTCATCCGACACTGTTGTCTTTCTTCTATTAGGGCTGAACTCCATGTGGTGATTCCCAGCGTATTACCTCTCTTTTTTCGGACGCTGCACTAAAACATCAGTGGTTTCTTAAACCGTATTAGCTTTCGGAATGGCTGCACTGAAGTTTCCATACTTTTAGTTGTGCTCCAAGGTTGCACGGGGTTTAGTTACCGCATTTCGCACAAGAGTTACTTACATTTCCACAATGTGTGACGAGGATGCAAGAAAATTCATGTCCCATTAGCAACTCTCTGTCACAACCCATTTGCCTATGAAACTCTTTTCGGAGTACACTTAATATACTTAAGTAAGGTATTTGTTTGTCAAAACTTTAAATAATATGCAAACCTCATTGTGACCATATGACTTCAAAAATTCGTGCCCTATCGTAGAACTTTCGTCCACTCTCTTTTCATATGACTTTTAGTGAATTCAAGATGTTGATATCACGAGTGGCCCAATCGTAATTTTTTTTTGTGGGCTGAATTCTTCGTCATCGGTCTAGTTAGATACTCTTCGACCGAACTCACGAATTTCTGTTATTTCTATGTCCCTTACTCCGAGGATTTCATAATCTTCTTCCCGATGCATCCGCCAAACTCAGCTAGCACCTGGTAGAGCTCTAAATCTAATATTACTTCTGGAGTTTACAGAAAGCAACCATATTCCCGGACATTGAAACGGCATTGCTGGCGCTAGGGTCACCAATGAAGAACTGCAGCGTCGTAAATAATTGTAGACAAGCCTTAAGTACGCTAGTTGGTCGGCTTCATAATCTGTGTTACCGGCTATAGGAGTACGTTCGGTAGTGAAAAAACCGACAAGTTGGCAAATTAAGGAGCATCACTTGAATAATTCGAAGCGTAGTTAATACCATGTCCATCTGGAATGGCATATCGGATATAAAGAGTTTCATGGAGAACCCCAGGTGGCTCGGGTGCAACGATGAAACGTGATAGCAGGATGTTAAGGTCTTACGATACCGCATCGAAGTGGCATAAAGTTATCCCACCCTTTCATTTCAAACTACTCAAGTTTAAAAATATGAAGTTTCAAATCTTTTTGGTAAATATATGTGCATACATACATACATATATGAATGCACTAGTAATGTTATATAAATGTATATTGTATATAATATATGTATGTATGTAATTTTTAATGGGCGAACGTGTGCCGATAAGCGACATAAGCGACACGAATTTGACGCGACAAAATCCTCCAAACTCTCTACAACAACAATTCACTTCCGTACCCTTTTTGCAGCCACCGAGAAAGTCAGTCATCAAATCAACAACAACATCATCATCATCGACTACACCAACAGCAGTGAGTACACCACCAACCACAACGCCATTGGCAAATGTTGGCGGCGGGAAATCACCGGAAGTGTAATTCGATATTTGCAACGTTCCATGGTTCGTTCGTTCGTTCGTTCGTTGTTAGATGGAGTGAGCTGAAGGACTTACGGCTATGTCGAAAATTTTATAATTTACAAACCAACAACAACGTAAACGGAAAATATGTTTTATAATGCTTAACAACAACAAAAGCAATGCGTGCATGTGGCAAAAACCACAATTTACTGGTGTTGCCAATGTTGTTAATGCCAATTTTCATGCTGTTGCTGCTATTATTACTGTTGTTGCTGCTGTTTTTGTAATTGTATTTGCTACTATTGTTACGCTGTACTTATTCAGTTGTCGGTGTCTATGTGTGTGTGCGTAGCTATTGATGCTGACGCTGATGCTGTTTGGTTATTGATGCTGATCTCTGATGTGAATGATGAACCTCTTTTTTTGGCTTTATTGCCCAGTTGATGACAGCGAACATGAAATGTGCTAACGCAAAGCAACAAAAACGTGCATATATAAGGGAATTGGAAATGTAATTGAGAATTAAGCAGGAAAAAACATGCGTTTGATACCCTTTATGAGAGAATTTTCAGGGTAAGTTTTATTTTCTGGCAGATATATTTAAAGAAGTTCGTGTTGCCAAGACCTTCGCAGCTTATGGCCCTCCATGTTATATATACCACACTAGAATAAGATAAAGTAGTGTGGAAGTAGCTTTCAAACGAGCTGGCCAAACTCCTCACGAGTCACTCTGTATAGCTCGGTCTGGCTCCGTCTGAAGGCAAACACTTGTCATAAGTCCACCAAATCACTAGAATTTCTTGCTTTTTAAGTACAGCATAGTATAATGCTGATTATTCCTCATTTTTGGTGTTAGGTTTACATTATGTAATTAGTTATCTTGGGAATCTTATGTGACTCGAGGATCGAGGTCATCATAAGTATCGAACGCCTGAACAGATTTATTTAGCAGCCAATGATAGGTGACCAAAACTTTTCTAACTAAGTCTGTTATTCCACTTCATAAATATAATCTACTCAGACCTCAATCTTCTTCTTCTTTGGCATAGGTACCGCTTATATAATTATAGCCGCATTCTTCTCTTCGCTGTTTGGTGCCATTTGAAAATATCAAGTGAAAGTAGGTCGCTCTCCACCTGATGCTTCCAATGGAGTGAAGACCTTCCCCTTTTTCTTTTACTCCATCGAATACTATTAAAGCTGGAGCCATAAATCTTCCGTGGACATCGTTCAAGTTTCTGCACCATATATCTGGACGATAATGATGAGCGACTTGTAGCGTATGGTTTTGGTTCGTCGAGAGAGGCCTTTACTTTTAAAATATCTATTCAGTTCAAAGTATCAGTTCAAAGTTGTTAACAGAGGTTCTGGATTTCTAGGCTGACGTTGTTGGTGCTGTTAATGCAGGTTCCTATGTTGCATAGACGATTTCGAAGTTATGAACGTCAATAGTGACATGGGTGCCGAGTCTACTCGCATCACGTCGGTAAAACACTTCCTATACTTGAAGAAATGAGTTCCCGTAGTACAACCAGAGCCTCTGGCGTATTTGTTGAGAGGAGAATAAAGGTTTAGGTTTTAATAGAGAGACAATCATTCCTTCGTACGGACCAGTTGTTAACAGTAGAAGACAGAGCTCACAGTATTATTGTTGAGCTTCAAGAGCAACCTCTAATACTACTAAGGTCTTCTAAAAAGGCAATACGTTCTGAAACGCTTCTGGCAGTCGGTTTACTTCTTGTATCGTGCAAAAAACCTGCCCTTTTCATCTTCCTTGTAGTGATTATCTCAGGTAACATAAGCCCGTTACAGAACGTCTCTGTAAGAGTTTCTACCATCTCTTCCAAGTAGGGTATAGAAACTCAATTAAGCCCACTCCTATACTTAGTCCATATCTACAGCTATGTATGTTATGGACCCAAACTAACGAGTTTCTTATTCAATACATAATCCAGCTCAAACCTGACTCTGAATGAAGTTGAAGCTGTCGCTTTTCAATTGCGAATTTAAATTCAATTTCCTGCGTTCAAACGCAGACATGCAATGTTCTTGCTAAAATGCAATACAACAACAACAACACCAACAACAATAACAGCAACACTAACGAACATCAACTCAACATTAACTAAACCAACATGAGCATATTGAACGTAGAACATATGGACGAATGTCGACGAGCGACCAGCGACGAACAGCGCAAGCAACGAGCGACAATTGTGCGAACTGTCACAAATGACGTGAGGCGTATAAATTTAACATTTAACGAAACGTAATCGAATTGGGCGCTGCGTCATGTCCGTATTTGGTGTTGAAACGGACGCAGCAGCAGCAATAGCATCACCAGCATCACCAGCATCAGCCAACATTACCATCAGCATCAGCATCACCATCGGTGTGCAGTGTGCAGTGGCAAAAGCGCCATCCAGCCATGCAATCAGCATAACCGTCGCCGTCGTTATAAAGACATCACGTTCAGAGCTTCAGAGCTAAGTTCAGCCGAAACCCCACTATAGCCCGCAAGCACCATAGGCCTTGTACCAATGCAACAACAGCTCAGCAGCAAGCAAAAGCGTGCAAGCCAATTGATGAGTGGAGTTTGTTTGTTGTTGTTGCTGTTCGTCCTCGTTCATGTGTGACATTCGCGTTTTGGGAAATGCAAAATGGCCAATGTGACCAACAAGCGAATCGAGCCAAGCTATACCGAGCAAGCTCTACACTTGCATAGGGTATTGTGTGTATGTATGTAAGTACGTGTGTGTGTAGCTTTAACCAGATTTGAATGCAAATTCACTGTCATTCAGTGATGTTGTTGATGACGCGCTCCGTTTAGTTGCGTTCGCTTATGCATTCCATGTGCGTGCAGCAACATTTTAAGGTAACCAAATGATTGGTAATTTACATACATTCGGTACCATAAACAGACGCACACATTTCTATGTTATATAGATATATGTATGTATGCATACAATGTATATGCTAACATACATACTTGTACATGCATACTATCAACAAAGTCATTCATACAATTCACAATAAGCTCTGAGATGGACCAAAATCCCCTCGCCTCTTGCCAGCAAAGTATTCGTTTGCGATTGAACGCAAATGAGTTGACGGAATGAAATGGAGTGAAATGATTAATTCGCCATTCAATCAGGCGATGCAAATACATTCCTGAATGTTATTGGAAAAAATAACATTTTGATTGAAAATCTATTAACGTCATGGAAAAGCAGGCGTTTAGGCGCCTTTTAGACAGAGAAGTAAGCGGAAGAGTGTCGGGAATCTAGTAAATTACTTGTAGAACTAAATTAAGGATTTTAGATTTAATTAAAAATTATATGCTAATTAACTAGCAAACTCATTACATTTATTTATACTTTTATTTGCTGAGAATTTTTAAATTCTTACTGGTTTAAAGAATCCCCATTGCTAGAGACACAAACATTTTTTTTATTTTTGTCTACAAATCAGAACAACAGTTTACTTAATATATTTTCAATTGGAAACCCCAGGTGAAACCAGGTTACTCCCCCATCTGATTTTTCCAACGGAGGGGAGGTGTTCCTCTGTCTCCATAATGGAGGAGTTCATCGAATACTTTCAGAGTTGGGATATTTTCGTTCATGTTGACGCCATGGCCTAGCTTGCGAAGCCACTGTCGCTTAATGTTGTCGTATATCTGCTGCAGTTCAAAGTTTCATCGCCTGCCATATACGCTGTCGCCCATGAGTAGATTACAATAAGTTTTCCGTCATTCTCTTGAAGATAACTAAAGCCAACTCACAAGATGTTGTCATGCACCCATCCTTCTGCTGCCTATAGCAGGACGGGCATGATGAGCGACTTGTAATGTTTGGTGTTTTGTTGTTTCAATTGCTTACTCAATCCAACTATGTATGGTGAATATCTGATCAGTTATATATTTTCCAGATCTGAAGCCACACGGATAAGATCCAATTAGTTCATTGGCGGTGTGCTTTAATCTTGAGAAGGCTTATTCCTCGTTATAATGTAGAGTGCAACTAGGTTCCAATCATCGGTCACGCTTTCATCCGACCCCATTCTGCAAAGAAGTTAAGGCATGCAACTTGGCAGCTCTTCGCAACTATGAGTGACTAGCTCAGCAAGTAAGCCATCGGCACTCACTGGCTATTTCTTAAAAGGGTATTCGCTATTCGAACTTCGTAACCATCTGTAGCGGCGGTAAATTGGGAGCTTGGATTGCCCTTCCGCAGTTACTTTATATCGAATTGCGGATGAGTGCTCTCAAAAAGCAGGGGTGCAATCAAGTAGAAATTCTGCTGTTTATCTGCTCAACTTTTCGACATTGAAATTCCTTGTGCACTATAGACGTGCTTTCTATCTATCACAGCATGGTCGATTTTAATGCGTGATTTTTGATCCGATGACGGTTTCATGAATTTTTTTGTGACGAAATCCGAACGAATCCCCCTACGTTAAAATCGCTAAGCAGGATTCTGACATCGCCGCAAGGGCAGCACTCATAGGCGCTTGGTCATATCAGAGATATGTGGAAGAATTTCGCTTCGATTCGGATTGTGGCATGGAGTTTATCCACCGAAGTGAATGCCATTTCTCGGCGACGGAGTTTCTCTTCCACCACAAATCCAATATCAAATTTGCACTCAAGATGGGATCCATAAAAAATTTTTTGTGGTCGTCATCAAAGGGAGTCTCTCATCCGAGGCATTTTGTTGTCTTCTTTGGAGCAGAATTTTAATGTGGTAGATCCTTAGCTTTATGCACATCCACAGGGGGGTCCGCCTTCTCATGTTATCTTATCCCAGCAGGATGATTATTGGTTACCCTTAGTATATTTGGGCTAAGACCGGAAGTTATGAGATGCTTGAACCATATATAATAGAATCGTTTCTGGCCACTCCCACGTGAATTACAGTCAAAAACTTTCTTCACTAGCGTGAATTTCTACACATGTTCCCATCATCACATTCGCTGGAATCATCATCAAAATTGAAGACTCTCATGTGAGGATTTTAGTCTCACTTTTAATTGTCAAAACACAAGATTGGCGCACAACCGTTTAATACAAGAAAATTTATGTTGATTCCAATTTTTGAGGGATCTAGTTGCTCGCTTGCAGCTGTAAACCTAGTAAACAGAAGCGGCGCTACAACTTTAGGGGACTCTAAATACAAAGAGGGGGGAGTAGATCCGTTGTCAATCCGCCCTTTACCAAGTCCTATGCGAACTGCGACTGTAACTGCATTTGCATATCCAGAAGCAAAACTACACTGCTCAGAAAACTTGAGCTAACTACGAAGAGTTCGGCATGGTGTCTTCAAATTTAGTGTATTCTTTAGTATATAGGGTAAACTCAGTCTCACCATCAGGGAAACTTATGCAAATTCAATTCAAACTCGCCGAAATATTTACTGCTGTCACGTAAAAATTCAGTAAACTAAATGTTAACTCTCACACAATATTGTGTCTGAGATCTATGTCATTTTGTACACTTTACGCCTGCAGAAATATGTACATGTGGATATGCAAAATTAACAAACCCAATAATTGCCATACGTCGAAAATTGGTTGGCAAATCATCCCAAGGGACACATTTCAAAGTGAGAAAGTTTTTTTTTTCTAATTTTAAATTATTGTAAAGTGTGTGACAAAGGCAATTACCCAACGAAGATGGAGTGGTACGAGTACGAGCCGAGCGAGAATAAACAGCAACCATTTAAAAGTCATAAACGAAGCGCGACTCTATTGCAGCATTCACACCAACAGCTTTGCAGCAATTTGGGAGCGAATAAAAGAAAGTATTTGCATTTGCAGTGGAACATTATCGAGCTCATTCAGCTCAGCAAAAATTCAATGCCGACATTTGTGAAAGTTTATTTTTGTTTTTTTTTTTGATAGCAAATTTCATTTGCATGTGAATAGAAATGGTTGGATATACTTGTATATACATACATATATACAAGAAGTGGGTGTTAACTTGATTGAGGATGTTGATATTCTCAAAAAGAAATTGATTTCGTTTGATTGGATTTCTATTATGCCGTTACGTTCATATTATTGGCTTAAAATTGAATGATTTTGAAATTGACTAATCAAATGTGCAAAAGAAATAGGTAAACTGAATTTTTTTTCACATATATGGACTTAATTTACTTGCTTTGAGTTTAGGTAAAGTACGTATGTATATAACATCATTCCTAAATTCCTAAATGTTCACATCTAATTTTACTAAAACACTTTTTGTAAAAAACCAGTGATGGAAAATAATCATTATTTTTGAATTTTGAATTAAAAAAATCAAAGAATTTCACTTATCGCATGAGAGTTTTCTATATATTTAAAGACATACACATACGCCACAGTCTGCGTTCACCCAACACATTTTTTAAAGTAAAGTGCATACACAACTGAAATAGTCAATTCAATTAAAAATCTTTACATGTTTTTTTTCATTTTCCAGATAATGGTATCTAAGTGCAACAGCAAGTAAACACAGGCACCACAAAGTCTGCGTTCAGTTTGCTTGATTTGAGAATACCGTTACTTTTCATGAAAATATTTCTTCTTTTTTCCACATTTTCTATTGTCCTTTATTCTAATTAATCATTTAAAAAGTTCGTGACGTGTTTAATATTAGTTTGAAAATATGGAACACAAAGGGAAAGAAATTAGTGTGTCAGAAAGAAAAATAATTATTAAACCATGGAAAGATGGCGAAAGTTTCCGAAAAATTGGACAAACTATTGGAAGAATTTCAAGCAAACCAGTATTTTAACGTCGAAACCACGATCTGGCCGTCCAAAAATATTATCAGTACGAGAAGAAGGCAAAATCATAAATCTGGTGAAAGTTAACCCGCGAATTACGTTAACAAATATAGTTGAAACCGTAAACAAAATGTTTAAAAAAAAAAAACAATGTGCAAAAACTGCTAGAAAAATTTTACGTAAAGCTGGATATCATGATAGAATCGCTCGAGAAAAACCTTATATCTCACTTGTCAACAGACAAAAGTGCATTGAATTTGCTCAGAATTATTTAAATAAATCCGGAATTGTGGAAACAAGTCATTTTTTCGGATAAGAACAAATTTTGTATATTCGACATAAAAGGTCGCCAAATTGTGTGGCGCAAATCAGGAACAGCCCTGGAAAAACAAAGTATTGTTGGTACAGTGAAACATTGTGGTGGTGGAGTTATGGTGTGTGGGTGCATGGTGGCTAATGGTGTGGGTCAGCTTGAATTTATCGAATCGACAATGGATAAATGGGGATATTTAAACATTTTGAAAAAGAACTTGAAACAATGCAGAGAATCTGCGCTTATTTACAACATTTTGGTTTCAACAGGACATCAAGCCGAAGTATACTGCTCAAATAGTTAGATGTTTGCTCTTGTACTTATACAATGCCCCTGTACAACTTAAAACGCCTCCTCATTCACCCGATCTCAATCCTATAGCGAACCTTTGTGATATATTAGAAAAGAGAACTCGTCAGCATATAATAACAAGTAAAGAGGTTTTGCGAAGAGTTATGCTGGCAGAATGGTCTCAAATTACAGCTAATGAAACAGATCAGTTGGTAAATTTAATGCCAAATCGATTGGATGAGGTATTAAAACAATGTGGTTATCCAACAAAATATTAAATTTAATTTTTCTTTATAATTCTTAATGCTTTTGTAGATAATTATAAACCTGAACGCAGACTTTGCGATGCCTACGTTTACCTGTTGGTACACTTAGATACCGTTATAACGAAAATGAAAATGGTAATATAGATTTTTGCTTTTGCATTTTAAACTTAAAAATATAATGAATAAATGCATGTAAAAAAATTTAACTGAATTAACTATTTCAGTTGTAATTTTAGTTTAATTAAAAAAATGTGTTGGGTGAATTTGGTTGGTCTATGTGTAATTCTTGAGGTCCCTGGCGGTTGTGTTGTAATTTCGTAAAATGTGATTAATATTTATAAACAATCAAAATGAATAAATAATTAACATTCTTATTTATCGCTCAGAAAATACTTATCAACACTATTACCTGTACTTCTTTCATGTATATGAAATGGTATATTAACTTTAGTGCGAAGTATTTAAGTAGCAGAAGGAGAAGAGGTAGACCCACCAAAATTTATTTTAAACGCAAACTAGTTCCTCATTTTTTTAAATATTTCTATCACACTTCGTAGGCAGATGCAACGACCAGGGGAGACCACTATAGCATAGTAGTATATGACCGACTTTGCAGGTTGAAGCCTGAAATTTTATATTCTAGACATATGTATATAACGAATTGCACATTAGTACTGGGAATCATCGAAGTAGGAAGATTATAATATATAGCTTTCACACACCATTTGTTCCGACTTGAGGTTTTGCCTAAAAAATTAGTCAAAAAAGCAACTAAGAGCATGAAATTTGGTATTTAGCTTTTGCAAAACGTTGGTCAAAGGAGTTTAATGATCCTTATATTACTAAAGCTTTGTATATAACATTAGTAAGACCTATTCTTGAATACGGCGCGGTGATTGGGAACCCGAGGTATCAAATCTACTCTGACAGGATAGTGTCTATTCAAAAACGATTCTTCCTATTTGCCTTAAGAAATTTGCATTGGGACTCTCAGTACAATCTTCCTTCTTACACTAGTCGTCTGAAACTTATCTATCTCCCTACTCTCGCCAGTCGGCGGGAAAAGCTTGGTGTAATTTTCTTAGTTAAAATAGTAACAGGCTCAAGTTCTAGGCCCCTCATTCTGTATGAAATAAAATTTAATGTGCCGTTTATAATGTCCAGACATTTTTGCCCCTTGTTCCTGAAAACTTGTAAAACGAATTTTGAATTTCACAGGCCTTTTCATTTTTTTGTGTCTTGATTTCAACTCTCATTCAAGAACATTTGACATATACAGATGACTCGCTTTTTCAAACTCAGAAAACTATTTTGTCGACTCTCAACTAATCATAAAACACCATTTTATATTTGAATTAAGTTATTCTTAAAAATTAGTTGATGCATTTTTATTCTACGGCTAAATTTTTTTTGTTGTCGACACTAAACAAACCCCTGCCCATCGTAACTCAATATTGATGAAAAACAAAACAAGTTCCGTACGTAATGCGGACAGCGCCTCTCATACAGATGGGCGGGAGGTGGGTAAACCGTTGGAAAATTAATTAATTAATTTTACACACGTAACTTCAAATAAGTTTTGCATTTGAAAATCAACGAAATCGCAAATTTGCAATAAATTTCTTATGTACATGAAAGGTATAAAGACTTCGGCATGACCGAAGAGAGTCCTACTTTCTTGTTTTTCAGTCAGATATAATTTTTCTTCTCCGATAATTATATATTTTCGTTGAAAAGAAATCTTTTTCTATGTGCTTTTTTATTCTTTGATAAAAAATAAACATTATATTTGTTGTTTATTGCAACCTGTAATTACTTTTGGGTTATAAGTTAATGAGCATTATTTGATAGACCTATTTTTTGTTTTGAATTAAATATTTTGTTATACAATAAAGAAAAATGGTAGAAATGACAACTGCTTCGGAGAACACCATATCTCCTCATTAGACTTCTTAGGGCAGGCATCATATCAACGGATCCTAACATCACACTCGCTCTGGTTTTATTTTGAGTTTTAATTATTTCATCAAAAATATTAATTGTACTTTGCGTTATAAAAATTTCTTCAATAATAATAAATATTTTTTTTTTACATTTATTTTTCTGGGTAAAATTTTTGCATTCAAAATTAAAAAATTAATTCAATTATAATAAATTGTTGTATTTTCTGTTGCTTAAAGTTTTTAGTGTTCATAAAGATATTAAATTTTATCCTGAGCTTCACTGAAAGCTTTCAATGAGATGACTTTTGTTATTATGAGAGTTGCCTTATATATTTCGGGATTACAAAACAAAAACAATAATTAATCATGGGAAGTCGCTTTTTGTTTTTCAAAAAAAATTTTGTTTTTAGATCTATGAATGCGTTTGAACCAATAGTCAAAGCACTTTTGCCATTCTAATTGAGGTATCTTCAAAATGTGCGTTCTGAACGCATCAACCGCCTCTTCAGGTGACGAAAAACCCTCAATTTATTTTTTAAGAACGGGAATTAAATTAGGAAGTCGTTCGGTACCAAGTCAGGACTATACGATGGATGACTCATCGAATTTATGTTTTAAGTGCTCAAAAATGCAGTCGTTTCAGACGTTGTGTGAGAGCTCTCTCTCGTGGTGTAGAGATGATTCGCCTTCGGCGGTTGGTTTTCCTGATTTCCTGAAAGACAACTGGCAAACAAATGTTATGCAAATGTGAGAATTTACAGTTCTACGTTGTTTTTCAAAAAAAGAAAAAAAATAACAGACAAGGCAACCATTTGCGTGGAAGTGCTTCTCGCGCGCGAACAGCTTTTATTGCATTGGGCGCATCTTAAAACAACCATACAGTTGACTGCTGTTTACTTTCGATCTCATACGCGCGTACGATTCATCAACTGTCACGATGTCGAAGACGTGTTTCGAAACACCACTATCATATTTTTTAACATTTCTCTCGACCAATCGGCACGAGCTTTTTTTTAGCTATTGACAAATTGTGTCAGATCCAAATTGAAGAAATTTTTTTACAATGAAATATTCATGCAATATTGAATGTATGCTAGTCGCACTAATGCCTATAGTTGTCCCAATCTCACTATAGGTCACAAGGCAATCCTGCAGTATCAGTTTGCGCACAGCATCAATGGTTTTCGGAACAACCAACAACTTTTTTGGATGACTTTCACGAAGTTCGTCTTGGAGTGATACCATCATAACGATAAACACTGGTCCTTGTTGGAGCTTCATCGCCAAAATTGGATTAAATTCATCGAGCACTCATGTTGAGTTAAACACGTCGAAAGTTGTAAAAAATGTCAAATTTTACGATAAAGTTGTCAGTTGACATATTGCAACACCAGCGTTGTCAAATCCCAATATATATATAAAGCAACCCTGGCAAGAGCCCATTCATGATATTTAAAGCAAATCTTAAATTTCATTCTCAAAGTTTAATAAATGAATAAGTTATGGTGCAAAATACTTTTCAAATTCGTTAGAGGTAACTAATCAAGCAGATTTGTTCAAATTTGATATTTTCACATTTATTCTAAAGACGCTATGACATATTGAGCGCTTCATTGTGATCAAAAAAATAAAAATAAAAATATAATTTTAACAAAATTGTTGTTTCTGTAATAATAATTAACAATTATTAATTTTTTTGAATAAAATTCATAATCATTACCATATCTAGTAAAAACTACAAAATATTTGAACGCCTATACCACATACATATGCACATACACCCTCAACACCAACGTAAATTGGCCATTGTAAGTCGATATGCCATTAATTCAAAGTGAAAATAAATACTTCTGAATAAACACGAAAATTCTCAAATATTGACTTATGCATTTAAATCGTTTTTTTTTTTTGGCTTTCTCTTCTTCCTTTTGTTTGCATTGCCAGCAGTTTTTGAAAATTAATAGCAAATTAACAGCTGCCGCTGTTATGTCCATTGCCGGATTTGTACTCAAAACTCCGTAAATATCAATAATCGTCATTATTCGGCGGCTGGTAAATATTTGCATAGGTGCTTGCTTAATTAGTTAAATATCTTAAATACCTTAAATGTGAAGAGTTTGTAAACAATCTCATTTCTCTCTTATGTTTCCGCCGACAATAAGTCGCAAGACACAAACAAACCGAAAATTAATTTATTATTTTGTGAGTTTTGTGTGCCAGGATATGGCAAGGCGACAAAAAGTACTATCAGAGAGTACAAAGGACTACCCTAGGCATGCATAAATATACATACATATTTTTTCTTTACTTTCATGTTTCAAAATTATTTTGGAAGACGAGAATTATTCTTCTGTTATCACGATGTTGGATTTATTCAAGCATTCATTGATACCGACAGAGTATTGCAAGCCCATACTAACGAATGACGAAAATAGTTAGCGTTATCCAATTTCGCTTTAATTTAAATTTGTCAAATTTGTCTACGAAAGTGGGCAAAAAAATTATTTCCGTAAAAAAACTAGGGTTGGCTCTGACTGTATAAACTAACTTCGGTCGATAGGAAGGAATAAGGAAAATAATCCTTTTTCACATTATAAAAATACGAAATAAAGCATTATCATGTAAAGAATTTACAATTTTTCTCATCATTTTAGTAGCTGGCTAAATTTGGAGAATATGCTGGATGGGGTAGCAGTTCGTAGCCTAATTTATGAATTTTTGCCTTAGTGACTACACACGTGTGCATCCGCGCATTGCCCTGCTGGAGCAACCCTTTTGTCACCAAACGCAGTCGTTTCTGCTGCTTCAAATCAATATCGAATCTGTCCAAAAGTTCCGGTGATCGTTTTACCCTTTTCAAGGTAATCGATGTGAATGAAAACTCATGCATCCCAAAAAACTATGGCCATGACCTAATTGATCGACAGACCCAGGCCTTCTTTGGTGCACCGCAACTTGCTCAAAGTCACTGACTTATCAAACAGCTCTCAATAGCAATAATAATCGTAATTCCTTCTCTTCGTCTGCTTCTTGTTAGCTTTCAAAAGTTTCTTCAATAAATTATTTTACCAGCAAAAAATATAGAGAGAATCCATTCACGTGAATATGATGCAATATTCTTCTCTGGAGAGCACTTAATATATAGAAATGATGGATATAAAACCATTTCATGAACCCTTTTAAAAGTATACCACCCTGCATGCTTGTAAAGAACCGTCTATAGTTTTGCTTTTTCAACTACTGATTATTTTAGCTTAGAAGTTTTCAATGACATTTCTAATGCGTTAAATGCTCAGTGCAAAGCAAGGTGAATTTATAAAAGTGAGATCAGGAGAACAAATACAAAAATTCGCATGTATTTTGTTTTTGCTTTCGAGTTATTTTTCAAAATATTCTCCATTTAGATCTATACGATTTTGCATGAGTTTAAACCATTTGTGGAAGCACTTTTGCCACTCTGACTAAAGTATCTCCAAAACATGCGTTCTGAGCATCGAAAAGCGTTGACCTTTCAGATTATTTTTTACGTACGAGAATCAAAAGAAGTCATTCTGTGCCAAGTCAGGACTATACAGTAGATGACTCATCAAATCGATGTTTTGAGTACTCAGAAATGCAGTTGTTTAAGTCGATGTGGGAGAGCTCGTATTGTCGCGGGGAAAAGTTCTTCGGCAGTTTGTATACCCCATTTCTTGAAAGACAACTGCCAAGCAAATCGTTGTGTACGTCTCTGAATTTATTGTTCTGCGTTGTTCTAGTGATACAGTTGCGACATGTCTAGTTTTTCCTAAAAAGAACAGGCAACCATTTGCTTGGAAGTGCTTCCTGCTCCAGCAACTTTTTTTGGATTCGGCTTATCTTGAAACACGCACACTGTCTTCAAAACGTTTTGAGTAAGTATAACATCAAAAATATCAAACTGTACGTAAAGTTGCCCGTTGCCAAATTGTAACACTAGGGTTACCAAAGATATACAAAAGGCAAACCTCGTAATGATGATCAAAATCATGGAAAACTCTTTGGCTCGTAAAACTATACAAACTCTCTCTCAGTGCATTCAAAGGAATATATTTCTGCTGTAGCTGAAAGTGAGCATGAACGACTAACAATATCAAATCAATACCGATCACAGGAATTAAACATTTCTCGCACTTCTTTGCGTTGGATTGTGCGTAAATACCTCGATATGAATCCAAGAGCCTCATGAACATCCGCTTCGATTTCTCTTCGCGCAGTAGACTGAAGATCGCTTGGCAGAAGATGAGCACTACTTTTACCCAAAAAACATCTTTTCGACTACGTTAACAAGCACAACTATAGTATTTGTCGCTCAGAAACCCCACACTTAACCATGGAAAAGCGAATGCTTCCTCTATGAGTGACTGTTTGATGCAGCATGTGTCCGATTTTCTTCGAGAAAGTTTTTCTTCGAAAAACCATCAATGTCGATCGTTACCGTGCCATGCTCAAAAACTATTACTTTCCAAATTGTGAAAAATAGGACAAGAGCGATGTGTGATTTCAACATGTCAGCGCTACATGCCGCACAGCTAAACTTAAAGTTCATCTTTTGCGACCTACGCTTGTCTCCGGCATACGACAACTATTTTTTGTGGGAGGCGTTAAGAATAATAGTTACGCCAACCATCCAAGATCAACGAAGTTGAAATCTCGATTCCAGCCATTATAGTACGTAATGCTAAGCACTCGGCTACTGTGGCTTCCTCAAATGCAGAGTATATTTTCTCGACAAGTCTATGAACCTGATCTATTGTGCTGTGATTTTGTCCAAAACCAAATTAATGCGGTATGTGACTTCCATGACTTTGGATATAATGGGTAATAGACTAATGGGTCGATAGTATTTTAATTTATCGGCAGCTTTACCGGGGTGTGAGGATAATTAAGACTTTGGATAGTTTTCATTGAGCAGGAATGAATGCTCTTTTAAGTACTGCGTTAAATAGGCAAATTAAAAAAGTAATGCCTTTAGGGGGTAATTGTTTTAAAACGTATCCAGTAAGTAGATCATAGCCAGGAACCTTTTTATGTTTATGAATAACGCTATTTACTTCGATTTAGAGAATATTTGTATGGGTATGTTAGGCTGACTGCTTAAAATGTTTTTAAGTTCTTTAGTGAACTTATTTATCTGTTTCTTATCATTGCAATATTTGGTTTGCTGCCATCTTTTTCTTGAAACTCCCTTCTCTCTTTGCTTTATTTGGACTACAGTTGAGTTCCAGGCGGCTTGTTGAAGGCAAATATTGAAATTTTCAACCGCTTCATTAATTCCTTCATCGGACGTTAGAGGTATTTTTAGGTTGTTGGTAGAGGACATAAAGCATCGTAAACCTTCACAGTTCGTTTTTCCATTATAAAGGCTGCATTGGTGAGGTAAATCACTAAAATTTGTAGGGGTTGTGATATAAATGGAAGAATGGTCAGACGACAAGTCGTAGCTCCGGCTACAAATTATTTCACTAATTCTTAAGCCTTTGCCAAGGCAAAAGTCGATCAAGTCTGGTGTTTTCTTTTGATGTCTTGGCCAGTAAGTAGGTGAGCTGATGGAAATGGACACAAGTTCTGATTCATAATTGCCGCCTTTATTTGTAGTGACACGTGAACCACAGTGGGTGTGTTTGGCATTGTAGAATCCACTAGCTAGTGAGAGTAAATCCTCCCTCCCTTATAGAATTTATGAAAAACCGCAAAGTAAAGGTAAAAGAGCGGATTCTCCAATTTGATGTGTGCGTCTTGATGTTTTTCCAACGAATGATGAGTTCTACACAACTTTTAAGCTTTTATTCATGTCAGAAATACACTCGGAAGACTCGGCTAAGAACTCTACTAATGCGGTTGGACTATAGGAACAACAAAACACGAATCATCCTGCGAAAGCGAATAGATTACAGAAGAAACCATTAAAAATGTAAAATTCTTCTACCCACAATGGAATTTAAAAATTCACCTAACATTTAGATAACATTTTTAATCGCATTTAATTTTTAACACACACAAAATTAACACCAACGCGAGGACAATTTATCCCTTTCGTCATACCAACCGCCGCATAACCAATAACAACTACACAGAGGAAATAAGAAGTATCATTGTGCATAACGAGTGTGATGGGCGCTAAACTCTGTAGAGTTCTACAAAACCCTCTAATCGGATGTGGCAGTCACGGGCGTCATGTCGGCCGTTCGTCATTTGTGTGAGCCACGTGGCGCTTAAGCAGACGAGTTGACTTTCGGGTGTTATTGTTGGCTCGTTTTGTATTAGCCCGATCATTCATCAAGATAAATGTCAATGCGATATTGTAACTGATGCTGCTTATGTTTTTAGAAATATGTTTGGCTCCATGCTTTTGTACAAGTGAGAAGTGAGAATTTCTGTTGTCTGCGGAAGGTGTGCGCGTGTTTTAGTTTCCTTTTTGCTCTTTTGAAATTTTTTATTTTTTTTGCTAAACATATCAATGTCACTCAAGTGAAAAGAAATCCTAAATTGAATGCAAAGAATTAAATACTGATTACCAAAATGAAAAGGATATTTACTCACTTGACATTATTGGTGATATCGACGGTTGAACGAAGAGGGGAAGATGGAATGTGAAAAGGCTAAAAATTATATTTGATTGATATTCATTTAGAGATTTGATGCAGATAACGTACGTATGTATGCATGTTTTTGATCGAATATTTATACGATTTTCCTGGGGTTTTGGAATTTTGGGTGATAAATCTGATATATAAAAATTAAAGCTAAATTACACAGTGCAACATTTTTCAGGACATCGTTTGGGGACTAGGTTTTGATGATGTTGCTGAAAGTACTTACCGAAACTAGAGTTTCTGTATCTTTTACCAGTTTAACTGCGAAAGCAATGTCGTTTTTGAGCACTTTTTCGATCATTTCCTACGGATATATCTCGGTTAACCGCAAGGGATATCGTTTTAATTTATTTCGAGATAGTGAAACACACCGTATGGAATATAATAAATTTTTAATTCTAAATCAAAACTGATTTTTGGAGTTCATTTATTATATTATTGCAAAAAATTAAAGTAATAATACTTTGAAAAAATAGCAAATAATATTTAACTTTAATTCTAAGATATTCAAAAATGTTTCTTATCTTCTTTAATATTTTCTTCAAAATTTTATTGAAAGCGTCCAAGTAATTAGATTTTTTTCCATTATATTATAATAATAATAATTATTATTATTTACCTTCATTTATCGTATTAAATTCAATCATAAATTTATCTTCCTATTTTAATAAATAAATATTCTAACCTCTCTGTGTCTCCCATCGCCTGCGAACTTGACAAACTTTTATCGCTACAAATTATTTTGCAACAACTTTGAACAACTTTATAACTATATTTTCCTGCCGATATTTCATATTTATTTGTTAACAAGATGTTTATTGTTGTTTATACTTATTTGTTGTTGCATTATTTGCTTATTGACATGCCTTTTCCATGTCCAATATGTTACCAATAGATGTAAACCACAACGTAGACCGGAAATATCAAAACATTTCGCCTGCAGAAAAAGTTTTCAACAAACTACATACATATTTATTCAAAATAACTTTGTCAATGCAAATGCATAAATATTTTACAGAATAAAATTCGCTGGAGTGAGTAGTAGTTATATAAAAATACATTATTTTTGTGTAGCTTGTGTAGAATATCATAGACACGTGTAGGCAGGAGTGTAAAGTGTATAACATTACATTGGAAATGACCAGAAACATTTAAACAACTTAAAACTTGTCGTCTCATCTTGTCATCTTTTACTACGCATCCCAGAGTTCTCAATAAACAAGCATTCTGGAATTGAAGTGGAAGGACCAACAGTCAAAGAATACCGCTCTATAAACTAAGGGAATGCACATCGCCCTTAATTTAGTCCTACAGCGACTACGCTGGCTAAGCGAAGTGATATCCGTACGGAACCACACACTTTTGTGAACCACGCTTTGAAATTTCTGGTGCTAATGGAAACAGAGGTGAAATATAGAGAGAGTTGGCATTACTTTTCAAGATGGCGACCGATTTAACAGCTGTCAAGTGATTTATTCTCAGTTTGGTTTGGCAATTCAGTAGTGCGCGATACGTTTTCCGCACGGAACCATTATTTTCGAAATAAAATTGCACTATTTGCAAGCGTTCTTCAGGCGTGAGTCTATTCATGATGAATTGCCAAACCAAACTGAGAATAAATCACTTGACAGCTGTTAAATCGGTCGCCATCTTGAAAAGTAATGCCAACTTAAAGTTCTATACCTCTATAAAAAAAACACCCTATATATATATATATGTATTTGTCGCTTTGTAACCGCTGAAGTGAGTTTGGGCCGAGCTCCTCCTCCGATTTGAGATTTTGCGTCTTGATGTTTTTATTAACAAATGGAAGGACCTAGGATGTCAGAAATATGCTTGGAGGGCTTAACATTCCCTGCCGAGGGACGAACGCAAGTAGAAAATTTAATTTTCTATAATTTTCGATGTTGCTCGAACTCAGGCCTTGCGAATTATACTCGGATATTGCGGCCGCCACATTAAGGCATTAACTTCGCTAAAAAGAGAAATGACTTGTCGTAGCAAAAACAAAAATTGACTGGCTCCATCCAGGCCAACCCTTGACCTGCTAATATTCCGTACTATAAGTCACTCAACTACTGGTGTTGGATTAGTCATAAAGGCAGTCATTCAATTTGGGGCCACTTTTACAGAAATATAATGGTGACAGAACGTGTCGTAGACTATACTCGATCGGAAGATAAGTCTCTATTACGGGTCTTCGAATAGCATTTACGTAAAGTCGATCAACTCATTTGCTCCTGCGAAGGACGTCGTGGAAACCTGGGCACAGTCAAGGGTTATCTCATGCAACCGACCTAATATATATACATATGTATAAATAGTTGAGTTCCTTCTAACGAGTATTGCTGGTTAGTAAAGCGCGTTTCCTTGCTGAGTATCATGAGTTCGAATTCTGACCAATGCTATCAGGCGTGATATCCAAGTGGCAATTAATGTAATAACCTGAAATCGTATTACATCATAAAATGCACTTAAAGACAGGAAGGTCATGTCACGCGCAATGACTACGTTCTTTTGAATCAAATTGAACCACCATCTGGCACAATAAAGTACCAACAAGTATATTTAAGATTTATATTGGATTATATTAAGACATAGCAGCCAGTAGAACCTAACCTAACCTTAGCGTTCATGCCATAGATCATCAAATGACTGGTAAAGCGCGTTTCCCCGGTTCAAATGAAATGTATCTCGGTCGAACAAGCAACAACAAGTGAAGCTTGCTATGTCTTCCTCATCCCACCATTCTTTAAAGGTTGATAGCTAATTTATCTTGTTACCGCAGATAATCACTAGGCACTGGATTTTTCTTTAAAGCATATTTATTATTAAATGTTATTTGCTTTAAATCTGTTGAAGGTAAGTTGAAAAACCACATCATCATCCCCTTTGTAAGCAAAAATATATTTTTAAATTTCAATAAAACTTAAACAAATATATTTTGATGGTTTAATTAAATTGGCTTTGTCGAAAAAAAAATGAGCCATTAATATTCGTACAATTCATATTCCGTAAGTTGATGTTCTTTACGCCTCCTTTTAGTGGGTCGCAGAAAATCTAGCCGAGCATATGCTAACAAACACTCCTTCTCCTTTCGTTGGTGTCCTTCGGTGTCACTTTTCAACCACTTTTCCTACATGTGTATGTGCACGTTTAGCAGGCGTGTGTGTCGTGTGGCGCGTCATGCGGTGATTTACATTAATTTGCAATTATTCATGCTGAGTTTTATTAGTGCAAAAGAATTTTGCTTTTGAGATTTATGTGGTGTCCTTTTTTTCTTAGCTGCACGTCAAATCTCCGTCTAAAGGACAATAAGTAATAATAAAAAAAGTGTGGAAATTTTATTTTATGCAAATTATTATGGCAAAGATTTAGAAATTGCTATGGAAGAAAGAAAGAAAGAAAACAGTTATGATAGACATAAATATGTATGCATGCATAGAAATATGTTAAAAGTAGATGAGGGTAAGCAATGAAGCTGACAAGTGTTGGCTGTAAATTATATAAAAATTTGATGAAGGCATTTACGGTTACTTTATTTGATGAAGGCATTTACGGTTACTCGAAGCTAAATGAAATGAATATAAATTAAGCTTAAATTGCTTGCTGAGAGAAAATGCCACTCTTCCAACTTACCTAAAAATAATATTACAAAAGATTTACCTGTTTCCGCCTGAATTTTTTGAAATGCATTTTTTTTTTTAATAAAATTCAAATTATGCAAGTAAACAGAATCCTCAAATCAAGTAGACGAAAAGCAATAAGAGAATGAAGGATTAAGTGAAGTGAAGAATTGTGACTAAAATGTCACCGCGGCAACACATCGCACCACGACATTTGAGTTTTGCATGTTTTTATCAAGTGATTTGCATTTCGAAAACGACGAAAGAGTACTAAAATAAGCAAACATGTTAATATATAGAAAATACATACATATGTATATATATATGTATATATAGGCATGCAAATATTTATTTGCGTACTTTAGCCCTTTTGGTACACAAGACAGCATCCCATTGATTCACCACTTCACAACCGCAAAAATGTCAAGTTTACCAAAAAAACGTTATTCAATGCAAAACAGCTAAGTTATAAGAATAACAACAAAAACAATGATAAAAAAATTACACACACCTTTCTCACGTTTATATGTTCTTATGTATATATGTACTGTATTCATATTGACATTTCAATTTGATCATTCGCTGCGACAGCTGAACATGCAAATGTGAAGGATTTCGTCGCCAAAGGCGACATTTGAATTTACTCGCTGCATAGTGACGTTGCAGCTGCTTTATCTGCTTAACAAACCAAAATTTGCATCAGCTTATTTCTTAGTAATAATAATATTCTTTTATTTTTTTATAAAACCAAGTGTGAGTACGTGGAGGTAGCATCGTCCATGGGCGGCGCCCAATTGAAGCAGCCAGTTAAACCTAACCTAATACTCAATCCAGGCGGCCGTAAAATCCGAGTAGCTAGCATTGCTTACTACCATTCGGAATGCCAGGATTCGAGCCCAGGTGCGAGCAACACCCAAAAATTATAGAAAATTAATTTTTCTTATTGCTGACGCCCCTCGGCAGCGAATGTCAAGCCCTCCGAGTGTATTTCTGACATGAAATAAAAGTCTCCTCATAAAAATCTATTAGCATTTCGGAGGCGGCTTAAAATAAACTGTAGGCCCCTTCATTTATTGGTAAAAACATCAAGACGCAAAACCACAATTTGGAGCAGGCGTTCGGCCAAAAATCGCTTCAGCGGTTACAAAGCACCTTTGACTAGTAATTCTATACTGTTGCACGCAAAATTTCTTCTTGTTGTCGCATTAACCCACAGAAGACGGAATAAATGATTAAAATTATCCTGCAAGTTAAGGCCGATCTTGAAAGCGATTACCAATTTCATTGAAAATTTGATATCTGCTAACAATAGTTAGTTTGCAACAATATTGCATTTTTGGCCTCTTAGTATATAATGGATTTATGTCACAGCATTTGCGGCAGGTTTTCATTGTCTATTTTAAGTGGAAGAAAAGTGCAGCTGAAACCTATCGATTGAAAGTTTATGATGAACCTGCGCCGACCGATAAGTCATGCAGGCAGTGTTTTCGACACTTCAAAAGTTTCAGCATGAAAAAGAAAAGCGTTCTGGCCAACCCAAAAAGTTTGAAATTGGAACAAAATCAATAAAAACATGATAACGATCGGTCCCACGTCGCTGTAGCGGTCAAAAATTACTTGGAAACGCTGGTCCTACCCCACCGCTGTACTCTCCATACCTTGCTCCTTCCGACCACTGGCTTTTTTGACGGATACAAAATGATTTTGGCGGTCACCGGTTCGGGTCCTTTGAAGAAATCGAATAATGGCTCAGTGATGGGACAGAGACCTTCTTCTCCTTCTTTGGCGTAGGCACCGTTTACGCGATTACAACCTCGTCAACAATAGCGCGCCACTCGTTTCTTCTTTTTGCTGTTTGACGCCAGTTAGAAATACCAAGTCATACCAGGTCGCTCTCCACCTGATCCTTCCAACGGAATGGAGATCTTCCTCTTCCTCTGCTTCCGCCAGCGGGAACTCCATGGAATACTTTCAAAACTGGAGCGCTTTCATCCATTTGGGCGACATGACCTAGCCAGCCTAGCCGCTGTTTCTTGATTCGCTGAACTATGTCAATATCATCGTATAACTCGTACAGCTAATCGTTCCATCGTATGCGGTATTCGCCGCGGCCAATGCGCAAGGTACTATAAATCTTCCGCACAACTTTTCTCTCGAAAACTCCTAAAGGCGACTCATCGGATGTAGACATCGTCCAGGCTTCTGCACCGTATGTCAGGACGGGAATGATGTGCGACTTGTAGAGTTTAGTTTTGGTTCGTCGAGAGAGGACTTTACTTTTCAATTGCCTGCTCAGTCCAACGCTGACTACAAGGCTGACATTGTTGGTGTTGTGACTGGCAGCGGTGACATGGGAGCCAAGTCGCGAGTACGATGACTGTTTATTTGATGACAGAAGATATTTCGTCTTGCCCTTTTTCACTACCAGACCCATTCGCACAATTGCACACTCTTGTAGAAGATTGACCTTATTTATCTTTAAGAGATAATATTCGAAAATCACCAGAGAGATGGCAAAAAGTAATCGCTACCGATGGATAATACTTTGCATGATGTACTGTTTAACGTTTTCTTTTTCAGTTTAAAGCTCTTTTTTAAACACAAAACATGGACCGAGTTATTTTTGTACACCAAATAAAATATCTCAAAACTGGAGTTAACTCATCTCCTAATCTTCATCACAATGGTGTATATTTTTCTGTTCAAATTCTTGTAATTTTATATTTGTAAAGTAAGAAAAAAAGCAAATCATAAATTTATTTAGCGACGACTGTCGTACTTTTCAACACACAGGACTCCATTGCCCCTATCCCCTTTCTTCCTTGTCCTGTGTAATCAATTCCAAGCGATTAAGTGATTTTGTGCGCTGATAGCGTGTGCACATCATAATTGGATTACCCTAATACCTGTATGAGACGCATGCCAAGGCTAACAGTAGCACTAAAAATGTCTGAAGATATATATATGTATGCACATATGTGTGAGTACGTAAGCGCAATACGTCCAAAGTTTGACAAGTAGCAACTAACTGCCTATCAAACGACGATTATCTTCATTTCCACCCTCCGCCTCGCACTTTCTAACTACCGCTAATATTTCACGTATGTCTGCGCACCAAAAATTATTACTAATCGCATTTTCCACGCACACACACACACACACACATTTATACCACCCACATTCCAAACACCTAAAGCATAAGTTTCCCTTCAAAAGAAAAACAAAAACAATAAAACAAAACTTCATCATATCAAAAAGTTTAACATTTTCGTTTCGGTTATCAACGCCACTAAAAGTTAATCACGCGTTGCATTATGAATGATTAAGGAGCATGTAACATATACATATGTACATACAGACATATGTACACTGAAAGTGAGGGTGCGTAAAATGGCAGGACATGGGTTAATCACTTTGGCTGTTGCCCTGGTCATTCGCCTCTTTTCGACATTCATCTACATGTGTACGTCTCTAAATTCATGAATATCCATATATATATGTACCTCTATCAATGTCTGCGCCTGCTTGTTTGTTTGTATGTCGAGCCGTTCGCCTGTCATAAGCCAATTAAGTAACAAAAACCATATTCTTGTCAAATTTCTTTGGCACATTTTAGCACTTTGCAACAGTTTGGCTTTGGTCACTTTTTTTGTAGCATGATAGCAGTGTTGCCCATAATGATTATTTGGCGGTTGTAGCGTAACACGCAATGACTTTTTGATGATATGTACCCAGTCGAAAATTGCAGAGTGTCAAATAGTTTTAGAAATATCAATCTAGAAATCGCACTCAGAAAATAATTATAACTAAGCAGGCAAATTAATTGAAGTCGGCTGAATGAATGAATCGAATTAATCTAATTATATGGGATTAATCTTGATAAAAATTTGATTACCAAAAAAAATTGAGTTTAAAAAATCACTTTAGCCCAGGTCGAATTGAACAAGGTGGAATTCCACCACGAATTCAAGATCTTTTCATACATTGAACGGCTAGATGACAAAAATAAATTTTATTTTACGTTTTGTTGGCATGAATTTCATTTAGTTTTCTATCTGTGAAAATTATTATTTTGTGATTGTGATTTGTGCGAAAAATGGGTGGATCAGGGAGTTTATACCAGAGTTTTGCAATGAATACAGTAAAAATAGATAGATCTGAATGATATCCGTAAAATCTTTGTATTCATGTTCACTTATATTCATACAAAAGCAGTTGAACCTCATTTTCAACTTTCAAGCGTAAGAAGCGGTTCATACTCTTGCTCAGCTCAATGTATGAGTGTGAACAGTCTGACGATTTTCTACCCGAAGTGTAAAGCCGGCGAAAGTTTTTCGCTGTTCAAATAGTAGGAAGTTTTGCATGAGTATGTTCGCTTCGCGTTGTTAGCATAGAGCGGCTGATGTTGGATAGATTCAGATGATCGTTACTATCCAAAATACTTTTTGAATATTTTGATATATACCAATGACGTCATTTTTGTGTTTGACAAATATACCATAATTGATGTACATATATGTTGTCCTGCTCTCACATTTATTAAATCATCTTGATTTTAACGTGCTGGAATTGCTATTACTTGATTGTCGTTTAATTTTTATGAGAAGAGAATTCCATTGTAGGGAGCCATTAAAGATAACTGCTGCGCCAATACGCCAACCATGAGGTGATTCATGACTTGAATCATGATATTGAACTCGTCATTGCGGCTTTTGAGGACCATACAATCGAAAATGTAAAAACTTGCATAGACAGTATGGCCAGCGGCGACAGCCACATGAATAAAGTGGTGTATTTTTTCAACTGGTCATTACAAAGTATCTGATTCAAGCGTCAGAAGCATAAACATATTTATAGAGTTTTCCAATTAGAGTGATATGATTTCTTTTAAATAAATAGAACACATTAATTGTTAAGGAAATTCTAACGTTTTTTATTTAATGTAAAGTACAATCGATACAATAAAGTTCTGAATATAACATCGTTCGTTGAAACCAATTATTGAGCATTTTTTCACTAAATCAAGTCGTATGTCATGAATAGCACGTTCAGTATTGACTTTTAAAGTTTGAAGAGAGTCTGGTTTATTGCTAAAGACCAATGACTTCTCAAATAACCCCACAAGAAGTAGTCTAATGGTGTTAAATCACAACTTCTTGGAGGCCATTCAATGTCACAATTTCTTGAAATAATCGAATCTCCAAACCATTCTCACAAAAATTCGGTTGTTGCACGTGCTGTGGGACACGTAGCCCCGTTTTGTTGGAACCAGACGTTTTTAAGATCGACTTCTTCCAATTGTGGTCATAAAAAGTTGGTTATCATCGATCTATACCGCTCTCCATTGACAGTAGCGGTGCTACCAACTTCATTTCGAAAGAAGTACGGACCGATGATTCCACCAGACCAAAAACCACACCAAACTGTCAATTTAGGTGAATGTAATGGTTTTTCATGAATAATTTATGAATTTTCTTCGCACCAGGATCAAGTATTTTTTTATTTACCGCACCACTCAGATGAAAGTGCGCCTCATCGGAGAAGATGATTTCAAGTTGTTCCAAGACAGAATCAGCAACGTTGTTCTTGCGTATATCTTGCCATGATGAAGTTGTAAACATTACTGAATACAATGAAAAAAAATATTAAAAATGGCCAAAACGGCACTTAGAAATCATATCATCTCTATTGGAAAACCCTTTATTCAGTTTTTTGGTTAAACTAAAATGTCAAAAATAATGTCAGATAAAAATTCGTTATCTAAAATATTACCTAAAGAACTTTTCAGAGACTTGCGCGTGCAATCGAAGGGTATATAAGAGCCCAAATACAAACTGATGAAACTTCTGTTGCATAGAGTGCTCTTTAGCAGCCCCACTGATGTAAAGTGAAATCAATAAACTGTGTATAATCTAAATCAGCAAAGTATTAGTTATTGAGTAACAAATTAGCATTGAGTATATTCTTTACATCAAAGAAGTACTATAAAATATTTTGGTGATGTTCGGTTCAGTATTATGTATTCGACATTCAGGTCAAGCCCAGCCAGCTGAAGTAAAGGAACCTTCAAAATGATTAAGACCACTAAAATTATTTCAAAATTTGTTTGTTCACTTCCAGAGCCATCCGAGTTTTGAGTACAAATTACTTCATACAGTTTACAGTAATAATATAGTTAAAAGAACTGCACTGGAAAATGTAAATATAGAATTGTGGTACTGAAAACTCTTATCAATGCATTTTTCAAGCGATGAAATCATCTGAGACGCTGAAATTAATAACTTATGCAGCCCATATACATATATCATCCACATTTATTTTTCTATGAGAAAGCCAAAGCCAGTTTCTGCAGTTGATTCTCCTTTTTATAGAAGGAAGATTATAACACTACAAACAAGTTACATTCAGTCACCTTTCTTGTGCTACATATATACTCGTTAAAAGGAATACATATAATTTTACTACTGGGTATGTTATGAACTTACTACTATGCATTGTTTTTAATCAGGGGTTAGTCTGCTTTCTTTCGGTGGTATACGCAATGTACATGTGTATGTACGTATGTAGCTCTATAATAATTTCATAAATCCATAATGCGTGCGCGTTAAACATTGAATTTTTCTGCTTTTAATAGGGCAGTTCACACGTTAAACGACAGCTGAATACATATACATATTTATTTTTCGATTTATTACAACACAATTACTAGCTGTCATGAGCTATTAAACAAAGTTTGTGGTTCGTAGTACATACATATAAATTGAATGAATGGAATTAATAAAGGTATTTATGGTAAGAAAGAACTAAATTATAAAATTAGAAAATTTTTATGGTGGAATCTTCTGGTTAAAGTGTTTGTAGCAGGTGTTTATGTTGATATAGAGCTTGGAGATTATTTGCTGCGATTGGATCAATCAACAAATACCTCTGAACGAGAGCACGCAAACTTCTTCTCCTTTACCGTTTACGCGATTATACTCGAATCAACAATAACGCGGCACTCGTTCGTTCACTTCGCCGTTTGACGCATGTTGGAAATACCAAATGAAACCAGGTCGCTCTCCACCTGATCCTTCCAAAGGAGTGAAGGTTTTCCTCTTCCTCTGCTTTTAGAGCTGGAGTGCTTTCTTGATTCGCTGAACTATGTCAATATCATCGTATAACTCGTACAGCTAATCGTTCCATCGTATGCGGTTTTCGCCGCGGCCAATGCGCAAGGTACTATAAATCTTCCGCACAACTTTTCTCTCGAAAACTCCTAAAGCCGATTCATCGGATGTCGACATCGTCCAGGCTTCGGCACCATATGTCAGGACGGGAATTATGAGCGACTTGTAGAGTTTGGTTTTGGTTCGACGAGAGAAGACTTTACTTTTCAATTGCCTACTCAGTCCAAAGTAGCACCTGTTGGAAAGAGTGATTCGGCTTTGGATTTCAAGGCTGACATTGTTGGTGTTGTTGATGCTGGTCCCAAAGCAGACGAAATTATCTACGACTTCGAAGTTGTGGGAGTCGATCCGAGAATGCGATGACTGTTTATTTCATGTCATATTTCGTCTTGCCTTCGTTCACTACCAGGTCCATCGAAGAAATCACACGATAAAAAGTCAACCTGTCTGAAACCTCGTTTGGTAACGGACAGCACGAAGAGGTTATTCCTAGTTCTGACTGCGCTTCTGGTATTATCCAGGGTCAGTTTACATAACCATAAGTTTTGCAAGGACACCAAATTCAGACATAGCGGCGTAGAGGCAGATCCTTATCGTGCTGACGAAGGCAGCTTTAAAATCGATGAAAAGGTGGTGTGTATTGATTCTTTTCACTTGGGTCTTTATCAAGAATTGGCGAATCTGGTCAATGGTTGATTTACCGCCGCTTTATTATTTTTTAGACGGCCAATCGCTATTCGTACTTCGTCATACACTGGTATTGGAATGTCTAATCAATCATCTTCAATTAGATATTCAGGTTCACCATCTCCGGATGCCGCACTTTCTCTGTCATTCAGCAGAATGGAGAAGTGTTCCCTCAGTATGCCCTGAACGTCGGTGACAAAATTACCTCCTTTTTTTATATATTAGTATTTTTCCGTTTCGAAACCTTCTGTAAGTCGCCATATATTCTCATAGAATTTTCGAGCATTGCCCTTGTCGGCTAGCTTCTCAAGTTCTTCATACTCTCATACTCATGCATTCCGCCCTATTTCTTGCTTGATATATTTGCTTGTGCCGGAATCTGGTACTGCATACAACCATATTTCTGACCACGACGAAGTTGTTCAGTTTGGGGATGTTTCGTTTAAGAGCCTGAATTTTCCGACCGTTGTGTTAAAGATACTTTCTTTATTCACCTTGATACGTTCCTGGCGCTCATAGAAAGTATATTTGGTAACAACGTACTTCTCTTCCAGCGGGGCGTGGACGCATATTAGCGATACGTAGTTCCTCAACATATCGAATTGATGCGGATTGTGGCTATATGCTCATCCACCGGGGTTCATACCAGGACTCGGTGACGGAATCTCTCTTCCACAACAAACCCAACACCACGTTTGCACTCTTTCATCTGACTTTGAAGTAGACTTCAAACTGGATGGTAAGTCCCAAACTCTACGCACAATCGCAGGGGCTTCGTCTTCTCACTTTGGCTCGCCTCCAAACGGATGTTTGTTACCCTATCCTATGGCTACCCATAGGATACTTGATCTAAGACCGGAAGTCATCAGTTGCTTGAACTTTATGTAAAAGAATCGTTTCTGGCCAGGTACATGGCAGTCAAAAACTTTCTTCACTTGCTTGAACTTTTACACATGGCATCTTCCCCTAACATATCATGTTCAAAAACTATCTAATGTTGAATCTACAGAGTGAGTGTAAAATATGAACAGAAGATGACGAAACCCTCGAACACTACCTTTGCGAGTACCCAGCCTTCATCTGTTTCACTTCTTATGTCTCCCACGTTGGTCCAAGCTACAGGCGAACGGATGGATGGAAAACAATAAGAAATTTTATCAAATCTATCGAATTTTGCGATAATACAAAGCTGGGTAAAGCCGGGAAGCACAATGAGCCTGCTCAATAGCTTAACTACAGCCACCAGCGTTCAGGTCCTCAACTTCCCCTTTGCAAAATAATAATTTTATTATATATATTAGCTTTGAGTCAGCTGAAGTTCAGAAAGTTCAGTTCGTTGTAAATTATTGCTCGTTCGGAAACTAACGTTTTCCCTATCATTGTTTGTTTTTAACCACGCAGTCTGAGTGAGTTTCGAGCCGAAGATCTAATCAGTTTTCCATTTCTTTCCATTTAAATTACTTTTATTTTTATTTCATTTTTAATTGACTCATTTAAACAGCTTTACGTTAGCCATTTGCCATTATATAGCTAAATATATACAACTACATACATATAATGCCTGACCTGCAGCGACGACCAAACGGCAGCCTGTATTTTATTGTTCAAATCAATTATTAACCAACTTTAAGTAAACACCTGTGTTGGCTTAGCTTCCACCGAAGAGCTACTTCCACCATATATGTACATATGCATGCATACTTACAAACATACACATATTTGTATATATTCGTTAGCCCAGTGTGCCGCAGAACAACTAAACGCACTTAAAAACGTTCAGGTATGTGATTTTGACTCCCAATTAAATAAAGTAAACAAAACGTCCGCATCGACGACTGCGCCAAAACAAATAGGTTGCTGCTGGCGCGTTGACGTCTTCACTACGTCAGCGTGGCGAGTGGCGCGCAGTTTGGCACTGGCGATAAGCGCCGCCAGCACCGCTAAGACCAAGACGAGCTCGGTACGCTTGCTCAGCTTCCACTATCACACAAATTTGTCAGTTGAGTTCGACTTGCAAATAATCGCGTTGAAGCTAAACATTTCCATCTTTCAGCATATTACACTCTTCAGACGACGTATCTCAGCGGCGTGCTCGAAAGTGTTGTGGTCGTTAAAGTGACAATCAGCACTTCGTCGCATTTAGACGCGCAAAATTTACAACAAAAACATACATACATAGGTACATATATAGAGAAGTCGACTTTGGCTACATTAAAAGATATGCCGCGCGTATCGATCAGGTAGCCAATTGAGCTGTGGAGAGTGCAACATAAATGAGTGTTCACTTCACTTTTCTTGACTCGCATTGCAGCTGAGACGCGCTCCCTCTCAACCCCTTCTTATTCAACAGTTTGTTTGCGCCAGCGGTATGAGTAGGTTCCTCTTTACCTGAGTGTGTGTACAACAGAAGCCGCAGCAACTTGTCCACTTACCTATTGCCTACTCGTATTGTGTTGGCCATTCTCAGCGCTGGAGGAGCATAACATAACTGCACAGCCGTTTGTCGTTCAGCGGCTGCCGACTAATAGTGCGCAGCGACTTACCATATTTGCACTTGTCGGCATGTTCAAAGTAAGCCGAAAATAAACTCAGGCACCTGTGTGTATGTTTGCTTGCCGCCTTCAGCCAAAGAGTTTTGTGCGCGGTTCGTCGCCAATGCTAACAGATTTATGATTTGTTTGATTTCCACCTGAGATGTTTTTAGTTAATTTTAAATTGACACGAATGAGCGAATGAAAAACACATTTAAATGCAGTTAATGGTGTGGCGATGGAGACCACCACCAGAATGGTATACATATATAGTACGAGTATGTCGTAGAAATCATATATACACCTGCATTCCTATATTCATACATACATCTGTGAACAATTAAATATTTGTACGTACATATGTATGTACATGGCATTTTACAATTTCCTTCGGCGCAGTACGCGCCATTTCGATGCCTAACACTATACCGTGAAGGTAACCAAGCCGCTTGGACTAGGTATTCTTCTTTTTGTTTGGCGTAGGCACCGCTTACGCGATTATAGCCGTATTAGCAATAGCGCGCAACTCGTTCCTGCTTTCCGCTGTTTGGCGCCAGTTGGAAACACTAAGTGAAACCATGTCGCTCTCCACCTGACCATTCCAACGAAGTGGAGGCGTTCCTCTTCCTCTTTCATCGAATATTTTCAAAGCTGCAGCGTTTTTATCTATTCGGACGACATGACCTAGCCAGCGTTCGCTGAACTATGTCAATGCTAGATAGCACCTTATATGCGATATTGAGGAGGCTCTCTCCACGATAATTGGCGCAGACCTTGGGACTCCATTTTTTTTAATTGGGCAGAGCGCACTTATGTTTCGTCAAAGCATATACTGCAAAGAAGCTGTTGCATGCACCTCGTCAGATCTTCGCTGCCATATTTAAATAGCTCTGCTGGTAAGCCATCGGCTCCCGCCACTTTGTTATATTTTAAACGGGCAATTGCTATCCAAACTTCTTTCAAGTAGAAAAATTGAACTTTTATACCATCCATTCAGCAGGCTGGAGAAGTGCTGCCTCGATACACTAAGCATACTCTGTACATCTGTTACAAGATTACTTCTTTGGTCCGTACATGGCTAAGCTCCGGTCTTGAAAGCTTCTGAAAGTCACTGCATCTTTTAATAGAATTTTCGAGTATTACCCTTGTCGGCCAGCTTCTCAAGCTCTTCATACTCACGCTTTTGGGCCTCTTTTTTTGTCTACAAATGCGTCTCGCATCCCTCTTCAGCTCACTGTATTTATCCCACTCCGCCCGTGTTATGGTCGACCGCAACGTTGCGAGGTTGGCAGTACGTTTTCTCTCCAATGCAGTTCGACATTCCCCATCGTACGGTTTTCTGGTTTTGCTGAAAACCAATTGTTTCCGTTGCGTTACGTAGGGAGTTTGATATTCCGTTCAACAGCTCTCTTACATTGAGCTGCTTATGAATGCTCTCAGAGAGCAGGTGTGCAAGCCGAGTAGAAAACCTGCTGGCTGTGTGCAATGATTTTTCGACGCCGAACGTTCTCATGCAAATGCATCAGCATCGTTATCTTGGTTTCAACTAAAAAACAATTAAGCTTATGAGAAGCTACTTATGGAACAGATATCATCAAGTTCAGTGTGGGGATGTTATTTCACATCGCCGAGAAATCACCTCTGGATGTGCAGAAATTTGTTTAACCATCTACGTATGTATATGCTGATGGCACTCAGATATACCTCCCACGTCCCATTGGTCTTGGTGATGATTTAATAACTAGATTAAATGAGGATCTAATAAGAATTGAGAATGGGCTGCCATAGATGGTCTCCGTCCCAATCTTAAAAAGAACGAAGGTGCTTCCGATTAAAAGTAATTCTCTTGATCTCAGCAGTCTAACACCAATTGTTTTGAACCTAGTGAAACTAAAATTTGTATATGTTTTAAATAATATTGCTCATAATCATCCAAATGCTTGAGGTAAAAATTTAAAGAAATTAGAAGATAATGGATCGGTTACAGTTATTGTAAGGTCGTTTTGATCGCTCCACCTCAAACAGCGCTACTGTAAATGAAAGTATAGCCGAAGACCCAAATGTGTCTATTTCTCGACGTACTCAAGAGCTAGGCCTTTCTTACGTCACATTATGGCGTATTTTGCACTTTGACTTACACCTACATCTATATAAAGTCCATCCCGCACAACAACTGAAGCCAGCTGACCATTCAAAACTCCGTAAATACGTCAATTGGTGGCTTGAACAACAAGCAGTGGATCGCGATTTTTCCAACAAAATTTTCTTCAACGACGAGGCAACTTTTTCTCTCTCTGTTAATACGTAAATAATCAAAATTGTCGCTGCTCCGATAATTGAAGAGAGACCATTACACCCAAAACAAAAAGCTTACTGTCTGGTGCGCTCTTTGGTCAGGAGGTGTGATAAGACCTTACTTCTTTAAAATTCAGAGCATGTGGTTGCAACAAGATGGTGCCACATGTACCACAACACGAGCGAATACAGCTTTATTGCGAGATAAATTTACCGGCCGTCCAGAACGTGCGATGGATAACCCTGTCTTGCCTCATAGAGAACCGCAGGTATAAAAAAACACCCTGTTTATGCGAATAAACCTTTAACTCTTGAGCACTTTAAAAGCAACATTCGTCAAGTTATGGCTGAGATACCACCTAATATGTGCCAATTGTTCGAAAATTATTTTAAACGGATCGAAGTTTGCAAAAATTCACGAGGTGGTCATTTCAATGATGTAGTGTTCCACATATAATGTCAAAGTTCAAACTTTATTTGGGAAATCGCAAAATGGATAACCCTGTATAATTATTATTAATTTTCATTAACTTGTGCCTGAAAATGACACACACACAGCGCCGCTCACTCACTTTCCAAGGATAATTCAATTAGAAAGCAACTAATCAACGAAATGAGCAAAATATAAGTGTGAATAAATAACAAGAACCTACGACTTTCTACGAAAAAAGCGTATATTACTTTTTTTTAGTATAAATTTTCACACAAAACTGACACAAATAATAATAATGTCCCACTTTCATAACAGTTTCACTTCAAAACTTTTCCCAAACCATCTGCCTCTGTACGAGTATATATGTACACACCAATATATTGATTTTCTCATTAATGCCCAGTATACAGAATAAACGGCAGCCAGTAAGCAGTAGGCGGACATCAAAGTGACGCCGGCAATTAGATAAAGGGTGAGTAATGTTTAAATGACCGTAACGTGCGCGTACTTCCCGCCCAAGTGGTAATGATTGTTTAATTTGTAGTTTTGCGATATTGTTAGCACAGTCAGGCCATTCAAATTTAGAGAAGAAGTAGCTAACAAAATACATACAGACTTGTTTGTATGTATATTTACTTAAATGTGTTTGGTCATACATCAAAAAGAAGGCACCGCGATTGGTCGGCAAAATCACTCAGAAGGTGTTAATAATTTTGGTAATGGCTGATTGAAATCATGATTAGTAGAGTTGCGATGAGAGCGGGCTTTGCGGCTTTGTAATGGCAGAAGATGCACTCTAGCGGTAGTAGTTAATAATAATGATTAAATTTGTTTAAAAAATATTTGAAAATTTTTTGGTTCAATAATAACTTTGTATAGGAGTAGCGGAGGAAAGGTTGGGGGTTTTTAAAAGTGCAAAATTGATATGTAGTAAATTGTAAAATTCAAAGTTAGTGCATTTTAATGTTTGGTTCCACTTAAAGCCTAGATAATTGTCTTTTCTAAGAATGCCTTTATAAATAAATATTAACAGCTCGGCACAATTTCCCAATCTTCTTCTTCTTCTTTGGCGTAGGCACCGCTTTTACGCGATTATAGCATTGTCAACAATAGCGCGCCACTTGTTTCTTCTCTTTGCTGTTTGGCGTCAGTTAGAAATACCAAGTGATACCAGGTCACTCTCCACCTGATCCTTCCAACGGAGTGGAGATCTTCCTCTTCCTCTGCTTCCGCCAGCGGGTACTCCATTGAATACTTTCAAAGCTGGAGCGCTTTCATCCATTCGGACGACAAGACCTAGCCAGCGTAGCCGCTGTCTATGTCAATGTCGTCGTATAGCTCGTACAGTTCACCGTTCCATCGTCTGCGGTATTCACCGTTACCAACGCGTAAAAGACCATAATTCTTCCGCAAAGCCGACTCATCGGATTTAGACATCGTCCAGGCTTCTGCACCATATATCAGAACGGGAATGATGAGCGACTTGTTGAGTTTGAATTTGGTTCGTTGAGAGAGGACTTTACTTTTCAATTGCCTACTCAGTTCAAAGTAGCACCTGTTGGCAAGAGCGATTCTGCGTTGGATTTCAAGGCTGTCATTGTTGATGTTGCTAATGCTGGTTCCCAGATAGACGAAATTATCTACGACTTCGAAGTTGTGATTGTCAACAGTGACGTGGGAGCCAAGTCGCAGGTGCGATGATTGTTTATTTGTATTTGATGACAGGAGATATTTCGTCTTGCCCTCGTTCACTACCAGACCCATTCGCTTCGCCTTTGTCTAATCTGGAGAACACAGAACTTGCGGTGCGGTGGTTATGACCAATTATATCAATATCATCGGCATACGCCAACAATTCCACACTCTTGTAGAAGATTTTGCCTGGTCTATTTAACTCTGCACCTCGTATTATTTTTTTCTCCAGCATCAAATTGAAGAAATCACACGATAAAGAGTATCCTTGTCTGAAACGTTGTTTGGTATCGAACGGATCGGAGAGGTCCTTCCCAATTCTGACTGCGCTTCTGGTGTTCAGTGGTGGTTACTTTACATAGCTGTATGAGTTTTGTGGCGATATCAAATTCAGACATAGCGGCGTAGAGGCAGTTCCTTATCGTGCTGTCGAAAGCAGCTTTAAAATCTATAAAAAGGTGGTGGTAAAGCCATACTGATAAGGTCCGATCAGTTTGTTGACGGTGGGCTTTAGTCTTTCACACAATACGCTTATAGGCGATATTAAGGAGACTTGCCCCAAGATAATTGGCGCAGACTGTGGGTCTCCCTTTCTTTTTTTTTTGATTGGGCAGATCACACTTAGGTTCCATTCGTCAGGCATGCTTTCGTCCGACCATATTCTGCAAAGAAGCTGATGCATGCTCCTTTCCTTATAGGTCAAATTTATTCAAAGCAGAAAATTTGAGACATAGTAAGAAGGATCTTGATGATACTAAGTAAATCCTGACTTATCCTGTTAGAGATGCAACTCTAATCGATTTGGGTGCACCCACATAAAAATTATTCCTCAGCGTCTCCCGTTAGCTCTGCATATACATAAATGGGCAGTTTTATACCCCCTTAAGCCCCTCAGCACGTACTACCCGAAGATTCATTATACAGTGCAACATTTACTCTTGGACATTGATTTTGGCGATTGTTGCTGAAAGTACTTACCGAAACTAGAGTTTCTGGATCATTAGTTTTGTCAGTTTGGCTGGCGTTTTGATTTTATGACCTCATACATTTGTTGGCTCAAAATCGGTTTTGCGCACTTTTTCGAAATTTTCACACTGCTATATCTCGGTTAACCATAAACAGTATTGTTTTGGTGTATTCAGAAAAGTTGTAGATATTGAAAAAAAAAAAAAATTAAAAAAGTACATCTAGTGCCTCAAGAACGCAACAACGCCCATTTTTTACTAACTTTCATTTAGTCATCGAAAACCGCTTTATTGTTTTTGAAAATATTCTCCTTTAAGATCTATACCAATTGTCAAAGCACATTTGCCACTCTGATTGAGGTATCTCCAAAATATGCGTCCTGAACGCACCAACCGCCTCTTGAGTTGTCAAAAAACGTTGACCTCTGAGTTTATTTTTTACCTACGGGAATAAACTGAAGTCATTCGGTCCCCAGTCAAGATTATACGGTGAATGACTTATCAAGTCGCTGTTTTGAGTGCTCCAAAATGCAGTTGTTTCAGTCGTCGATATGTGAGAGCTCGTTGGTTTTCCTAATTTCTTGAAAGACAACTACCGAAGAAATGGTTGTGTACCTCTCAGAATTTACTATTCTACGTTGTTCTAGTGGTACGGTTGCGACTTGTCCAGTTTTTCAAAAAAAAAAAATCGCGCTTCGTGCGCGAACAATTTTTGTTGGATTCGGCTCATCTTGAAACAACCATACAATTGACTGCTGTTTACTTTCGGGCTCGTACTCGTAAAACCACGATTCATCAACTGTTACGTTGTCATAGACGTATCTCGACGCACCACTATAGTATTTTTTTTATTGACAAATTTTGTGGTATCCAATGTGCAAAAATTTTCTTTACAATCAAATGCTCACGAAATATTGAATGTTTTCTGGTCCCACTAATGCCTATAGTTGCCTCTATCTCACGATATATCACAATATAATCTTGCAATATCAGTTTGCACACAGCAACAATAGTTTCCGAAACAACAACTGTCTTTGGACGGACTCCACGAAATTCGTCTTAGAGTGCTCTACGACCTCGATTGAATTCACCACACCATCGATGTGGTATATATATTATGTATGTATGGAGAAGAGATAAAAATGTGTTGATTTTTAACATTTTTTTATGTTGATGTCTGTTGTTCTGATAATCTCAATCTCTTCGTGATTGGTTGTGAATCATCATCATCTGAGTTAGATAAAGGATTTAATGGAATGAATATCTGCTCCACTATATATATGAAGGGCAGTGGTATTGTCTAAGTCTTTAGTTCCCCCATCTTCATCAGCGCATCCAAAATTTTTCCTTGAATCGTGTTTCCATTTGCTTGGTGATCTGTTGAAATCGTTCACTCTGTTTGTCCGATTCTTGGAGAAATTGGTGCATAAAGGCATCAAGTTGCCATTGAAGAAAACGTAGTTTCAATGTCATTGATGCATCTATTTTTTCGATGAAGTACAATACAGTTGAACTGTTTTTATTTTATTTCAACTGCTGTACTCGAATCTTCCCTAAAACTCATAAAATTCGAACGCCAGCTAAACTGGCAAAAGTAATGATGCAAAAACTCTAGTTTTAGTACGTACCTTCAGCGACAATCACCAAAACCTATGCGCAAAACGATAACCTGAAAAATGTTGCACTGTATTAGAGAAAATAATTTTTTTAATTGCCGTGCTGGATTTTCCTCCTTTTGCTGGAGAAAAAGGAGGACGCTTACCACTAATTGGAGGCTCATCCGGAAATCTCGGCAGTCGTTATAAGGCTCTCTTTAAATATATAATTTGTCATGTAAAAAAAATTAATGCGCAAATCTTCTAGCAAGACGTGGTACTTTTAAATGAGACCCGATCGTCGAGTCATAGACAATTCAACATTTAAAATGTATTTCCTGAGTTTAGTCAACCCTCGGTAATAATGTTCATTTTCAGTTTGGAAATATTTTTATTCGTATGCATCGCTTACGCGATTATAACCGAGTTAATAATAGCACGCCGGTTGTGTGAACGACAAGATATTTGTCAGTAATTGGAAACGCCGAGTGAAACCATATTCCTTTCCACTGGATTTTTTCAACTGAGTAGAGGTTTTTTGATTAGAGGTTTTCTTCTGCTTACACTTAAGTGTACTCCAACGAATACTTTCAAAGTGGACTTAGAGTGCTGTCATATATCCGACCAGCTGCCGCCTTATATATATCAAATTGTGGATCTCCTATAGAGGACTTTACTTTTCATTTCCCTACCCAGTCCCAAGTAACACCCTTTTACAAGACAGATACTGCCTTGAAGTTCTAAAGTGGCATTCTTATTGATGAGTTTTTTTTCCCCAGATAGATGAACGAATTTATTTACAACTTCGTTTTCATTACAGTCAACAGTTGGGTGGAGTAATAGCTTAAACGAGAGTGCGTTCTGTTTTTTTTTTGCTCGATGGCAAGATACTTCGTCTTATTCTCGTTCGCTAACAGACTCAATCGCTTCGCTTGTTTGTCCAGCCTAGAGAAAGCCGAACTAACGGCGTGGTTCTTAAGGCCAATGATATCAATGCCGTCGGCAAGCAATTAATTGTACGCTCTTGTGCTTTCATTTCGGTTAAAGAAAACACATGATAGTGTCACAATGTACGAAATCTTGTTTGTTACCGTAAGGCTGGAGAAAACGATGCGAGTTCTGATGAAGCTTTTGGTGTTATTCAGGGTCAGGCCGTATAAGCTTCGCAAGGATACTGAATTCCTATATTTGAGCTAAATATTTTTACCGAAAGTTAACCAAACATCAAACGAGTTATTTAATAAATATTGTATTTCTTGGAAAATAGTATCCAGTTGCCACGTAATCGTACGATTGTTGGATAAACTTAGTTTACACCCATTTAATATGGAACACATTATTAAATAGTCAAGAAAGTCTACACCATATTTTTATGTCAATTTAATTGAATTGTCACAAAAGGACACAGACAGTTTGTAACGCCTTAAAAAAACCAAGCTGCCGTACATTTTTTGCTTTTTGTAAATTAAAAATAATTAAATGCCCATACATATTTTCGAAAAAGGTATATAGGCATTTTTCTACCACACAAGTGCCCACAAAAATAAATAGTTAGACCGCGTTGATCCACACGATAAGCAATCAAATATTTTCAAATAACTAAAAGACGAAGTACTCACTTGTATGTATGTATGTATGAATGTATGTATGTAATCTGAAACGGTAATTCCAAGAATGAAGGACAAATTAATGCTACTCATACTACAAAATACAAAATACAACTCAATAAAGATCAAAGTATTTACCTGATGAGATGTACACAAGTGATAAACGTACAAGATCCACCCAACGTTACAATTGTTTGGCGCACAAAAAGTAGTAAATAAAAGTGATAATAAATATATTTGGAAAATTTAAAGAAAAAAATGAGTGATCCGTGCGACAAACGCCAGCCAGTAGCCAGACATGGCAACGCCCCGCATAACATTCCTACGGCACATTTCGAGCTCCTGTTCGTATTAAATTCATTAGCAGTTGTAGTGTGGCATAGCCTGGTGGGGCACAGACAGTAGGAGTATAAATTTTCCAACAATTTTCCAACAAAATGTAACAAAAAAAATGTCTATTAATTTATATGCCAGTGAGTATAATTTAATTTTTGTATGTGTTTTATATATGCGTGTGTGCATCTATGAGTTCAGGTAAACAGGTACAAAGCAATATTATCAAATCAATAAAAATGTCAACAGTTAGTTAGTTGTATGTATATACGAAATCGTAACGGTGGCATGTTGTTCTTATTGTTGCTATTTTTGAGCAGAAGCAACGTACAAGCAGAGCCTGGAGATAATATACATTTGTAGTTGCATACATACACAGAAACTATGTATAACAGAAATGTGAAAAGACATTATAATGGGTGATCCATTTCGAGGTTCCCTACTTTTCTAAAGAAAAAAAAACACAAAAAATTCAAATTTAGTGGGGAATGTTTATTATCATTCGAAAGAACATTCTTTGGCATTTATATTTTGAAGGTTATCTCTTTCAAATGTTTTTTCCAGGACGTCTCAGACGGTGCATCCGTTGATTCCAATTTTCGATGACTCGTTCGAGCATTTCGACTGGTAACTGGCGAATGACACGCATGATGTTTTGCTCCAAGGCCTGAATCGAAGCGAAATTGTCCGCACACACTTTAGGCTTTACATATCCCCACAGGAATATGTTTAACTGTGTGATATCACATGATCTTGGTGGCCCATCGACCGGCCCAAAACTTGAAATTATCTGCTAAACGAAGTGTTCTCTCAATAAATACATGGATTGATACGATGTTGAAACCAAATGTCGCGGAGATAACGTGCTTCAATTTCAGGCATCAAATAGTCAGTTATCATGGCGCGATAACGGTTGCCATTGACGGTTACGTTCTCACCGGCATCATTTATGAAGAAATATGGACCGATGATTCCACCGGCCCACAAACCACACCAAATCGTTGTTTTTTCTGAATGAAATGGCAGCTCTTAAATCTCTTCAAGTTGCACTTCGTTTCAAATGCGCCAACTTTGCTCGTTTACATACCCATTGATCAAGAAATGTGCCTTATCGCAGAACAAAATTTGGCTCGAAAACGTCGGATCTTCTTCGGACTTTTCAAGAGCCCATAGAGCGAAGCGATGTCGCTTGGGAAGGTCGAGCGGCTACAGTTCTTGCACAAGTTGTATTTTGTATGATTTCAATTTAAGATCTCGACATAAAATGCCCCAAGTCCTTCCATACGTCTGTCCGAGTTGCTGCGAAAGGCGCCGAATCGACTCTCCACGGTATTCGTCTACACTCTCAGCTACGGCCGCTATATTTTCTTCACTGCGTGCTGGACGTGATCTATTCGGTCCAATATTATCCAATAATGAATGCTAGGTCTCAAGATGAGTGATGGTGTTGCGAACAGTATGCTCAGTAGGCCGATTATGTTAACCATAAGTTGAGCGAAGCGCGCGAATCACATTTTTTACAGAACGTGAATTTTCGTAATAAAGTTAAATGATTTGTAAACATTGTTCAGGCGTAAGTTTTGCCATGTGAAATGCCAAACAATACTGATCAAAATAATCTGATCTGTGATCTGGCAAAAAAAGGCTATTGAAAACAGTACCTCTACTTGGATCACCCTTTAGATAGGTAAAAAGATAGATAGATAAATGTTCATCTGCATATTTACTAAGATATTTTAAATAATCATTTGCTGGCGTTTGCACACCTTGTATGTTAGACGCAGGTCCTTGTTTTTACTTGCCGTCAATTTTTTTCTATCCTTTTTTTTTTGCTTTATATTCCTAATGAAGACATTTTTCCTAATTTATTTAGTAGGTAAATACTCATATGTATGCAGACATGTCTGTCTGTCTTTTTGTCACTTGTTTGTGCTCAACCGACCTCAAAAACTTAAAATTTGACATTTAACTAATGACAACAAGCGAACCTCTTCTCATTTGACTGCATAAATTCTTTGTTTGTGGCATCAATCATGTCAAACACTTAATTTGAGTATCCTTAATAAAGTTGTTTAGAACAAAATGTTTACATATAAATTGATAAATATCTAATTATATAGATACATATGCTCAGAGATAGACGTTGCTTATTAATTTCTCAGACATATTTGTACATAAATATAAAAAAATGTTCAAATATATATATATGTATATATATGTGCATAACAACATATGATTATACATGCATACAATCTTATATGAATTATTTTTTCTCTGTCTTTGAAGATTGCTCAACATTTGGGAACTTAAGGACTAGTCTACTTGCATAGCCGTATGAAGTTATCTCTGATTTCGGGCTAAATGTACTGAATGATCGTGGTACTGCCTCATACGGGAGAAACTTCACTAAAAAAAAAAGGTAAAACGCTCGATAGAAAACCAATTCCTTTAGACAGGATATTATTCGTTTTCTTCTTTTGGAAATACCAAGTGAAACCAGGTGGCTTACCTTACAACGGAGCTGCTTCCATCGGCGGATACTCTCATCGAATACTTTTAAAGTTGTAGTACTTTTTTTCATTCGGGCGACATGATCTAGCCAGCGTAGCCGTTGTTTCTTGATTCGCTGAACTATGTATATATGTCATTGTCGTCGTATAACTCGTACAGCTCATCGTTCTATAGTCTGCGGTATTTTATTTGATGACAGTGCTGTTGAAGGCAACTTTGGTGTGTATAGAATCTTTTCTCAGATATCTCCAAGATTTTATGGTGAACATCTGGTCAACAGTAGATTTACCAGGTCTAAAGCCACACTGATAAGGTCGAATCTATGGAATTACACTATTACAAAGTTCGCACGATAGGATCTTTACGCGATATTTAGGAGGAGGCTAATGCCTCGATAATTGGCGCAGTTTTCCCTTTTTTTGAATTGGGCAAAGTACACTCAGGTTCCTTTCGTCGGACATCCTTTCATCCGACCATATTCTGCAAAGAAGCTGATACGTGAACCTTGTCAGTTCTTCGCCGCCGCATTGGAATGGCTCGGACGGCAATCCATCGGACCCGCCTGTTTGTTTTTATTCAATAGGATTTGTGCGAACTTCTTCAAAGTATGGAAATGGATCTTTTATACCATCGTTCCGGGTTTGGGGTTCCGGGGGGCCATCTGCGGGTGTTTCACTTTGACTGCCCTTCTGCAGGGTGGAGAAGTGTTCCTTGATTGCAGCTTTTCGACATCGAACCTTCCTTGTCTTTGTTGACAGGCGTTCTTTGCTGCACAGAGGCGGGTGCGTATCATTGCTGTGACAAGATAGTGATCCGAGCCGATGTTAGGTCTTCGGAACGTACTCACAACTAAAGCACTGGATATATGTCTTCTGTCAATCATAACATGGTGGATTTTGTTGCGGGTTTTTCGATCCCGTAACAGCCATAGGTAACAGTTTGATGAATTTCGTGTGCTGGAATGTAGTAATACATAAAACCATATTTCGGGTCTCGGCGAAGTTGATCAGTTTCAGCCCGTTTGAGCATGGAGACTGAATTTTTCGAATTTTGTCTTATTTACCCCACCTGTGGCGCGGGCGCAAATCACCGATATGTTGAAGAACCTCTCCTGTGGCTAGACGTTCATCCACCAGGGTGAATGTCAATACTCTTCGATTGAGTCTCTCTCCCACCCCAAATTCAAAACCAAATTTGCACTCCTTTATATGGACCCACCTCCTTTTGTCCTTGTCGCGTCCAACCTACTTCTTGGACTACGGTGATGCCATACTTTAGTCATACGAGGACATAAAACAGCTGAACAGCGGCAAGAAGAAATAACAAGTTAGTGTAAAACCATTTCGAACGGTTCCTTTTATTACTCCTGTTCATATAAACCACACAAAAACAACAATCGCCTTGATTATTAGAAGGTTTCCGGCCATCATTCATGTTTGATACTTACAAAGGGCTCCGTTTTTATTTGCCCATAATCTCAAAGACTCCACACATGTTTTACACACTATATGAGTGTCCCGGAACTTGTCACGGGTGTCCAGAGGGAATCCAAAGTAATCAAAATACACCTATTTCAGGAACTCCGACACACTTAGTACACAATTTTTGAATGTATATTCACCAGAGTTATTACAAAAATAGTGGGGTCGTTTTTACAGATCTTTTGCGACGTGGACATTGTTAAAAAAAAATATGTTTTGAGAACACAACTCGTTGGATTTGAAAAGTAAATGTGACTACTACAAAAATATCTATGTCTGACAGCTATATCTTAGAAACAAAATCTGCCTAAGAAAAAAGGGTGGATTGAAAATAGCGCCCTCAAACTAGTAAACAATATGCGTCGAATTCCATGCATTAAAAAATTTAATTTTGTTCCCCCTTGGGTAATTTCTGCAGTCTCCACGATTAAGAACGGCTTGATACATCCGATTCGTTTGATATAATTTACTAATATCCAGAATCTCTTTATGCCTTCAGCCTGAGTTGAGTGACGTTTGGCGGACACTCTCTGAATTTATGAAAGTAGCTGGAATAGCCACCAAGGTCCTCCAAATTGAAATATTTTCTTTCATTTTCTGAGACGTTTTGTACTCGTATGTTCAGCATTCAATATACAGTCCGAACATACACATTTATGATTGGCTAAAAAAATGTTTTTTGTTAGCGCAGAATCACCATGATATCAATTTCTTACAATACGATTTCAATGTTTCCATGGTTATTAAAACATGCCCACCTTATCCGTCATAAAAAATTTAGGTTAGGTTAAATTATATGGATTGGCTGCTACACCTTACTTTGACCAGTTACTCCTTTGTGGTGTCAAATGGAGTTTCCATTTAATTCGAAGTAAAGTCGTCCCATTGGATGTCAAGATTTTTGGAAAGTTCAAAAGGCTTTGAAATACTGTTTTAAAACATTTTTTAGTCCTTCGAGCAACGTAGCTCCTAGGTGTCTAAGTCGGGTGCTAGATGAGACCGCACAGAAACAGAGGAAGTGTTCCAATATCTCACTCGTATCTGCCTGCCTGCACTTCCCACTGCTGCTAATGCCCATACGATGATTTGCAATCCTTTCGAGATAGTTTAAGCAAAAAGTGTATATATTTTCCTTCACTGCCATTGCTCATTACCTTGGCAGTATTGCGTGCTGGTAAGGTAGTCAATCCGTTTCAACTCAATCCGTATTCAAGTTCTCTCGGAAATTTTATTGTAAGGGTTCTTTAGAAACTGTACTACTTCGGTCTTCAGAAGACGGGTGGCACTCTGATTCTGAATGCTTCACTTTTACCCATTAATTATATTTTCATATTGACATCTAGGTAGCAGGACGACAAACTGGTCGAGAATTGTAATGTTTTAAGGACAATGCGTGTACTAAATAGTTGGAACTTCTTATTGAATTTGATTTCAGGAATAAGCCTGTGGAATAATCCTGTGTCAGCTAATTCCAGAGATAAACTGAATGCAAACCAAACACTAATAGCAGTAGGAGAACTGAGGATGAGCAAGTAATGCGAATGACTAAAATATTTCTTATCGCTACTTATATAAACCTAAGCAACCTAAAAATATGCTCGTCCAAGCATGCGAGAATTCAGTATAAGAAATTCCAAATTGGGCGTAGCGGCCAAGTGAAAAGATTTTTTTTTGCCAATCGGAGGAACGTCCTTATAAGACCATGCTGACAAAATCTACATTTTTCTATCAGCGAGTGGTGACTTGGCAGGCAATGTCATATGCAGGCGACCATGAGCCTTTTGCCTTCTGATCATCAGAGTCTTGTTTCCTTCCCGATCGTTCCGTCAATGAGAAAATCCCATTTTCTTTAGAAAATATTTCTTTAAATATATTCTATTCGAATAGTTCCGAGAAAATTTCTTAGAAAACGACAAACTCGAACCCCTGATAGTGAACGGTAGAAATAAGAAGCCTGAAAAGTTTAGGTTACAGCAAGATGGCGACCAATGAACCACCAACTTGTGAGAACCGCGTATTATGCGGCAAAGGCAATCTACTTAAGTTTTCATTCAACGACTTTTTTCCAATATCAGCACGAAACAAAGCACGATGATCTGCACTGATAAAGCAAGATAAATTACGATATTTCACTTATGTTAACATACCGACATACATATGTACATATGTACATATAGATTATTTGTTTATTATTTAAAGCAGCAATATATGGGGGGGAAACATTATCTAAAAAGCCGACGAAGAAGCAACAACTAAACGATCGGAAATTTATGATCTCAAAAATTTTGAATATCGAACCATATTTTTCAACAAAAAAAAGAAAAAAAAAGAAGAAAAAAAAACATTGAAACAGCAACAATCAAAAAACAAAAGTACAGTGGCCTTATTTAAAAATAAAACATTTTCATATGTCTCTCGCTGATGAAGATCCTTTTTGGCGATCAACAACAGCGAGAGCGCCCTTCAACCTTTCAATACATATAAACACACACACACCGGTACAACACCGCCATACGCTTTCCTCGCAAAGAAATATTTAGCTGAGATTTTTTGGGGTCTTTTGTAGCCACAAATGGCTTTTGGCGCACAAAGTACATATTTGTTATATTTTGACAGCTTCTGCCTAAGCGATGCTTATCTAAGACGTTTGCACGCAAACTTTTGTAGCTGCCGCGCGGCGTTGGAGATGAGCTGCTACTCTATGTGGACCGCATGACTATAGTGTGGTAGCTTTTGGTTATTGGCGTTGTTGTTGTTGTTGTTGTTGTTACTATAACTATGGGCAATATTTTACGAATGTTGCATGCATGTATGTGCGCCTATCTGTCTGTTTGTATGTCTTAAAATGCTCTTAAACAAATTGTTCATACGATAAATATGTATGCTCATACGTACATACATACATATTTATGTGCATAAAACAAATATATTCATAAAAGCATGTTGTTGTTCCCCCCACTGAGTGAGCTTTGCCTAACGATCGATCCCTGACAACATTGCTTTGTTTTCGCTTTGTGAATTTGTGAATTGGCATATCATTTGGCCTTGCCATTGTGTGTTTGAGTTGCCGAAATTAATCACTTTGCATATTTTGTTTGTTTGGATTTTGATCGAGTTTTGTCCCTTTTTCTACAGTTATTTTAATTGAAAATATTTAAATTGGTGACGCGCTGAGAGAGCGGAAATTATTAAAGAAACCCTTTTCCGAGGAATCAATAGAAATTATGGGAAGTGAACCGAAATTCAAGGCGGATAGAGAATTTCGAATATGGTTGGTTGGTTGGTTTGGTGGAAAGGAGTGGATTTGACCGCTAGCGGCCACACTTCGATCATTGTTTTTTTTATGTGGAAAGCCTTAACTTCGTCAGTGTGAGACTCTAACCCACTAAAACCATCTACCCCGTACGCTAACCCCTGGGCAAAACCTTTCAGTATTACGTCAGGAGGCCGTTTGAGCTAATAGCTCACTAGTCTGAGTCGATATCGTCCGTCGTTATCCTTGTTCAACCGTCCTGGTATCAGTATTCATCACTATGTACCACGTACGTAAGTTACCTGGTAATATAAGTGTTATCGCGTCTTCGCCTCTGCTGCTCACCCCATCGTAAATGCTGCATTATTTCGGTTATAATACTGCTAATTGCATTCCAGACGATTGCGCTTTCCAGCATACATTTAATTAATGTGTCATTTAGTCTTCGCCGTTATCCTACAAAGCGGGGACAGATGAAGATTAAGTGATTGGCTTCTTCTACGACTACTGGACCACAAAGTTCACATTATGGGTCCGATTCATGGCCAAAGCGGTGAAGATAGAACACCCATGACCACTGAGGACGTGCGTTAAATAGAAGTCCACGTGACCATGCTTCCTGCCTAGCCATACCACTAGATCAGATATCAGATGGTGAGTCAACCTTCTTTTAGCCCTGTCATTCTATCTTCTCTGCCAGCGAGCTATGGAAAGATGCCTTTCAGCGTTCTTGATACTGCTATTTCGTTCTTCGCATTTTAGTTTCGCTAGCTCGATTCGTTCCCGCGCTGCAATATCGAGGGGAAATAGCCCGGAAATAACTAATGCTGCTTCCTCTGATACCGTGCGGAAAGCACCGATGGTAAGTAGGCCTAACACCATGGGCGTAGGATTCTGTTTCCCATGCCGAATACCAAATCGTAGAGCCATAAAGGATGATGGCTTGTACTACTCCCGCGAGTAGTAGTAGTAGAAGCTGCCTGCTTGGTTGCCGCGGTCCGCTGACGTTTCCCATTATTTTAGTTAAGACAGTGGTGGCCGCTGCGGCTTTATTATTATTTGCGTATTCAAGGTGGTCACGAAAGCTTAGGCGGTGGTCAATGATGACGCCTGGATATCTGACACATGGCTTTGATACAATAATGCAATCACCAGCTCTCAACTGAATTTTCTCCACTTTCTTTCGGCTGCTAACAAGACCGGCTTCCATCTTGTGTTCAGCTAATTTTAGAAATTTTATCTCTAGCCAGTTTTTAATGTTTGCGGCTACCACCTCAGCAAGTTGAATAATAGCTGGTAAAGTTTTAGCAACCACAACGATTGCTACATTGTCAGCGTATCCTATAATGGTCACTCCCTCTGGGACTGATAGCCGGAGCACATCATCATACATAACGTTCCATGGTATAGGACCCAGTTCAGATCCCTGTGGCACCCCTGCAGTGATTGTCCGCTTTACGATTCCCTCTCTGGTATTGTACTGTAGCACTCTGCTGCTTAAATAACTTTTTTAAATTTTTTTGCAGTTACGGCGGAGCATTGAAGCGCTCTAGCGCGTTTAAATGTGTTCCTCGACAAGAATTCTCTCGATTTCCACTATTTTATTGAAATCTCTTCTACGTCGATTGTCGATCGTCTGTGGTATTCGCCGCTTTCAAAGAACGAAGGACCGCAATTGTTTCGCAATACCTTTCTCGGGAAAACCCCTAATGCCAATTCATCGAATTTTATCGCCAGCACCATATAGCAGGACGCGCTTGATGAGCGACTTTTAGAGCCTTGTCTTTGTACGACGAAAGAAGATTTTACTTTTCAATTACCTACATAGTTCACAAGTTGGTAAAAGTGGTTTTGGACTGTATTTTAAATCTGACATTGTTATTGGTGCTACTGCTGGTTCCTGGATAGATGAAAATATCTACGACTTCGAAGTTATGACTATCAACAGGAACGTGGAAGCCAAGACCCAAGTAAAATCAGTTCCCTTTGCTGAGTGTGCCGCACTATAAGGGTTCCCTGCGTATTCAAAGATTTAAGCAGCATTTTTTTGGTGCATTATTTGAAGGTCTGATGAAGAAAATGTGTAACCAGGGAATCCTTCCCCTTAGTCTGCCTGACATTCATACCCAACAAGATATACAAAAAAGGATTTACTATTAGCGATAGCCCTTCCTTCTTACCATTCTTACCTGCTGGGATAGAATGGCACCGTCCCGGTAACATTGTACCTTTAGTCCGAGTTTTGCTAAAATTTTTCTCTACTGTTGTTGTTTGAACCGCAAAAATATTACTCAAAGTAGTTTTTGGGGAGTGTTGCGGCAGTGAGTCCTTGATCGTATAAATATTCGGCTCATTATGATATAAAGACCCGGCTGTTACTGGAACTTTTGGATTTTAGGCGTCTCTTCCGATAGACATGCCTTACTACGAGTAACATCTTGCAGACCTTACTCAAAGCGCCCAGTTGTTTCCTACTTTTAGGCGGCTAGCTGTTACCTTTGCTTCACACATCCATATACATCCATACATATATAAAGAATTAATTTGTTCAATATCAAGGACGGATTCGACGCTCTTTGTAGAGGTAGTTCTCTTCGCGTTTCAGTGATTTATTATGGTAATTCGCCGTAGTATCACCCACCATTAGTTGTGTTGAGTTGATGTTTCTGCTGATCATACCACCAGCGCATAGTTCTATTGTGAAACAATTGTAAGGCGAACCATTAGGGGTGTCTCATTAATGCTGTAAGATTGTTTAAACTATCTCCGCGAGATAGTCGAAAAAAAATTTTATCCCGTCTGTTGGCTAGTGCTGGACAGTGGCAGAGATAATGTTGGATATACCACTCGTTCCTGAAGCTGCTCTTGACTAGATTAGATAGTATAGAGATCAACACTGCGATCTTAGATCTATTTTGCCCTCCGGACTCATCACAATTCCATTTATATCCCCAGTACCTTTAAGAATCCTATAAGACAGATTGGGTCGACAGATGTAATGCGGGTCAACTCAGGCTATATCTCTCCAGGGTGTTTTAGCCTCCTTTTTGCAACCGCTACCCACTCTTTTAACAAATGCAGTGATCTTTCTAGCTCTATGCTGCAAAAACGGCACTGTACTGATATGCCCTTCTGCAGTTCCCTCCTCTAAATTAACCCTTTTATGCATGTCATCTCTGATTTTGTCTCCCGTTCTACCTGAGATTATTTTTTCTTCCTTCTCCTCATAGTTAATCTCGTATCATAGTTAATAGAGATTTCTTTACCGTTTGTTCTATGACATATTGCAAAGGTTTGAGTTCAAGTAATGCTTCTGGTGCCACAGTGAAACATCTTCTCATGCATCCTGTTATACAAGCACAAGCTAGTCTCTGTTGCTTAGATAGAACAGTCTTTGTGGAGTTTAGTTTATGTCGTTTAGTCCACGTTACCGCTCCATACGTTATAGTTGGTTTTACTATCATGGTGCACATCCAGTGTAGGATATTTGGTTTGCAACCTTATGATTTTCCTGGTGCTTTTGCAATGTGACTTAGGAGTCAATGAGAACCCATAGACATTTGGTTTCATAACAGGGCTTTATGTCTTGGTCATATTGCATTTTTCCGAGAGTCTGTTTAGAATACTTCTACATATTGTCGTCACTATAGCTGCTGCATTGTACAAATGTAATTGTAGTCTGGCAATAAAAAGATAGACGCTGCATGTCCTTTGCTGCCATTCCTCCGCGGCTGAGTCGAGGCTGAGTTGCGTTCAGTCTAATTGCTTTGCAGCACGCTTGAGGTTTGTTGTAAAGGTCTGCGGGTGGAAAGTAAAGTAGAGTTTCCAGTGGGTGTATTTTTATGTTACTATTGGTATTAGAACCCATGTGAAGACCAATGTATTATTTGACTTACAATCATTCAGCAAATTTCCTGGAGATTTCGACGCTTAGAGCTGTTTTGTGGGTGTGTTCCTTTCTATGCCATGTAGGGACTTTTTGTGAGACTAACGTGAGTAGATATACTGATATTCCGATTATTCGTCCTCTTACGCCAATTCCTGACAGAGAGGCTAGCACCTCCTACCGCTTGCTGGTAAATTTTTTTACTTGGAACTTTCTTTCTGCTATCATAGTAAGTTTGCACTTCCGAGTACGAACTGTTCAGCACGTTAGAGTCAAAACAAAATTCAAAATGTCATTTAATTCCGTTAGGGCTCTTTCGGGAACAATTTTTAGCATTAACAATAGGTGATTCCGCATGCACCAAGATTGCAATTCGTCAAGCTCCACTTGAAGCGCAGCGGAATCACTTATGCTCTCAATTACTGAGTAAATCTTAAGACCATCAGCATAAAGCAGAAATTTAGATGTAAGAAAACAAGAACTGACGTTATTGATGAATGATATAAACAGCAAGGGGCCTAAGACGCTGCCTTGAGGTATGCACTCCATAATAGGTCGGGATGAGACATTATTAGAAGCAACTGCACAGAGTCTATTAAATAGATAAGAATTTATCCATTGAAGAAAAAGTATAACGAAAGCCCAAATTAGATTACTTGGAAACTAGAAGATTTTTTCCAGTCATCTATGGCCTAAATATAAGGGCGTGTGGAAAATTACCGTCAGTGGTTTTTATCATTGATGAACACTTTTTGATAAGAATTGCTGAAAAGCCATCTTCTTCAGTTAAAACGTGCAATCCAGCAGTCGAGCAAAACATCCGCGAGAGCTGCTCATACTAACACAGAGTTGGTCAAGTATAAAGTTAGTATTTTGAAGAGTTTGATAACAGATGAAGATAATTTTCGCAGTACTACAATCAAAACTCCACCGTTAGTATTTTGAAGAGTTTGATAACAGATGAAGATAATTTTCGCAGTACTACAATCAAAACTCCACCGTTTCTAGGTAGGCCAGTCTTCGATTGATATCTGTGCTTTCGAAAAACGCTATTAAGATTTCAAACTAAAACTTCTGTTCGATGTTAACAGAAATGTCATATTCCAAGTTTGAACTAAAATGGCATTCTGTATACGAGTATAGAACTTATTGCGCAATTGTAACTTCGTGTAGTGATTGCGATCGTTATAACACGAAGAATGGTCGTGTCGCATTAAGTTCGTGTAAAGACATGAGTTGGTCCAATAGTTCCCACAGAGGAGCACATTTATAGGTTCTCCAATGGACCATATGGTTCACAAATATTTGCAGGGTAATTGTAAAGACGTTTCAAGGTACACACTCTTAATGGTCAAGGCGGCATGCACCAAACGAAGAAAAATTTCAGTCAACCGAGAGGAATAAACCAGCCAAATACAACCCACGTGAAGCTGGCAGCAACAAGAATTAATACAGGTATACATATACATACATATATGCTGTTGTAAACACATGCATATATGCATGTATATATGTGTGTATGTATGTTAATATAAATATCCTATAGAGCAGATAGAAATTCAATCCTCGAAGTAGAAGAAAAAAAAATTTTAAATTAATTTAATTAAATTAAATATTATGTATAATTAAATAGAATAATAATAATAAAATAACTTAAAATACAAAAATTAATAAATAAAATAAAAGAAAATAATATTACATAAAATAAAAAATAAATAAAAGAAGAGAAAGTAAAATAGAAGAAAATAAAAAAGAATGTAAATAAAATAAATGAGAAAAAGGTAAGATAAATTAAAATAAAATATAATTAAAATTAAAGTACAGTAGTATCTGATTATAGTGAACTAATTTTTGCAAGGCCTGTTCACAGTATCCAAGTTGTTCACTATATTAAGTTTGACATTTTTCATTCAAAAACTTATTTTATTTACTCCAAATACATGTTTCTGAATGTAAGCTCAACAGATCATTGGAATAAATTTATACTTAGGAAAATACAAAATTTGTATGTGAATGTTTATTGAAAGAATTTGCGAATAGATTTTTGCTTCTTGCCTTCGGAAATTGAATTTGGACCGCCTTTTCGCGCAGTTTTTTCAATACTATACTATTATGTCAGCGTAGTCAGTGGTGTTGGCTTCAGCCCTTGCGATAGCTTTATCGAAGCTTTTAATAGCTTCTGTAGCTTTTATGCGATTTCCGATCCGTCCTTCGCCTTGGTCGTCATCATCAAATTCTTCAGTATCGTCGGCATCTTTATCTAAATCAATTGGTTCGTGACTTCGTCGATTGTATTCCACTTCTCAATATCATTTTAAGTGTAGGTTTCCTGAAACAAATAAAACACATAAAAACTAAATTAGCAGAAGAATATCAAGAGGGTGAGAAATTACCTCCGGGATTACAAGTTGCAGCGGACCCTTTATATCATGGACTTCTTTATATTTTTCCTGCAATATCTTTTAACGAAGCTCAAAGGAAAATCAATTTCTTCTTTCTCGCTTTCATTTGGTTCTGTAGCATCGGAGAATTCTAATAAAGGCTTCTAACATTTCGCTATTACACTTGCCCGCAACTAAATCCCAGCAAGCATTAATAATGATACAGCATCTTTCAAAGTTGAAAGTTTTTAAAAAATGTGTAATGTCATCCTTTCCTATAGATAATAACAGCAGATAATTTTTGTAAAGAGTTTTCCAATAGGGATGATATGATTTCTAAGTGTCGTTTTGGCCATTTTTAATATGTCATGATCTGTCAGTTTTTTTTTCATTGTATTCAGTAATGTTTACAATTTCATCCATGGACCACCATAAACGTCGTGAATTTTCTGATTTTGCCTTGGAACAACTTGAAAACGATAACGATTTTTTTTAAGAAAATCATCTTCTCCGATGAGGCTCACTTTCATCTGAGTGGTGCGGTAAATAAACAAAACTGTCGATTCTGGTGTGAAGAAAATCCACAAATTATTCATGAACAACCATTACATTCACCTAAATTGACAGTTTGGTGTGGTTTTTGATCTGGTGGAGTCATCGGTCCGTACTTCTTTCGAAATGAAGCTGATAGTACCATTACTGTTAATGGAAAGCGGTATAGATCGATGATAACCAACTTTTTATAGCCACAATTGGAAGAAGTTGATCTTAACAACATCTGGTTCCAACAAGACGTGGCTACGTGTCACACAGCCCGCGCAACAACCGAATTATTGGGAGAAAGGTTTGGAGATTCGATTATTTCAAGAAATTGTGACATTGAATGACTTCCAAGAAGTTGTGATTTAACACCGTTAGACTACTTCTTGTGGGGTTATTTGGAGTCATTGGTCTTTAGCAAGCTTTAAAAGTCAATATTGAAAGTGCTATTCATGACATTCGATTTGAATTAGTGGAAAAAATGCTAAAAAATTGGGTTCATCGAATTCGTTCCTGCAAAAGAAGTCGGCTTCCACGAATGAATGGTGTTATATTCAGAACTCCCTTGTATCGATTGTATTTCATATTAAATCAATAACATTTTAATTTCCTTAACAATTAGTGTTTTTTTTTTGTTTGTTTAAGAATTCTTATCACCCTTATTGGGAAATCCTATAGTACAGCTTAGTTGAGAGAATTACATTTAGACCCATAGGCTAAATCAAAGGCGTTACATTTGGGGGCATATAAATCACGACTATTGATCCATCAGCAGTTTTAATTTCATATTCTGGTGGATGGCTAGGGGCGTTATCAAGCGATGGGATAGCTTTGGTTGATAATTCCTTTTATAGCAAGTGTTTTTGGACCTCTAATAGTAATTAAAAAGGAATAAACGGTTAGGTGTTTAAAGTGCAATATTCATGTACCTGAGGGGCGAAGCAATGATGAAATCATTATCTGAAAATGTTTGCACTCATCCATGCACTCTTAGAGTTCCGCTAGTCTACTGGGATGTCATACGCCTTAAAAGAGCTCAGGTTTTTGGCACGCCCAATTACAAACGGCTTTGCTTTATGCTGCCCAGTTGCATTTGTACACGCAAGAAAAGTAATTCTGGCCTTTTCTGCTTTTCTCCCCGGAGCTGTTTTTTTTTTGGTCTGGCTGACATATGTCTTTTCGTGTTGTCAGGAAGCATTTTCCAAAACAAACCGGAAAAATTGCATATTTGGTCCACGCAAGCGTCAACTTGTAAATAATATTTTTGAATTTGTGTTTAAAGGGATCACTTGCCTGGGTATCTGATGATAATTTCTCGTCGCACATTTTCAATAATCGAATTCCAATTTGAGATTTTAATCCAGATTTAAATTCAGATAATCAACCACTCGGGACTGACATGAAAGCTATCCTCAACTTTTTGAAAGTCAGCGTGCAACTTTGTTGCCTTTTCCCTAAGCTATAAACCACTTGCATAACATCTTCTCCATGCGGGGATACTCGCCGTTTCTAAGAGTGTACCGCTTGGATGCTCCTATCGTCTAGTGGTCTGTAATATTACGAGTATTTTTTTTTTATTCCCGAAATCGTTCATTTAGCTGCACCATAAATCTTTGCCAAGGATGAAATATCAGCGCCTTTTTCGATTTTTTCAATAATTTCAGATTTTTTTTTTGCTTTAACGAAAGGAATTTCCTCGCACAAAAACAAAGTAAATTCACTCTTAAGCGGTTTGTACTCGATGAGAAGCAAATAAAAACTAGCATCCAATAGCCACAGCCAGAATTAAAATAAAATAGAAAAAGGTGAAATAAATTAAAATTAATTAATATTATATTAAATTAAATTTAGAGTATATAAAATGAAATATTAAAATAATTTAATTGAAATAAAAGAATATGGATTAAAAAAAACTAAAATAAAATAAAATGAAATGGAATAAAATAAACGGTATTAAAATAAAATGAAATAGAAGAGGTGAAATTAATTAAAATTAATTTAATTAAAATTCATTTAATTAAAATTATGGTAACTAAAATAAAATATTAAAATAAAAAATTAAAATAAAAGAATATGAGTTAAAAAAAGCAAAAGAAAAGAAAATAAAATGGAATAAGAGAAACAAAAGAATGTAAAGAAAATAAAAAAGAAAAAGGTAAAATAAATTAAAATTCAATTATAATTATATTAAATTAAATTTAAAGTATATAAAATAAATATATTAAAATAAAAGAACATGAATTAAAAAAAAATAAAATAAAATAAAATAAAATGAAATGGAATAAAATAAACGGAATTAAAATAAAATAAAATAGAAAAAGGTAAAAAAATTAAATTAAATTAAAATTTAATTATATAAAATAAAATATTAAAAGAAATAAAATGAAATAAAACGGAATAAAATAAACAAAAGAATGTAAGGAAAATAAAATAGTAAAGGGTAAAATAAATTAAAATTACAAAAGACAAATAGGCCTTTCAAATAAAGCTTAAACTAATAACACAAATAAATAATAATAAAATTAAGTGAAATAAAAAATAGAAAAACTTAAAATAAATAATTAAAGTAAAATAAAATGAAATCAAATGAAATACACTAAATAAAATTAAATAAAAATTAATGTTAAATAGTGCTGGTATGAAATAACTAAAATAAAATACAAAAAAAACCTAAGGAAAACTAAGTTAAATATAAAATATAAAAAATTTGAAAAAAAAAACAACTTATAACATAAATAAATTTAAAATAAAGTGTAATTAAATTTAAAAAAAAATACAATAAAATGCAATGAAATCTTAAAAAATAAAATTATATAAAAGTTGTTCCTAGTGGGTCATAATTTTTTTAGGATCTATATACAGATATGCACATACATACAAATGTATTTAGCTGAGTATAATTGTATTTAGGTTCATATGCATATCGAATGGATCAATTGTTGTTGTTAAGGTGAATTAAATTGAACTGGATATGATTGTATGTTCATGCATACATACATTTGGACGAGTATGCATGTACGTATGTAGGTATGTCTGTAAACAAACAAGTTGTTCGTTGTCCAATCTGATTTTACATTATGCATTTTTGTCGTTGTTGTTACTGTTGTGCCTTTCATGTTGCACATGTATGTATTGCTTGTAATTTTTATTTGCAATTTGAACAACTTCATTAATATCCAATGGCTAAATGCCGAACACACTACAATCTACAAACATATGTACATACTTACATAATATATAATGCATATATCTACCTACATATAAATTTTTGAATATACTTAAGCACATATATACATACATACATGCATATGTAATATTTAATGACTAGAGTGTACTCATGTTAAGCATAGGATATTTGGTTTTATTAAAAAAAATCTACATTAAGACCAGATTATATTGCAACATCAGTATTTAAATTAATGTTTCTTCGCTCAACATTTCCATTTTTTTTTTCATGAAAATTCCTCAAAGCTATAAAATGCAGATTGGAGCAATGCATTGGCTTTAATAAATTTTTGTTCACAATTCTATAACATACTTTCAGGCTCATAGAAATTTAATGATCTTCCTTACAAGAAAGCAAAAAAAATATAATTCATTTCTGTGATATTTTAAATGCTAATAATAATTTGTTTTAATTGCAAAAAACTACCACTCTATTCATATAATTTTAAACATTTTTTAATAATAAATATTTATTTTTATTGCACAAATTTTTCGAACGCATTATTAACCACTTCGACCATGTATGCATTGGCAGCACTCGTCAAAATGGCGTTTGAAATCAAACACTTTCCGAACACTTCCATATGTGGGCAAAATAAACAAGGCGTCATTCCGTAATTAAACTTAATTTTTGTGAAATTATTTATAAAACGCGTTTAACTGTTAAAACTTTATAAGCACCACATTGTGCTATGGGCGTATCGTTTAAGTGATTTGTGTGTTTTGTGTTTGTAAGCCGCCAAGTGTACGATATTTCGACGAGGAACAAAAAACCGCATAACCTTAAGTCCAACAACAACAGAGGAGCCTACTATCAAAACGAGAATGAAAGAAGAAGCGCCAAGTAGCAAAAAAATGCCGCGAAAACCTAGAGCAGCGCCAACAAATCTGGCACCTAGTACACCCACCAAAGTGGGTGGCAATGATGAAATATTAAGTTCACTTTTACGTCTAAACAATTACGATTCAAACATGAAAGACGAATCGTTAGACATCGATCTGTCTGCGTGTGTTACAATAAGCGGCGATTCTGCAGCCATGTTAGCTACCACAAATAGTCTGTCTAGTACCGATTTTTGGCGTGTACTAGATGAAAGTGCCCAGAATGCACATCTGGAATTGACAAATGCAAGTGATGATGTTCAACATCAGTTGGTTTGTGCCAGTTTAAGTGATGATGGCCTGGATGATTCTTTAGCTGATGTTTTATCGGATTCCGGGAATATGTACAAAACTAAGAGTATGGATAAAATTTACATTTCTAGTGCTTGTAGTGATGCAAAAATTGTTGGTGGTGTAGTTATAAAGGAGGAAAAGCCACAACCCAGTTTTAGTGGTACCTTCTTAAGGCCGGAAGCACCACCACCAACACCGTCACCAATAAAACGGCTTCTAATGAAACCTCTACAGTCGGAACAACTGCGGCAAGCCGAAAGATGCTTGCCTAAAGAGAAGATTAGACGTGACTTGAAAAAGGATATGAATGCAATTGGACAATCGTATCAATTGAATACAACACATCTTGACGATGCGGCTGTGGATAATGTCCAAAGCATTGAATTTAAAACAAATGATATAAAAAGTGTACCCACCAATCATGTTGTAGTCAATAGCAACAAATCGATCTCATCATCTAGTTTCAATATTTTTACAATACCAGAAGTCAATACAAAAAATTTAAGTAGTAATAGCAATAACATTGTAGTAGCAACATTGAAGCGTGATGTTGCCGGTAATAGTAATAGTAGTAGTAGTACAAGTAGTAATAAAGAGCCTACATCCCAAGAAACCGGTAACAACCCTGAGCCGGTATTTAAGTGCCTGGATTGTGATGGGCTCATACTTCAGGGACGGGGTGAATTCGCTACGCATGAGGCTATTGGGCATCGCATACATTACCGATGTTCAGTATGTGAACAAGATTTTGAACAAGAAGCAACTTTAAAGAAGCACATGAAATCACATCGTTCTACAGATCCACGAAAAGATGCTTGGAAGAAATGTCCTGACTGCGGCAAATGGTAAGAATTTTTGCACAATTTACATTTAATTTAATTTGTTAACATATATATTTATATACACATACATATGTGTTTTATGTCCTCATTTCAGCCTTAAATTGGGCAGCATGTGGATGCATCGCAAAATTCATAGTGATAACAAAAAATACGGCTGTGATATATGTGGCCAAAAATTTGTACAGAAGATCAACTTGACTCATCACTCTCGCATTCATACCGCTGAAAAGCCTTATGAATGTCCGGAATGTCAGAAGAGGTAAATTTCAAAGAAGTCCAGTAAAAAATATTTATTACTCAATTAAACGTCTATTTACAGGTTCCAAGAACGTTCTCACCTGCAACGACACCAAAAATATCACGCTCAAACACGCTCTTATCGTTGTGAAAAATGTGGCAAAATGTACAAAACTGAACGGTGTCTCAAGGTACATAATCTCGTACATCTCGAACAAAGACCATTTGCATGCACGGTCTGCGAAAAGTCCTTCATAAGTAATTCCAAACTCAAACAACATTCAAATATTCATACTGGCGAACGACCCTTCAAATGCAACTATTGTCCCAGAGACTTCACAAACTTTCCAAATTGGCTGAAACATACACGACGTCGCCACAAGGTAGATCACAAAACTGGTGAACATTTGGAAAACATTCCCTCCTATTGTTCTAAAAAGTCCACAAAAACCGCAAAAGCAAAGGCAGTTGCTGCTGCTGAGGCAAATTCAGCATCAACTGAGTCTTCGATGACAAAAAAGGCTGCTGAGAATGATGCTAACAAATTACCAATTGTTCCAAATGAAACACCAAGTGAAGCAACTACAACAACACCAAAGCAAGCAACTAAAAGAAAGAAAAAAACTTCACAACCGTCAAGAGGGCCGACCTTGCCGCCACCACAACCGCCGCCTCTAGTAGCAATTAGGGATGATAGTCCCTTGCCCACAATTGCCACATCCACATTGTCTACAAATTGTAATAAAAATAATTCAACAAATACCAATAATGTTATGACTTCGATTCCTATGTCAATGGCGCAGCAATTAAAATCAGCCGTGACAGTTGTTCCAATAAGTAAAACAACGAATAAAATGGAGACTTGTAAAACTGCTAAACCAAAGCGTGAAAGGAAACAGCATTCACCCAAGCAGGTTCCGAAAACTATCCCTGCACCAACATTACTATCGATAAAACGTGAAATCATCGAAGCAGATGTTAACTTAAAACAACATGCTAACACATCATTATTAACCGACACTCGATCCGCAATCAGTGGCTTCCCAGATTTGAGTATCACATCAGCTGAGGAACTTATTATGGAGCAGGCGCTTGAAATGGAAGAGTGTGGGTTTTATGGTGCGCAGCCCTCTGTTGCATTGGACACTGATAATGCGATTTCATCATCTGAGGCTACAGCAGCGCTACATTTCAAAATAAAGAGTGAATTTGATCCCGTGGATTTATCGCCGACACGCATCAAAGAGGAAGAATACGGTAAGAGTTTATGACTCAAAATAAAAATTACGAAAATTTTACTCAAAATCATATTTATATCACAGGTGTATTGAAGGACATGAATCAGCGGATTTTATGTTCATCTTTAGAATCGTCGCCATATTCATCGCCAGCATCGATTGAACTGTCATCAGCGCCGTCTATTGTACCCACAATACAGTGTATTAACATTGCTAATATTGAAAATAATCAGACGAGTACAAGTTGCGCGAATACCTTCAACACTACTGATCTATTTACATTAAGCAGTCAATGTCCAAAATTAGTCACTAGTCTAAATAATTCCTTATTACAACAATCGGTGCCTGAATTACAACACTTGTTGCCTCAAGTTTCCACGCAACTGATTTCAGCTAATTCGAATGTGCTGCCGACCACCACACAAGCGTTAATTAACCATTTCTATTTAAATCCGATGACCACGATAGGTACATCTTTGGGTGCGCAAACATCAACAAACCAAAAATTACCATCGGTGAATACATTGCTGTTTTCCAACTCAGGCAATTCAGCAAATGTCAATTCTACCATCTCTTCGAGTATAAGTGAGGGGAGATTTTTTCACGGCAAGAGCGTAACAGCTCCGTCTGCAGCGCCAGTGGGACGACCGAAACCCACATAGACAACAACAATATATGTACCATATTATATTGTCCACTTGACTAGTCAGCTGTATTTTTTGTCCAAGATGCACAGATGAGTTTTCCAGTGCGACGTGACTTTCTTTAATATGTACTTTAATCCATTGATACAAATTAACTAGTTTTTTCTACAATTTTCGTACAATAATAAAAACATAATATATTTTATTACAAAGTTTGTATTTTCTCTTAATATTAGCTAAGCTGTTATATAATGCAGAAATTAAAATATGGAAAAAATTGACAAAATATAAAAAATCAACACATATTTTGAAGTAGGTTCAGTATATAAGCACCTATGTCTTCATCCTGGTTTGTCCAGGTAATAAGTACGGTTTTATGCTTTGGATCCTTCTCGTCGTCTTCAATTTTAATCTCAACCGTTTCCACACAAATGGTACAACTCTCCTGCATACTAACTGTCCAACCAACTAGTTTTTCTTGAAGTAAAGCAAAAAGCCTTTCTCCGGTACGTAGACGTGGACCAGGATCATCCATTTTCACCTTAGAGGTAAATCGCATTACGTGCCTATTAATACCGATTTCCTTTAGTATGTCTGTTAGATTTTGCAACATAATGCGATTGTCCTTCATCACAAGTACACCGTGAATGAGACGTCGCCGCTTTGGATCTGGCGGCTGAGCGTTATAAACGCGGGACTCTGCCTTGAGCAAAGATACAGATGCATCGACTGGAATTTTTACAGGCGTTGAAATAACTGACGTCTCGCCATTTGCAGGCATATATGTCTCGATGCTGAACTCTTCCATAATTTTAGTGCGTAAAAATTGCATTTTCTCTGCCTCACCATGCACCAACATAACGTTCTTTGGCTCACAATTTTGTATAAGTTGCATGATACCTGATAAATACACACATATGAAGGTTAGGTATAAAAGAAAAAACTGCGAATGTGTATTATTTAAATATTTACTATAATATGTATATATATCCCCCCCTCTCCTCACCTTTAGCATCAGCATGTGCGGAAAAACTCAGGTATTCCACTGACATTTTCACCTCAACAACTTGTCGATTCTCGAATTCGACTTTTTTAGCGCCTCCAAGTATCTTATTGCCCACTGTACCCTGCACGCAGTAGCCGGGCATAATAACCATGTTATTTTCATTTGGTGCCCATTTTTTGAAAATTTGCAATGATAAACCAGCATGTAACATGCCGGGTGTAGCGAACACTACCATTGCACCTGGATTATCAATGTAGGCTTTATCGAATGGTTTGATGTGCTTAAAGTCAAACATGTTGCGCTGCACGAATGTTTTACGTATCTTCTGATTAGTCCATGTGATAAACATTTTATAATAAGTATTTGCCTTCTCCGTCAACCCCAAAGCAAAATATATTGGAAATTTCAAATTCATTCTTTCCCAATAGGTCTCCAATAGAATACAAAGCTCTTGTGCACGACCTAATGCAAAAACCGGTATCAATACTTTTCCGCCTTTAGCTACACATTCATGTACTTTTTTAAGGAAATCACGTTCGCGACAGCGTTTTGAATCGCGTATAGTTGTTGCATATGTACTCTCGGAAATGAGCAAGTCGGGCCTGCATTTGTCTATCCATGCCGCACCCAAGTGACGGTCTGGTGTCATATTGTAATCGCCTGTGTACACAACTGACTGCGAACCGACGCGTAACCAGAACATTGCAGCACCGAGCACATGCCCTGCGTAATAAGCTTTAATCTCCAGCTCATTATCCACCATTACACTTTGATGCAAGGTGACGGCAGTCACTTTCTTCATGCAATCCTTTATCATTTGCGTAGTGAAAAAGTTTGATTCGCCTTTGCGCTCTACAGCTACCTTTCGCATGTCTTCCAATAAAATAGGTGCAATAGCTTTGGTTGGGTGCGTCATGTAAATGGGACCAGAATAGCCTACCATTTCGGACATGTAGGGCAAAGCACCACAGTGATCTGTAAACACACAAAGTAAATAAATGAGCAGGTAGATTGTGAATATTTTACTCACCCAAATGAAAATGGGAAATTATAACACAATCGATATGGCTGGTTATAGGTCCTTCTGGCACAATGTAGGAAAAATCGGGAAAACGACGTTCATCATTGTATCCCATGTGCATACCGCAGTCAAGCATGATATTTTTGCCACCCATTGATAAAAGCAAACAACTCCGCCCAACATCTTGTCCAGCACCCAATGGTGTCACTTTAATTGTAGGCATTGTTGCTAATACTACTCACAGATCCACGCTAATTCTAATATTTATAAGTTGGCGTGTTTCTTTAATTATCCTAGAGTTTTAGAAACAAAACTGGCTGATGCATTTGAAATAAATGCTAAACACCTGATAAAATTGAGAAGTTTTAGAGCCAATGAAAACAGTGCAGTCATAGAAAAACTTTCCGCTTTTTCATGGAGCCTGAATATCTAACAAGGCAAAATATTAGGGTGTCTAAAATTTAGAGTTACTCAAATCAAATTATAAACAATAAATAATTATGAGATCATAATTAGCGGTGCCAATAGAGAGAAAAGCTCGAAATTGAAAAAAAAATTAATAGATAAGATACAATTTTTGACATACATATTTACAACAGAACATTATAGTTCTAACCGCGAAAAGGGCATAAGCGACAAATACAAAATTTTCTAGTAGACATATTTTTGTTCGGACAAATTATAAGCTTCGAATATTTAAATTTAAGAATTTAAAATTTTACACGTTAATGTAAATATATCAACACATATTTGGGGATTGTTCATAAACCATGTGGGTCAGTCAAGAGGGGTCAGGGGTAAGTTTAAATGCTACGCTGGAGCCAGGGAAGGTAAATAAATATTATTAGCTCTAACGATATACATATTAGAAAATTCCATATCATTATTTTATGCCAAGATGGGGCAAGGTGGAGGGGTCGTTGGAAAAGCCACAATAGGTTAAGAGAGAAGGAATAGGTACCGGAAGAATTAAAATATGACCACGCGGTTTATGGGAAATCCCTTATAGATAAATACATACAATAAAAATAATTTATATTAAAAGTATGTTTGAAAATTTTCAAAGGGTAGGAGAGAGAAATGACGGCAGAAATTTGCTCAAAAAAAAAAGAAAAAGAAATGCGAGATGGAAACAACTTTCAGAGTATATATACATATTCCAGTCTGCGCAATAGATTAAAAAAATTTAGTTACTTAATTTTCGTAAAAAATTATAATGAATTTGGTACACCGAGTCAAATCAGTCGCCCTTCATATGATTCTTCTCTCGGAGTGAAGCTTTTCCTCTTCCTTTGCTTCCACCAGCAGGTACTCCTTCTAATACTTTCAAAGCTGGAGCGCTCTCATCCATTCGGACGGCATGACCTAGCCAGCGTAGCCGCTGTCTCTTAATTCGCTAAACAATGTCACAGTCGTCGTATAGCTCGTACAGCTCATCGTTCCATCGTCTATGGTATTCGCCGTTGCCAACGCGCAATGGACCATTCATCTTCTGCAAAACTGCTCTCGAAAACTCCTAAAGCCGACTCATCGGATGCCGACATCTTCCAGGCTTCTGCCCCATATGTCAAGACAGGAATGATGAACGACTTGTAGTTTTTGGTTTTAGTTCGTCGAGAGAGGACTTTACTTTTCAATCGCCTACTCAGTCCAAATTAGCACCTGTTGGCAAGAGTTAATTTGCGTTGGATTTTAAGCCTGACATTGTTGTTAATGCTGGTTCCGAGATAGACGAAATTATCTACGACTTCGAAGTTATGACTGTCAACGGTGTCTTGTAAGCCAATTCCCGAATGCGATGACTGTTTATTTGATGGCAGGAGTTATTTTGTCTTGCCCTCGTTCACTACCAGACCCATTCGCTTCGCTTCTTTGTCTAACCTGGAGAACGCAGAACTAACGGTGCGGTTGTTATGACCAATTATATCAATATCATCAGGATACGCTAACAATTTTACATTCTTGTAAAAGATTGTACCTGATCTATTTAGTTCTGCGGGTCATATTATTTTCTCTAGGATAAAGTTAAAGAAATCACACTATAAAAAGTCATCCTGGCTCAAACCTCGTTAAAATCGATGAAAAGGTGGTGTGTATAGATTTTTTTCCTCGGGTTTTCTCCAAGATTCGGCACATGGTGTTTATCTGGTCAATGGTGGATTCGCCTGGTCTAAAGCCACACTGATAAGGTCCGATCAGTTTGTTGACGGTGGGCTTTAATCTTTCACACAATACGCTAGATAGCACCTTATATGCGATATTGAGGAGGCTCTCCTTACAATAATTGGCGCAGACCGTGGGATCTCCATTTTTTTTTAATTGAGCTGAGCGCATTTAGGTTTATGCATCATTTCGCCCGACCATATTCTGAAAAGAAGCTGATGTATTAACCTTGCCAGTTCTATTCGCCGTATTTGAATAAATCTGCCGGTAAGCCATCGGCTCTCGACACTTTGTTATTTTTTAAGCGGACAATCGTTATTCGAACTTCATCATAGTCGGGTGATGTCGTCAATTGGGGTTTCGGGCTCGCCTTCTTCAGGTTTTTCACTTTCACTGCCATTGACCAGGTTGGAGAAGTGTTGACATAATACACTAAATCCGCCACGGAATTGCCTCCTTGGGCCCTACGTGATTATGTTCCGGTCTTGAAGCCTTCTTTAAGTCGCCGCATCTTCTCATAAAATTTTCGAGCATTACCCTTGTCGGCAAGCACTTCATACTCACGCATTTCGGCCTCTTTTATAACGTCTGCATGTGCGTCTCGTTTCCTTTTTCAGCACCTTTTTGATGTTCCGTCGTGGAGGCGAATTGCGCCAAAAATACCTTCTTTTTTGTTGAGACAAAAAATGTATATATTTTATATTTTTAGGAAGAGGCTCAAGCTTTCCAAATGAAGGATCTTTCAATGTTTATTTTCATATCGATAAATATGCTAAACATGAATTTTTAATATGTGTCGACAAAAACACTGCAACTACGCAGACATTTTTATTTTCACTAATTTGTGGCAACTACATTTCGTTTACAATTTTCGCATTCGCTAATTCTGCTTATTCACTCGTTCGTTCAACCCGTTCTACTTTTGTCGTGGTCGTGTTTTTGCGTGCCGTTTATATTTTACAAAATTTGTTAGCAAAAGGTTATTACAAACATCAAACAAGTAATTAAAAGAAAGAATAAGTATTTTTTTTGTGTTTTAAATATATGTAATTTTTGTATGTTCACAAAACATTAGATTCTTTTAACAAAAAGAAAACGTTCTCGTTAATCGACGAAGTCATTGATGCGCTGTGCTGTCGAGGTGAGCGATTTGTGAGGCATCATGAACGTTATTGTAGGAATTTTATACATATCCGTAAAAAAAAAATAACTTACATTAAATTTTTTGCCTAATTCATGTGAACGTTTTAATTTACAAAGGAAACGCATGGCTTTGGCATGGGTAAAAGACTGGAGATGAAGTACCATAACCAAAGATTTTCTCGTTCTTGCGCGCCCATGTTGATTTGTACATACAATAATTTTAATATGTGTTAGGCTTTGAAATAAAAACATCGTTGGTGGATTAAATTTTAATTTTTGTAAATTTATTACAACCGTAATGATTTAACCAAGTTGAAGTTTGAGTTGACGCCAATAACTTACGCGAAATAAAGGCCACAGTTCCTAACTCATAATAAACGTTTACGATTGGCTAAAGATGTTGTCATATGGTTTTCTAATTTTAGAAGAGGAGTAAAGAAAACGTGAGAACGGAGAATATTTAAAATAGAGACTGTTCTTGCCACCAGTGTGTGGGTGCGTGCATATGTACATATGCACCTGAGGAGGGGAATTTGGTGCATCATTTCTGCCTCTTCGTCCCCGAAGAGTTATCAACAGAGTCGGACCAAAATGTGTTCAAACTCAAATATGTTGACATCAGATTGTCATCAATTGAGACCTAAATGTTACGGGATCTGTTAAGTGGTTCTTACTTGAGAGACTTTAAAATATTAGTGAAAAATTTCATGTTTTGTAGAAAAATCCTTTATATATTTCTCTACCAATTCTTGCAAACTAGCGGATTATCTTTAAAAAAAAATTTTTTTTTTATCATGACTAATGAACAACTATGAAATTACGTTAGCAAGATAAATGGATCAATGCGCATAATGCAGCCGGATATTGTTATGGAAGAGTTCATCTCTTTCAGAACGGCTTTTTGATTATATACAAGGCATCATTAATACAATAATGCATGTTCCGTTATTTAAATAATTGTGATATCAAAAAATAAAGCACCGCATTTAACATTTGAAGGGTAGTTTCGTACTCGTTTTTGTTCATTTTCCTTTGCGCTCTGTATTCGGTCTCTCATCAAGTCATACCGTATGCTAACAAATGCCTCTTTGGCACCTTAAACCGAACGCTCCGTTTGTTACCAAATCAAAATACATATGTATAGAGAGTAGCAAGGCATTTGGATTTTCTATTCATCTTCGAACACTAACGCGCTCGCTGTGTTTTTCTTTTTTATACACAAAAATTTTCTTTTATTTTGCTAATCTACAGAAGAAAATTAATTGTACAATCACATAACCATTGCGAACACGAGAAAAGGTAGATTGCGGAAATAAAATAATTGAAAACTGCATGCAGTACATACATAGCTTAGTGCAAAGTACTGTATAATGTACCTTTAAATATACATAAAAGATACATATGTATGTATGAATATCCATTTGAAAAAATAAAAGTGATATAATTTGGAAATGGATTTCAGTACAAATAGAGGAACTAAGTATTTTTTAAAGGTGTCCATTTATTAAACATACGTATAACGGATTATATGTATTGCCCAAATCTATATAGACGTGAATGTGCGCGTTGCAATGTCAGCCAGTTTGTCGCCTGTCAGGTGTAAATTCGTTTTGTTTGCATTCCCAATGATGGAACAACACGACGACGCGGTCGGATCCATTAACTATGACAAAAGACTTTTTAATTTATGGATATGAAAGAGTTGAATGCATAAAGTGCGCTCGTCTTTGCAAATTGTGTAATCATTGATTTTTCATAATGACGTTTTAACAAAGTAGCTCACTTGGGTGCATGTACCACCTTAAAAGCAAGCCAAGTATTAACAAAACATTTCGCTCTACCATCGCAAATTATATTAAACTTATAAGTTATTCTGTGAATACGTCATCCATAATGTAACGACACCAGAAAAGCTTATTTTTCAAAAGCAAATCTATTTGTTTTCTCCACATTTGAAGCATGCTTTTTTATAGCTTATTTGTGTATTTCTTGCAACTGCATTTGACACATTCCTTTGATTTGATTTACAGATACTACCTGCGAATAAAACGACTGCATTTGAGACCACTCTAAACCAAATACAAAATTCTGTTAAAGCTAATTCTAAATCGAAATTATAAGAAAGCATATAGTGAAACTAAACACCAAACCAATCACTCAAGCGATCGAACCACCGAACGCTTCAAATACTTTGCTACCCGCGCACCATTAAACACAGCATGCACAAAGGCGATGGGAGGTTTCCTGGATAAGCCAAAAACTACCAAACATAACGATCATGGCGAAGGAAATAAACTTCTCTTCGGCGTTAGCTCCATGCAGGGCTGGCGTTGTGAAATGGAGGACGCGTACTATGCACGCGCCGGTCTCGGAAGCGGTTTGGAAGACTGGAGTTTCTTTGCCGTTTTCGATGGGCATGCTGGTTGTAAAGTATCAGAACATTGCGCTTCACATCTACTCGGTAGTATCATTAGTACGGATGAATTTAAGAATGGTGATCACGTGAAGGGTATACGAACCGGCTTCTTGCGTATTGATGAAGTCATGCGAGAATTACCCGAATTGACTCAAGATGCAGAAAAATGTGGCGGCACAACAGCAGTTTGTGCGTTTATTTCGCCAACCCAAGTTTACATAGCAAATTGTGGCGATTCCCGTGCGGTGCTATGTCGACAGGGTGTACCGGTATTTGCTACACAAGATCACAAACCGATACTGCCCGAAGAAAAAGAACGTATACACAATGCCGGCGGTAGTGTTATGATTAAACGTGTCAATGGTACACTGGCGGTTTCAAGAGCATTGGGCGATTATGATTTCAAGAATGTAAAGGAGAAGGGTCAATGTGAACAACTAGTGTCGCCGGAACCGGAGATTTTTTGCCAAAGTCGCCAAGATACAGACGAGTTTTTAGTTTTAGCCTGTGACGGTATATGGGATGTTATGACTAATGAGGATGTTTGTAGTTTTGTCCACTCGAGGCTGAGAGTAACTAACGATTTAGTAAATATAGCAAACCAAGTCGTCGATACCTGTTTACATAAGGTGTGCCAAAACATTATCAAAACTGTGTTGTTATTTAATTGAAAATGTATTAAAATAAAAATTTTGTACTCTCACTCTTACAGGGCAGTCGAGATAATATGAGTATAATTATTATCGCTTTCCCAGGCGCACCAAAACCTACGGAAGAAGCCATTGAAGCAGACAAACGGTTGGAGAAACAAATTGAGAAATTAACAAGAGGTTGTCTAAGTCGACTTTTTTGTTTTTAATCGTTATAAGTGTAGTTAATTTTTGCGCTTTATGTACGTAGTACATACATATATCTATATGGCGCATATAGTATAAGTAAATTGATATATCATTTGAGAACATATAGGCAATAACGAAATATTAGATTTATTTCATAGTTAAATATTTCGAATAATGTGTGCGTTATCGTGAGTACACACATGACATCATTAGCCGATATAGCTGAATAAGAAAAAATTGTGAAAAAACTCTCACAACAACCCCCTTGCATAATTCAAATATATAACTGTGACTGGTGAACGTCAGAACAGTTAGTATAGTCATTTACCTGTTTAATTGGCTTTAAGTAATTTAGTTTATTTATTATTGTTCAGTATGAAAGTAAATGTGGAAGTGACGAACTTTCCTCTAGTCATTATGTGCATACAAATTCCTTTTCTTGTGTATGCACTCAAATCTAGTCAATACATTTGTATTAAAATTGAACCTCACATATTCCTAGTTCCTGGAGCCTCTGTTCCATGTTTGCTACAATGACTGCCAATGATTAAACGCCTATAAATGACTATAACAATTATCCCAGTTCCGTAACTTAAAAACTTAATTCATTCTGTGTTAGAACGAAAAAAAACCTCACAGATTAAGAATTAAAAATTTATTCTAGTTGGCGTTATACCAAGAAATATTTGATATTTGCATGTAATGCGATTAAAAAAATATTTTTTTTTGGAATACATACCACTTCAATGTAAAAAATATCTAATATTACATTTAATTTAAAAATATGCCTTGCTGCTGGTTTCAGCTAAGAGAAGGCAAAACAATGCAAATGTAGTGATAATTTTATGTAACATAGAAGCCTATTCGAAATAGTTAAATTGAATACAATATCAGTTGTTGTGTAGATATCAACATTTTAGTCCGTAAACATATTGTCGCAAGTTTACGATTTAATTCATAAAAAAAAGAAACGCAGCCAACCAAAGTTGTTATAGTGCACTAAAATATTATTGTTAAATTCTTTTGAGAGTTTAAATGAATTATCTGTGTTTAAAAATGAACAGTATTACACTTAAAGCTCACTACAGTTTAGTAAAAATAACCACAAACCTACAGTTTAATTTAAGCGATACTAAAATTTTTTTCTATACATACATAAATACCTCGTAGAACTCCCATGCTATACAATCATTTTTGATTTAGAAATAGCTGAAATCCAAGCTAAATATCATAAATAACGCTTATACATATATATATATATATATATATATATATATATATCATAAATAACGCTTATATATATATATATATATATATATATATATATATATATATATATCATAAATAACGCTTATATATATATATATATGTATATATATATATATATATATATATGAAACTCCAAAACGTTTGGAACATATCATAATTTCACAAAACCTCGCTTATATATACTAACTAGTAAACAAAATCGATTTCCAAACCTCTAGCAACTAGTAGCGTCCTTATGCTCACGTAAAAAAATATTTTTGCTTTATCAAACAACATAAAACACATAAATAAGGCCAACGTAACAATCCAAACAAAAATAATTTAATGCAATAATGAGTATGAATATGTTATACAATATGCGTAAGAAATGTAAAAAGAGAAGAAAACTTAAGTATTTGTACAGTTATAGCAGTTATTTAGGTGTATTGTACAAAATTGTATGAAAATGAAGGGAATTTAATATGAAACAAAAAATAGTATTATAGAATTAAAGAAAGTATATATAATATGAAATACCAAATACTAATTATAAATAGTAATGGTATGTTTAAAAAATGTAAATGTAAAAATGAATTTTGATGCGTGACCAAACTCATATTTTGCAAATTGAGAAATAAATTCCTATTTTAAACTTAAAATAAATCAAACTCAGTAGTTGTTGTACTTTCGTCTATTTACAAACACGCACACACAAGTTTGTGGCAGCAATTGAGGCCACTTCAAAACAAAATCGTTCGTACACATTTACGCCACATTACTTTTGTGTTGAAATTCATCATTACTTTTGCTTTACGCATAACATTATTTATAATAATAATTTTTTTTACTTTTAAAATTCATGCAATTTTCTACCTGCTTCTTTTTGATTTGCTCTTATGCATACACATTTCATTGTTTCAACAAATTTTCGTTAAACACTAGTGTGTTATATAAATTTGAAAAAAGAAAGATATAAGTAATTGATAAATATTGCAACTTATCAAAGACTTGAGTGTTTTTTTTTTAGAAACTACGCGGTTAGTAAGAGCGTGAGCATAAGGTACGTTATATCAAAATTCGTTTTTATTTTGTTTGCTAAACTAAGATTGTTATTATTATACTCACAATAATAGTTTTAAAATTAGCAAAATATGTTTTTTACAACAACTAATGCTAATTATTATGGTTAGATTTCATTTCCTCGATTTTTTTTTTTTAGTTCAATTAAATTGCATGTAATGCTGTGAAAATGTAGTGTGGCTTACAACACTTTTATGGATGATTATATGTTACAGTAGGAATTCCATAACATGAAACTTAAGAAAGTTAATTTATGTAAATTAAAAGCAAAATTTTACCCATGAAATGTTAAAAGAAGAAAAACAAAATTTTAATTCCAATTGGATATTGATTGTAGCCTAAGAGTTTCTTGTTATTGAACTAATACTATTATTCATGATATTCTACACATATTTATTTGTACATATTTGCATGCATTTGTTTTATGTTTATAGTTTTTCTTGCATTTATTTCACTAAAATAGTAAAATTTATAGCTAAAAAAGTGAATTATCCGTAAATTATAGCTTAATTACAGATTTTAATTGAGTAAAAAGTTTAGAAAATTAGTAAAAAAAAAATGGTACTTATATTTTTTGTACATAAATATATAATAAGTAATTTTTTTTAACGTATCGTGTATTAAACTAAATATAAATGTTATTTAAATAACCGATTCCGCATCAATCAAATGGTATTTCATAAAAAAATTTCAAAAATATTAGAAAACTATTGATTTTAACTTAAATTTCAAAGCCCTAAAACGTAAAAATACTTAATATAACAGCTTTCCTCAAATTCTAGGAATTTAATTGAAAACAATCCTTCTGGTCTGCTGTTACGCAACACCAGTTTGCTGTTAAATAACAACTTTGCCACAAAACTTTTACAAAGCGATTATTTGCTCCGCTGTTTCATAACGCCCGTGTGCTATGAAGTAATAAGTTTTTTTTTTAATTCTTTTAAACCTTTTTTTTTAAGATTGAAGCAATTTAAAACATTACACATGCATTTATATGCATTTTTAAATAAAGTTTTCCAAAACTTAAAGCTTTTAAACTCACACAATAGCTTTTTATAGTTGTTTATTGACAATAGTTTAAAAATATATAGCAAGAAAAAATATTTATAATTATTTGATCCATGTCCTGCTAACACTTAGCTTTAATATAATTTTTTTTTTAAACAAATTTTCACGAATTTTTTAATATCGTTTATATTTCTTTTCCCTTTCAGATGAGATAGAATGTAATGAAATCACACAGTACTATGATTTGTTGCAAGCACTGCAAAATAAGGCAATTGAAGGTCTTCCTCCTGGCGGCGGCTTACAGTCAAAGTAAGTTTTTTTTTCTTTGTTAATAATATTTGTACCACCGTATTAATAAAATTCATTATCAATTATTATTTGAAATCTTCTCAAACAGATATGCAGTCATCGAGCGAACGTTCAAAGAGATATATCCAGATCAGGACTGCGAAGTACGAAATATACTTTTCAATTTTTAATAATATTTTTTGCTTACGAAAAAAAAAAGAAAACTCAAACTAGCGATTTAGTTGTTCAGCTTTGCTTATTTTTCTTATTAATATCAGCTTCCTTCTATCGTTTTGCTTTATTGTGCAGTAAAGTCATTATTTTCATATTTACTTTTCATTCATAACTATTTTAAAATTTATTTATTTTAGGCGATTTCATCACTTTTAAAATATTGATTCATTACTAGTAGGGCTTTAGTAGAGCTTAGGATACAAACATATTTACTTATTAAATGCTGTATTTTGCTTATTTTATTTGCTTACATACTAAACCTATAGTTTAGATTTTGTTTTTTATATACTAATTTTTACACAAGCCATTAACGCTATTGTATAACAAACATATTTTATCAGTTATGTACATATTTACTTATATATACATATGTATATACATATATATAGTAATTTCATCTTTTATGCTCACCAACTTGCATACCTACCTTTCACATACTTAATATAATCTATTTCTTCTTTTCTTCTAGTTAAATGATTTTTATGATACGGTTTAAATTTACCCATAAAGAAAAATGCTTTAAGAGAAAAACAAAAACAAGAAAAAACAAAAAAAAAATATTAAGCAATTTTCATTTTTTAACGAACCAGTTGCAGTTTTCATTTATTGTATGTGCATAAAATTAAAATGGGCTACAAAAATTGAGGCAGCAAAATACTACTTCGAAGTGCAGCAAAAAAAAAGCGCATGCGAAATAAAACCTGAATGAATGGGTGGAAATTATGAATGAGTAAATGAATGGTCTACATTTCACTTGTTTCTATTTTACACACAATGTACTACATAAAAACAAAATGAATGAGTAAATTTTTATGACCGTCTATCGGTTACTCTACTAAATTTTGATTTCATTTTTTCTATAGCGTGGGTGTATTATTAAGTTTTATAAGCGGGTAGAAATATTTCTTTTAGATGTTTTTGGTTTTTTTCCGTTAAATCTCACTATATTTTTCCTCTTTTCTTACATCATACTGCCTTAGTCGATTTGCTATGTTAATATCTTCGTAAAATTAGACAATATTTCATTGATGACTTGTCAGATAACGGTGCAATAAAATAATATACACAGAATTGCTGCAGAGTTGCTGTCAGACCTAGTAGTTTTCACGAAATTTTTATTAAGTTTGCGCAATTTGCGGTAAAAGAAAAGAAATTCAACTACTAACTTAACTATTTCTGCAATTTAACTTCATATAATTACAGAAATAAAAATTGCACTTATTTATCTGCAATTTCATATCTGTAATTAAACTGCGAAAGTCAAAGGATTTGAGTATTGCCAGCGAAATTCAAGATGGCCATTTGGTCTAACTTTTCAGTAAGTGAAATTCAAATTCATGAAATTTTTATGCATGTGTGGACTGCTCTTGAAATTAAATTTCGAATTTTCTGATGTTGTGACATACGATATGAAATTGCTACGAAAATTGAAATTGAAAATATGAAGCTGCTACGTCTGACAGCTCCTTAATTTCAAGATAATAAAATTAAATTTTCATGAAATTTTTTATGCTACTGTCTGACTGTTCTTGAAATTAAATTTTGAAATTCTTCATTTTGACATGTAATTTGAAGTTAGTTCTTTGCTCTGTCTGGAGTTACCTTTAGAAGTAGTTTTACATAAACATTTATAGCTAAAAAAAATTTTCAAAAGTTTTATTTTTATTTAAATTAGTTTTTAGCGAATGATAAGCTAATATTGTTTTTCAAAACTTGATTTTTTAGTAGAAATTTTATTTCTAGTAAAATTTTTTTAACATACTACTTAGTGGAGATTAAAGTTAATAGTAAATTGAAAAGGAAATTGAGAAGCAACTTGGCCCTATAAATTTGTTATTGCAATAAAAATGGAAACTAAAAATCAACTTCAACTATTTAAGAAACAGTCAAGTTTATCTCTCAAATTTAGTTAGCATTTTACTTTATAAATTTTATTAGTTGCTATTTATAATGAATTTTGTTTCTAAAGCTTAAAAAAATATTAAAAGATGACCATGTCGCATAGTAAGCATATTGAAATCTTAGCTAATCCCATTTGCTTGATACTAAAAGCGTTATAATCTGATCTTTTCAAAATTAGATTTTAGTTTTTCTGCAACTCTACTGTAGCATCATTTTATTTATTATTTTCTATTTCATTTTGCACTCAGATGCATATAAGTATATGTATATATTATCTCTTAGTAATATCATTATCAGCATCATCAACTCAATCCATTCGCATTTCTGTACAACTTATTGCCTCTAGTACTATTTTTACTAAATGTATTTGATTGTTATACAACAAAAAAATCAATGTGCCTTCTTTCTATTCTCTTCTCTTCCGAACATGTGTACTTGCAGAGCCCTTCTCACTGAACCACCTCAAAACCAGATATAAAAACAGTAAAATATAAATAAATAAAAAAACCAACAAAAACAAATCGGTTATAACTTTGATAAAGTGCAAATTTAACTGAAGCAACCAAATAAAATAAAACGAAAAAATGAAATAAAACCAACCAAAACAAAAAAAAAAATAACAGAAATATAACAAAACAAAAACACACACACAGTAGAGAAGCAGAAAAAATTGAAAATAACTCAAGTAAAATGCCAGAAATACACATATATACAAGTGAACCACCAAGTATAGGGCTAAGAACTTAGAAAAATAGCCACCGTGTGTGTGTGACGATTTGAAACCGGCTCAGAGTAAGAGTTGATGAGTTAGCTGAAAAAGCAACAGGCTGTAGGCGCAAGTGCTTACACCACAAATAGGCTTCATATGCAGCGCCAAGCGGTGTTGTTGTAATGTATGAATTCATTTAGGCGCTAACACATATATACAAAAAAAAAAAAAGAAAAAAAAACGAAACAATTCGGGCATGTAGTTTGGCCATATGACGTCATATTTGGTATAAACAATTTTCTTTTGCTGACTACATGTGACTAGAAATTTTTTCATTCGCAAAGTGTTGCTTTAAATACCGAAGAAAGAAGAAAAATTGTACAAATAGTAATTTTGTTATGCAACACTCAAATGTACATACATACCAACATACCTAGATATAGTATTTGAATTGAATTATTTCTGCAAAATTGAAATAAAAGTTAAAAAAGCATAACAATAACGAATAAACACATTACATTCGCCGTCGTTTCCGTCTCAACACCATCTGCTTGCAACACCAATTATGTGTCTACAACACACACTCATATAATTCTATTCAAATAGTATGTATGTATGTTCTATGTTAAGCAGTTAAACCGTTACTTACATAATTAAAATTTTAGTAGCATTGTATGTTTGTATAAAAAATTAATACCGTTAAATTTCGAATGACGTTTTTAGTATTTTTTATGAAAGTTATTAAATCAACATAACGACGAGACAGCAACAACTATAGCGAAGGCACACGCAACAACAAATTGAATTGAAAAAATAAAATTTTTTATAAAAAAAATGTTTTACTTTGAAGGTATTTTGGTGGAATATTGGTTTGACTGCCACAAAACGCACAACCATCATTACTGCATTTTTACATAAACAAGCAGCAGCAGCAGAAAGCGAGACATTTTGGACATTCAGCTCGTGCGTCTACATTATACGAGTATTCAGCTGAAAGTAAAAAAAAAAGCCGAAACAACAATGAACTCCTCTGGCCACCGATTTGAAACGAACTGAAATATTCGAAATTTATTGTTGGTTTAAAAACATATTTATACAATTTTATTTTTACTTTAGAAATTTTTTATTTTAATTTTTTTCTACTACTTTAACGACCTTAACGAGAAAAAGAAACGGTTTACAAGCAAGATAATTATAAAAATAAAATATTGAAAAACAAAAAAAAAAACACAAATCCTATAAAAAAGCAACAAACTAAGTTTAAAATAAAAACTAAAAATACACAAAAAAAATAAGATTTTACAATTTTCCATACTGTCAGGAACTATTTACATAGTATATTGTGTACGTACATATGTATTTGTAATCTGAGTATATAAAAAGTATAAAAGTAGTTGAGAAGCTTAATAATGAAAAAAAAAAAAATACAAAAAATAAATGAACCTAAAAATATGGTAATAAGTTGTAAGTGAGTAAAACCAAAACAAAAACAAAAAAGTAAATAAATAAAAACAACAAAAGAAATGGTAATAAGATATACACTCGTGTTTGTAGTGAATGTTAATAAATGAATGATAACTAAAATACAAAGATTATATGTAAAAAAATGTTGTAGTTGCAATTTTATTTTCCACAGGTTCAAAAACATGACAGAATCTTCTATTTATTGTGGGTCACTTGTTGAAAATAGGAGAGATCTCACATGTGATGTGGTGATCGCATTTGTAATGGAATTGTGGTTCGGGTATGAATTAAATTAAAAAATACTATAATAGACACTTTATAACCGCTGCAGAGATTTTTGGTCGAGCTCCTCTACCTTCAAACTTAAAAAAAAAAAAAAAATTAAACGGTTCCGCAGGGTGGTGTTCTCTCCCCGATGCTGTTTAATTTCTATATTTCGAGGCTTCCTCTACCACCAGAGGGCGTCTCTTTGATCTCGTACCCCGATGACTGTTCGATTTTGGCGTCTGACTAGGATATTGATAGCCTTTGTTCGAAAGTAAACTGCTATCTCGCCGACCTTTCCAACTTCTTCACTGCACGACATCTTCACATACAATCAGCGAAATCCTCTGCCAACCTTTTCACCAGCTGGACGAAGGAGTACAGGCTAGAACTCAATGTGAAGGTCGATCACGTCAAAATTCCGACCACGAACAACCAACGCAAAGCTACTACGCTACGCTACAATCGCGTAAGTGGGGTTTATGCCAACAAAGAAGAAGAAGAAAAATGTATCAGCCGTTTGTTTAAATCCGGATCGCGATTATGAAGAGCCAAATATACATACTTATATAAATCGACTCGACCAGATCCACCAGATATTCACCATAAGAAAATGATCGATATATCAGTTCTTCCTCGATGAGAATAAGCTCGCATTGGAAAATAAGTTGCTTTAATTTGGTACTAGCTTTGTCAATACATCAGACCGTAGGTCACTTGCGGCTAATTGGTGTCATGTAAAGGGTATGTATACTAACTAAGTTAAAGAGTCTATGAAATTCACTGTATTTACAAAGAAAGATCCTTCATTTTAAGTCCATGTCAGGGAAGATGACGTAAAAATTCTTTATGTAGGAAATTCTTAGTTATGATGACAATCTATTTCCTCATTCCGTATACGACATGCATTGATAAGCAGAATTATGTTACATCTTCTGAAGATGAAGAGTTTTAGCTTCAAAGTAAGATGTTTGAAATTTAAGGAGAACTGCGGAATGGTTATGGTGAAGACTTGATGTCCTCATATTCGAAGATAACCACTATTTTGCACCTTCTCTTGGCTTGTTCATCTTAAATCTAATTGTTCGCTACCTTATGTTGTCAAAAAATCTCATTTCCTGGTCCTTCAATAAGATTACATCTAAAAAATTAATAACTTTATTCTGTCTAAGCAAGGTTAAAGAATTACAATAAAAACAATCATAACTAACCCGATATCATCCGAGGTATTGACCTTAACTCACTTAGATCTCAAGTACGAACATTTGGCAAATTCTACTACGTAGAAATATCCTTAAATGTTTAATAAAACTCCATATCCAAAATTGTGTTTTTAATTTAATCATATTATTTCTACAAAAAATTCAGGTGCACTTCCTAAGGTTTAATAATTATATATATGTATTTCTCCATAACAAATTGATCACACTTAAGGTGCGCTTCACACCATGATACTTCTTAAACTCTTAGTTTTTATCATTAAATCCCACTGTATACCAGTCATATCATCTCCACAAACGACAGGTGTTGTCCTTCGAAGCTGTGACTATGATATCTCCAGCATAACTGAAGGCGCAGGAAAATACCTCACCATCGTGACCGCCCAAAACCTGTGAACACTGACCGCTCTCTGTAAACCACAAACGCGCAGTGTTATCCGCCGATGCGGTCATGAGAAGAGCGCCTGGAGGACTGAAGCAAACCTATATACAAACAAAGCAATGAGAAAGTGTTGAAAATCAAAAGTTAAACATTTACTGCCAACCTTTGAAACCTCATCGTTGTGACCCTCCATGACTGCGAGTTGCTCCAAATCGCCACTCACATTCCATACACGTGCCGTGCAGTCACTGCTGCAGGTAGCCAAACGGCAGCCGGTAGAATTAAAACATACATCGAGCACCTCCTCGCGATGTCCTGTGAGGTAGAAGAGCGGCACATCTAGACGGCGCACATCCCACAACTGAGTGGTGCTGTCCAGCGATGAAGTAGCGATGTGCACACAAGAAAAATTCCAAATACAATTACTCAGCTCGGCAGTGTGACCGCGCAGCTGGGAGATGAGGCTGGGTAAATAAATGAATAAGAAAATGTGTTAAAAAAATAAATAAATAATTTATTAAGTACCATCCACTACGTATATCCCAAATGGCAGCAGTACTGTCAAAGGAGCCAGTAAGTAACATATTGCCACAACGACTGAAACGACATGCAACAACCTCGGCACCATGATGTCGCAATAGCTGCAATTCTAGTGCTGTTTCCGTATCGTAAAGACGTGCTGTGCCATCCATTGAAGCCGTGGCCACTTTAGCAGATTGTATAGGATCGAATTCGGCCATCACTAGTTCCGCTGTGTGTCCATAAAGCGTACTTAGCGATTGGCCGTTGGAGGCTTGCCACACTTTGGCGGTGCCATCGAAGGAGCCCGTCACTATTTTATCACTGTTGAGCGCAAAAACGAGTTAAGTGTAATTAATTAAGGTATAAATAAAGTTTCACTTGAACTGCTTGAGTAATACCATTTTGGTTGATTAAAAGCCACCGAGAAGACAACATTATCATGTCCCTTCAGCAATTGCTCCTCACCAGCGTCGTGTGTGTTAATAACACGACATATACGGTCATAACTGCCGGTCAAGCAACGCGTGCCACTTCTATCGAAACAGACATTGGTCAGTGGCAACAGGTGTGTGACACGCCGATGCAAATAGAATTTCTTTTGCGTGGGCTCCAATAGCTTACGCTGCAGTTTACCAATCGCCTGCCGCAGAGGATCTGTGTAGTTGTTAACTATTTGTTGTAGGGGAAATTCGTCCATTGTGTAGCCATTCGTTTCTTTTGCGGCTGCTTCTTTAAGCTCCTGCCCATTAGCAGCATCCACTGCTGTTGTGTTGTAGCATTTTTTACTGGCTTCTCTATGGTTTTGTAGTTGAACTGCAATGTTATTTATAACACGCTCCACGCGTATACTGAAAATGAATATGTTTTAGGGAGTAAATATTATTTTCTGAGTGTGTTAATATTTACTATACACACTTGGCTTTTAAATCCAGTAGATCGATGTGATGCAACATTTCTCTGCCATCAGCGGTACGGCAGTTGAGCGCCAAACCTATGATACCAAGTTGTTTTTATATATTTTTTTATAAAAAATATATATTTTTTTATATACAAAAGTAAAAAAAAAAAAAAGATTCACCTGGTGGATAATAACGTAGGTAGATTTTTGTTAAACTCATATTTTTTATATTGATTTTTTGTATTTTTTATATTAATTTTTTTAATTTTAATTTTCACTTTATTTTCAATTAATTCGCTTCCTACGTAGCATTTAATAATTTTAGTATTATTCACAGTATTCCACAGTTAGAGAAGTTGCTCCCGCTGGATCAATAAATTTTGTAGGTTGCTTTATACGAGTGGGAGAGCGTTGTTGCTAAGCGTTCTCCACTATATACAATTTGTATAGGAATTTTAGTGCGGCCATGGCGTATGAGCAACAAACCATCGAGCAAAGTATTGCAAATAAACAATTGTGTTAATACAAGCTGGTATGAGTGTGTCTGCAAGTAAAAACTAGTTAAGTGGAAGTTTTTTTTTTTAACAAATGGCGGATTTACTGCTAACGTTTAGGTGGCAAAAATTTGTAGATGAAATAAAAATAAGTTTATTTCCGTTTACAATTTTATATCCATTAATCTCAATACTCGTAGATTAGTCGGATTTTTTCATTGTTTTCTTAACAAATGAAAAAATATTTTTTCCACCTCAAAATAAGCAAAATTAGCTTTAACTTGCTGTGCTTGGACAATTTCCTGCCCCTAACTTTCATTTTTTTTTTTTAATTTCGGAACATATAAAAGCCACTTGAGGTCAAATCTGTAACGCTGTGTTGCCTTGCACGAGCAGTGCCCATATTTCTTCAGGTTTTTTTCTATCTAAATGTTATTTTCTACTTCTCCTAACTGCATGCATTCGTATATGTTCTAATAAAGAAACTAAAAATTGCAAAAAAAAACATTCAAAAAAAATTAAAATTGCAAAACCAAAAATTTAATTGTTAAAAAACATAACTAAATAGAAGATTTTCACATCAAAAAATAAAAAAAACGAATTAATTTAAAGCGCCCATAAACCACGTGGCCATATTTAGGCCTTCCGCAACAACTCCTCTCTTCATGTAGTCTCACGTGGTCTTACCTGTGGTAATAAATATATTTCATGCATTTTTTCGTATATATTAGCCCACTGTGTGAGCTTTTAGTACAGAAAGCTTTCACACTGAAATATAGGGAAATTTTAGCAACATATTTCAAAGTAAATAAAATATGAGTAAATATTAACTGCAAGTGCATAAATAATTTTATTATTCTCATCAATAAATGTAACTTTAGAATTGAGCTAATAAGAGGAACACAAATGTTTTTTTTTCCAAGTTTTAGTAGGTGGATGCAATTATTTGGATATTCGAAGTAGCGCACTTTTATGCTTTTATTTTTGCAGAATTATGGTGAGAATTACAAAGAAGGATGAATAGGTATTGACGATTTTGAAGAAAGCAGTTTCAATCATTATGAGGCTACTATATAGAAGAAAATAACCGTTAAACAAGCTTCAGAATAGCGTTAAGTCAATAAGTGGTTGGAGGTAGTTTGTGATTTCATGATTAATGTACAATCTTTAGACAGTGTGTACCTAAAGCAAATAAGCCAGCTCGTACCACATATGTCTTACAGTTTAATGCGGAATTGAAGTATTTAAAACATCAAAAGACTAAACTATTCAAGTTCTACAAAGAGTCCAGTAAAGTTTCTGACTACTGCGTTTATTCCATAATTATACAGAAGTATAATATTTTAAATAACTTGTGCTACAAAAAGTATATGACAAGCATTCGTAAGAATATTACAGTAAACACGAGGTCATTCTATAGTTTTGTTAATTCGAAATGAAAGACTTATGGATATCCATCATCCATGAAAGTGAACGATGAAATTTCTAGTGAATGTTATAGATTCTCAGATATGATCGCAGACTTCTTCGAATCTAATTATGCGCCGAGTACACTTCCAACCACACAATCTGTTTCTTACCCTTACAAATTATTATCCTTCGATTGCGTACGAGCGCCTTGCGCCTTACTGTTGACACTGATTACTAACAACTCAACACTTCAAAAAACTCATTTACGTGCGGTCCAGATAATATCCCATATAGTGTTTTTAAGTTCCATGCCGATTTTCTATATCTACCATTAACGTAAACTGTCGCGATAGCCGAATGGTTGTTGTTGTTGTTGTAGCGGCATACGCCAGGCCCATTTAGGGTCAGCCAAGTTTAGTTTTAGTCATCGAGGTCATCTAACGGGAGGCCCGTGCTGTTTCGTCGGGTTCGGACCAAAGGGAGAGGGGTGTTAGATGAGTTGGGTTAAGTGAGCATGCAAAGAGGTGGTTAGTATCGTGCCGGGATTCTTTGCATGCAGGACATGTGTCGGGTATGTCAGCGCCGAGTCTGGATAGGTAGGAGTTAAGTCTACTACCTGTCTGTACGGGGTTCTGTCCAGCGGGTCTTGTCTGTTTTGTTGTATGTCGTCCTGGTAGTCAAGTACTCACTTCCTGATGTGCCTAGGTGGTGGTTCGGCTTCCAAAAGGTGTCTGTTAGGATGATCCATACAGTAGCATCCCAGCAGGTATTGCTTACACAGCATAACATTATGCTCTTTATAGCCGAGTGGTTCGCATTGCGTATTGCCATTCGGAAGGCCTGGGTTCGTGTCTAGGTTCGATCAACATCCAAAATTACAGGAAATAAATTTTTCTAATTTTCGGTCGCCCCTCGGCAGGGAATGTCAAGCCTTCTGAGTGCGTTTCTGGCATGGAATAAAAAAGCTCCTCATAAAAATCCATCAGCCGTTCGGAGGCGGCTTAGAATAAACTGTAGGTTCCTTCATTTGTTGGTAAAAACATCAAGACGCAAAACCACAAATTGGAGGAGGAACTCGGCCAAAAATCGTTTCAGCGGTTACAATGCGCCAAATATATATATGTACCATTAACGAATATATCCAATGCTTTAATCAAGTAAAAGATATTTCCCTCGTTATGAAAAGAGTCATATATTTTACCTCTGCATAAATCTGGTAGTAGATCTTGTATCATAAACTGCCGGGGCATTGCAAATTTATGTTTTATTCAAAAAAATTTTGAAGCTATTATAACTGACCAATTAGCTCACTTAGTGTCATTGATTATTGACAATTCACAACACGGGTTTTGTAAAAGTGAGTCCACCTCATCCAACCTACTAGAATTCACTACCCATGTCAGTAATGGTTTTAAAAATATTTATCAACTGAGTTCAACAAAGCATCACAATCAATACTTCACTATAAACTCAATATGTTCGGGTTTCCACCATTCTTACTCAAATGGATTTCATCATATTTGCCAGGTAGAAAGCAAAGAATAATTTTTAACTGTAGTACTTTACGTGAAATATCTGTAACATATGGTGTAACTCAAGGCAGTCATCTCGGTCCCTCACTATTCCTCAATGATTCGCCAAGTGTGGTTCGTCATTCTAAGGCACTTATGTATGTAGTTGATATCAAGCTTTTCAAATCAGTGTAAATATATTTTAACGTTTTTTCGTAATTACCCTCGATGATTTCCCAAATCCTTCGTATCCGATCAATAGATTGCTAAATAAAACTCCCAAGATTTGTTCGCTTGCCTCTCAATCGTAAGGAATTTACTCAACGTTTATATTATCTACGATAATTACAATTCTTTACTATACCTGTACACAATAGTTTACTTTCAAATCTTTCTCACACATATATACTTCTGCTTCACACAGTTTATCCGTTTCACAAACACACAGCTCACAGCAGTGTTAACGCCTCTGCGTTTTCTACTCGTCTCATGAGTGATAGCGGCTGCTGCTCTTTTTATACCTGAAAATTACCCAAACATTCTGTTCACGCGCTCAATAATAGGCTGATTATTCGTTTGCCTGCGATAGCTGCAGCCGTTCCATTTATCCTTAATGACAGTCCAAACATTTCGTTCATGCGCTAACTCCTCTACCTGCAGTAGTTGTTACCGTTCTTTTCGTCTGTCCTTTTTACGGGAAATTTGCATCATATTGCCGCTCCTTTTGTCTGTCCTTTTTATTTGGAAATCTCGTCACACTGCTATTCCTTTTGTCTGTCCTTAGTACGGGGAATTTTCATTGATTTGGGTATCACAATGGACTCGCAAGCTAGATTTTAGAAATTATATAAATTCCTGTGCTAATAAGGTTAAAGGACTCCTAGCTTTCATTAAACGGTGGGGGGCTAAGGTGTTTAATTACCCATATATTACCCTAAACTTCACTCGTTAGGCCCATTTTGGAATATGATTGTATGGAATCTAAACTAGTGATAATTGGAATCTGCACTAAAACTAGTTTGGAATCTGTGATAAATTGGAATCTGCACTAAAACAATTCTTATTCACACCATAATCGACGAGAGATGCTTGGAGTCTTATTTTTAACGAAAATGATTAGAGGTATCATCAATAGTCCATTCCTTCCATTAGCGAGCTTAACTTTAGTGTCCCTTTAGGATCATCTAGATACTTTAGGCACCTTTCCTTTTGTTAATGCAAAACAAACTTTGAAATGCAAGACCCATTCAGATGTTCGTGTAACGATTTTCATTTCATTCCGCCAGCTTTGATTCTTCTGTAGCCGCGACTTTTCGCGATCGGTTTCGAAATCAAGACAGTCTGGACTGTACCTGGTTTCGGTCACCGATCTGTTGGATTTTACTTTACCCGTCAGGCGCGCCCCTTCGTCTGTGATAGAAGTTTTAAAAAGATAGTTACAAACTGGCGGGAACAACTCAACAGTATATAAAAAATTGCAATGAAAGAAAAATAATACCAAAATTCTTCGGCACTAGTTAATTTATGTTTTCAAAAAGCTGTATAAATTTCATTGAAATCTTGCTATTGATTTTCGAGTGGTAGTGGTCACTAGTTCAAAAACATAATTTTGAGCAAAGGTTTACATGAGCGTTCTGAAGCGCTCGGAATCTTTTTGCTAATTGCCCAATGAACTCCGACCCCAGCTAACCTTTAAAAATACCTTTTTCATACTACCATCTCCTACCAGCTGGTTGTTATTGCTTAGGAATTAGTTTGATTCTGAAACAATCCGAAGCGTCGTTAAATGTTTTTCGGCCAATTTTGTATGCCACAAATTACGAAATACTATTAATATTTACATAGTTATCTAAGAAATAGTATTAACCATCACGAAGGATACATAATGTGACACAAACCATCTCCTACTTTAAGTTGCAAACTCGACATGAACTTGTTGGAAAGGTAATGAGAATGAAGATCTGCAATTTTCTCTTTTCACTCAACGTCTTAATCGCAAATCTTATATTCGCGTTATACTTTGTCATATTTTTTTCTTTGTTCTGACTCACTGATGGATTAATGCACAGCCTCACAGCCAGCGAAGACCTGAAACTTGACGCGTGTATCCTGTATATGATTCGATAAGAAAAGATTTTCTACGCCTAAGAGTATGGCAATGAGGCGCAAAGTCAGTATGTGACAACGTGATGTAGCGATGCTTGTGTGCATTGAACTCTGAAGCTACTTAACCGAGTTTGATCTAATTTTGTAATTGAGTGTGATTTGTGTGTTGATACTCTTATTTCGGCCATTTCCATAACTGACATTTCAAGCAATATTTTTTGCGAAGACAATTCTGTAAATCGTCATTCGTAGGAAAAGTTATTTGGAATTGAAAAAGAGGGATATTTCCAAAGAAGTACGATTTGTGATGCTTTATACCTTTCATCTACATGAAATGGCATCTTAACTTTGGTTCAAATTAAGTAAGTACCGAAAAGGGAGGAGATAGGACACACTAAAAAATATACCGATCGTATCTGAATGACGAGATCAGTTCATATAGCCATGTTCGTCTGTCCGTCTGTTTGATCAGCAACGAGCATGAAATTTGACATACTAGACATATAAAATGAATTGCACATTGGTATTGCAAATCATAGAAATCGATTTTGAAATTTGCAATAAATTTAATATGTTCTTGAAATGTACTTATATAAAGACTTCGGGACCGCCAAAGACAGTCTTTTTTCTTATTTACTATAAAATATTTAAAATCACTGCAAAAACATGTTGAGAAATCTATGTGTTTTACGTTGAGGATGTTAAAAGTGAACGCCGGACCCAGGAATGGGTTTCTCTATTTTGTTCCGGAAATTTGATGACAAATATGGTTATTTTCTCGAATCATCTAAAATGAAAGGCTACTCAAAGATGTGTTAAATACGAGAATATAAAATACGAAAATGCATGTTCAAAGGCCGGAGATCCTCCTCGAGTGACTTCGAAGCCCTAATTGACAGCAAACATGGTGATGCTGAGTGTATGGAGGGATTGTAAGTGAATTTTGCGAGTGTATAGTGAAATTCTAACACACAAAATCCTGAAGTACAAAATTCCGAAATTCAAAATCCAGATACGAAAAAATTCAGATCAGACATATTCCAGACACGACAAAATTCTGACAAAACATAATCCAGACACGACACTATCCAGACAAAAAAATCGCGACAAAAATCCCTATAAAAATTTAAACAATTAAAAAAAAAATCGCAATATTGGACACTTTCTAGCTTGTTTTCTCTTCCGCTCAAAAATATTCATAAAATATACCTAGAATGTAGAGAAATAATTATCGCGCCAACGATTATAAAGTGAAAATATATATGTATATATGTACATAATTTGATGTATGTCATATACATTGAAAGCATACCTTCCAGGAAGGACTCTAATTTATCAGCTACAAGTTTTGTCGGCTATCCAGGACGTACTTTGTGTTCGACGCTAAAATCACCACTTTTGAAGCGTCGAAACCACTGCCTGCATGTCTTATCGGTCGGCGCAGATGCATCATAAACTTAAAATCGACGGGTTTCAGCTGCACATTCCTTCGAATTAAAATAGAAAATCAAAACTTCTCTCAAATGCTGTTCATTCAACACAAATTCGGAAATTTGGGAAAAGGCAAAAATGCAATATTGTTGTTCGAAACAGACGCTGACACACACTAATTATTTTGAGTTGACAGATGTGAAACCTCTCCAATAAAATAGGTAATCCCTTAAAAGATTGGCAGGTGGCACCACCTTTTGAACAGAAAGTACCGAATTAATTTATACACCCGTTATATTTGTACTCAAAATAAAAAAGTTTAAATTTTCTGCACAAAATTTTTTGCTGAGTTAACTTTTTCGAATTAAATACATAAAGGGTGTTTTTTATAGAGGTATAGAACTTTAAGTTGGCATTACTTTTCAAGAAGGCGACCGATTTAACAGCTGTCAAGTGATTTATTCTCAGTTTGGTTTGGCAATTCATCATGAATAGACTCACGCCTGAACAACGCTTGCAAATAGTGCAATTTTATTTCGAAAATAATGGTTCTGTGCGGAAAACGTATCGCGCACTACGTCCATTAGCGATGAAGCACATTTCTGGTTGAATGGCTACGCCAAGAAACAAAACTGCCGCATTTGGAGTGAAGGTAATCATCCTCAAGTGTATGTTGAAACACCGTTACATTCAGAAAAACTGACTGTTTGGTGCGCTTTATGGGCTGGTGGAATCATTGGTCCGTACTTTTTCAAAAACGATGGTGGCCAGAACGTTACAGTCAATGCTCATCGGTATAGAGCCATGATTACTAACTTTTTCATTCCTGAATTGAATAACCATGATGTCCAGGATATGTGGTTTCAACAAGACGGTGCAACATGTCACACAGCTCGTGCCACAATAGATTTATTGAAAGACACGTTTGGTGACCGCCTAATTTCACGTCTTGGACTTGTGAATTGGCCTCCAAGATCTTGTGATTTAACACCGCTAGACTACTTTCTGTGGGGCTATGTAAAGTCATTGGTCTATGCGGATAAGCCACAAACGCTTGACCATTTGGAAGACAACATTCGCCGTGTTATTGCCGATATACGGCCACAAATGTTGGAAAAAGTCATCGAAAATTGGACATCCAGATTGGACTACATCCGCGCCAGCCGTGGCGGTCATATGCCAGAAATCATATTTAAAATGTAATGCCACAAGATTATCTTTCGGATAAATAAAATTCATGTCAATCGAATAATCCATCGTTGTTTTATTGCAACTTAAAGTTCTATAACAGTTCTTTGGGAAACTGTTAATGATTGTCGTTGGTAGTAATTACTTTGACAACATTTGTTGCTTCATGAAAATAATACTAATTTAACCCATTTACACAAAAACTTATACCCACAATAACTACAACATTTAAGAATGAACCACATGCTCTTCTGCAACGCATTATGTTCGATCAACGGGGCGTATAAGTGATTATTTTCAATGGCTAACAGACTGTTTGTTGTCCATTCACCAACCGTGTCCACCTGCATTGTTGAATGTGAAAAATTAGTTAAGCACAGTATATATATATATATAAGTATGTACATATTTTTTAAATGGTAAAAATGGTTTTCGTCTGCGACCAAAGGAAAAGAAAAGAGACGTTATTGCGTCATTAACAGAGTGTCTGCGGCAACATGCCGTAACACTTACAAGATCACACACATTTACATGTACATATATAAAGCTAATGTTGGTTCATGGAAAGAGGTGAAAAAAATTGTACAATTTTAATAAACGGTAGAATGGCAACCAAATAACCTTGCAAACATAGTTATAAACAAAACACACATACAAACAAATATGCTAGATATAAGTACACACTATCTTGGCAAGCTTATGAACAACAACGAGCTTAGAAACGGCACTTTCAATGCCATCAACATTGATAACTAAGCTCTCGAAGCATTTTCAAAAGTGCCTCAACGGCTCTTGTGACACAACACCAAAGATAAAAGCAGTCACAACAGCAGCAACAACAACAATAGTAGTAGCAATAGCAACAGCAAGATAAAGCGTTAGGTTGTGGCATAAATGAATAAGCTTGCAAAGATGAGACGGTAAAGCTGAGTAGCTACTGGCTGCGATGACTGAGCTGACTGAGAAAAGAGCGGGCAGGATAGTGTGTCGGTAGTTGAGGGGAAAATTAAAGCTAAGAAAGGATAAGTTTGAATGAAAGGACTTGGTTTGCCAGCAAGTTTGCAGTGGTGAAGTGTGGCTATCTGTCGTCGCGGAGAAGCGTGGAACGCAGAAGAGAGATTGTAAGACATTACCACAAAAATGACAAAATGGCTTTGTTGTATTAGCTCAACAATTTATGCCACTATATACATGCATAAATATACATATATCTAACTATAGATGTTGTGCTCTTTGTTGTGGCCGCTGCTACTACTGCTGCTGCTGCTGTTACTAATGTTGCTCAACTTTTTTATTGAATTTTTTTTTTTTTTGACTTTTTACACTATTCAGCTGTAATCATTTTCACTTACATTTTAGCTTTCTGCGCCTTTGTTATCGACGCTTTATTTATGACAATGTCGGAAATCTCGGTAAAAGAAAGGTTAACAAACACATAAGTAATAGCGGTTTGGTGGAAAGTGTGTGCAGCAGGCACCTAACTGCGCATATACCGGGACGTACATACAGACACTGCTGAGTGAAGTAGTGTTTCACTTTTTAAATATTCACAAGAACTTTTGAGCTGAATTGAAAAAAAAAAATGTTTCTTTTCTATATGCTTAATTTTTTTTTATAAAAAAACGATAATTACGCAATTTTTTATTTATTTATAATAAAATAATATTAAATACATCTCAATTTTTTTAACTTTTTAATTAAAATTTTTTAACGCCGCGACGTTTTTTAACAGTTTATAATTTGATACTGTTATTTGTTTATTTTTTTAAATAAATAAAAAAAAAATTTTAAGCTGTTTGATGATTATTAACTTTGTTTTAGCATAAATTATTTTTTAGTAAAAAAAAAAAAATAAAATGAAATGTTTTTATTAAAAAAATTAATTATTTTTTCATTTTCTTATTATAATTTTATTAATATATAAACTTATTCATTTAATTAGTTTTATTTTTAAATTAAAAAAGTTCTTAATCTGCTCTGTACGATTTTTATTTTATTTTGATAATTTAAAAATAAAATTTTTTATTTTTATTTCTTATTATTATTATTTTTTGTTTATTATGGTTTATTTATTTTTCTATTTTTAGCTTTTTATTTTAAATATCTTAAGCTGTACCTTTAAGAATTTTTTTTAATTTAAAAATAAAAAATTCTTATTGTATCTTATGTTTTTTTATATGTTTATTACAGAACATATTAATTTATTTTTAATTTAAATTTTTAAAAATCATGAGTTGTTTAACGATTTTTAGTATTTTTTATATATATATAATATATATAACTTATTAACTTAATTATTTGAAATTTTTGTTATTACTTATTATCTGCAAGTTGTGGCTGATCTTTTAAAAGATTACCTATTTCATTGGAGAGATTTCACATCTGTCAACAATAATTATATATTTTAGATTATTTATTTGTTTCAAATTTTAAAAATAAAAAATTATAAGCTGTTTGGCGATTTTTATTTTTACTTTTAATTTAAATGTTTTTGATATTATTTATTTATTTTTACTCTATTTTATAAAATTCTGATGCAGTTTTTCAATGATTCTCATTTCTCTTATAATTTAAAAATTAGGAATTTAATTATTTTTTATTTCTTATAAATTTAATTTTGTAATGTTTCTTATTATTATTTTCTTATTAATTAATTAATTAATTTTTATTTGAAACTAAAAAGAATCTTAAGCTGCTATGATTTTTAGTTTTATTAATAAATAATTTTTTTTTAGTAACTTTTTTTGTGTAAATTTTTTTTCCATAAAACCTCGTTTGGTGTATAGTTTTTCTAAAAAAACCCGACATTATGCCATGATGGAAACAAATAAAAATAAATAGAATACAAAATGAACAAATATTATATAAAATTTTCAAAATTTATGTACATATATAAATTTCCTTGGCGGTCGCCATAGCATTGCGTACTACAATTCGGAAGACCCGGGTTCGAGTCTAGGTTCGAGCAACGTCCATTATTATAGAATTAAATTTATTATAGAAAATAAATTTTTCTAATTGCGGTCACCCCTCGATAGGGAATGTCAAGCCCTCCGAGTGTATTTCTGACATGAAATAAAAGTTCCTCACAAAAATCCAACATCAAGACTCAAAACTACAGATTGGAGGAGGAGCTTGGTCGAAAATCGATTCACCGGTTACAAGGCGTCAAATATATATATATAAATTTCTTTAATTTTGAAAAAAGTTAAATTTTTAAAGAATTAAAAAGAATCCATTAACAAATTTTTGCTCATTACTGTATATGTATTTACCTCTCTCGGCGTTTCAACTAAACCTGAAAGACCGCAAAATCCTGTATTTTTTCATTTTCTTTATTTCGCATTTGTTTTGTGCCAATATTCTTAGCTGTAACAAAACTACTCGTGTATGCTATGTGGTTGTTTTTGTTGTTGTTGTTGTTGTTGTAAGTGAGTTTTGTCGCTGACAGGGATTACATTATAGTTTTTGGTAAATCCATGACCAAGTTGGCAAGTATTATACTATGTTTTTATGTTGTTGCAGTACTACGAATATCTCTCTTCCCTTCTTTATCCTCATAACCAATGCCATGCCATTACCCCTATTGCCTTTGTCGTTTTTATAGCTTTCATTATTCCATGTCAGGTTTTCAAGTTTTTGTATGATTTTTTTTTGTATTTTTGTTGTTGTTTTTGTATATTGCTTGCGATGTCCATGCACTTTCTCTCATTTTATTGTTGGCCGAGCAGCTGTCTGTAGAGTAAATTTCGTGTAATGCTCTTAGCACGTGGGCGGAATTAAGTGGAAAGGGTGTTGGTTAACTCAATACGAGAGGGGAAAAATAATTAATTTGGTGAAATTGTAGTTCTTGTTGCTGGTATTCAATTTGCAGTAAGTTTTGATGAGCAGAGTAATTGGTGTTTTTTATATTATTTTAAGTTATTGTAACATTTTTGAAATGGGATGTAGTTTTTATTACTATTCAATATATAAAGAAATTATTAAGCAACTTTTATTTTTGGTAATTTAAAAATATACAAAAGAAAACAAAATTCCTCTGGATTTTTTCTTTGCCTAACCTAGACCGCTCATATATATAAATATATATATACATCAACTGAGTGATGTATGCTATATGATTCCTACTCACTTCGCAGTACTTGGTATTTGAAAAACCTGGCACTAATACAAGATTTTCCGTAGATCATAGGATAAAGAATTTGTGTCCAGGGCAGCGAAGTGAGCCTCAGTATCCGGTGATCAGTTTTGAGTTTATTCTAGAATGATGAAATTTTAAAAATCACAACGAGATTTTTGTATTGCAAAATCATACCTGCAAGACGAAACGGATAATACTTTCACGGATAATATTTAGCTTTTTTAGGAGACAATCGGATGTATATTAATATGAAAGAATAAAGATGAAATGCTTTTAAATTTGCGAACAAATCAAAGGTCAACTCATTATATGATAGATTTACAAGCTCCGTCAAGAGGCATGCTAGGGGTTGATCATGTGGAGGTCTCTAATGAAAGTGTAGATATCTAAAGGATTATTCTATGGCCTTATGATATTGGGATGGGTTTAGAACAAACGATGGTTAAACGATGGTGAACAGAGGAATTAGTATAGTTTAAGCACATTGAGAATTGCTACAACAAATATCATATTACTTAAAGCGACTATGTCAGGCCTTGTGCCTGCAAAACTCTCTTTGTGAAAAGCTGTATCACTGCTGTCGAAAAAAAATTCCGCTTTCAAGGATTTTCAAAATTCTATTTGTCACCAAGCTGATACAACTGACCTCAATACAGACAGAAAGCTTGGGCACGATCTTTCATTTAGTTTTTTTAAAGTGTTCAATTTTGTCATTCAACTGCAATTCTCGCCGCGAATTCTCTTTTATGTCCTCTGAGGAAAAAGAAAAAAGTCGTTCGGAGCCATAGAAGCTTGGTAAATGCCAAATGTCTAGATAATTAATTAGTGGTTATCAAAAGTGGTGTCTCTATATCGCGACTGTTGTCTCTTTTTCATTTCAGCTGGTTTCTACGTGGCGGGTCCCCAACCCAGTGCACAACCTCGATAGGGTAGTAGGTTTGAAATTTGCATACATTTATATAGCGACCTAAATAACAGCAGCACCTCGACTGTAACTGCTTACCTAGAAACCTGACTACGCCTCGTTACATCATTGATGCATATGTTCCATTGTCCGACTATCAAGAAATTTGAGTAGCAATTTCCTGCCAGAAAAATAACAAAACTGGGGGAGCGGTTGGCTTATCGGCCGAGCTATTCAAATACGTCGCCGATGAAATGGCAAAGGTGCATGCACCAGCTTCTTTGCATAATATGGTTGGATGAACACATGCCCGCCGAATGAAACCTAAGTGTGTTCTGCTCAATTCAAAAAAAAAAAAACGGGAGATCCCACTGTCTGCGCTAATTATCGTGGGGGAAACCTCCTCAATATCGCATATAAATCCATAACTAGCGTACTATGTGAAATACTAAAGCTCACCGTCAACAAACTTATTGAATCTTATCAATGTGGCTTTTGATCTTGCAAATAATCTGGAAATCTGGAAAAAATCCTGGAAAAGAGGATCGACACACACCACCACCCCGTCATCGATTTTGTTATGTCTGCAAAATTATACGGCTGTGTAAATTGACGTTAAGCAACATCAAAAGCTCAGTCAGGGTCAAGGACCTCCACGAGCCAAACAAGGTGTCAAGCAACGTGACTCCTTAACTTGGTACAATTTTCTATAAGAGTACATTTTCTGGCGTACGTCGATGATATTGATATTACTGCCCTCACCAACCGCACAGTGATCGCATTCCCGCTCTGTTAGAGCTCTGTAACTTGACCTTCTGAAAAGTTGTCGGACGCTGCAAGAGGCTCCCTACAGATAAAACTTGGGGCGATGCACCGATTGAACATCCCGGAAATCAAACACTTTTTGAACCGTATGCTTCACTATGACAATTTTTCTTCCACAACTTGCCTGATACTTTTAACGCTTCTACAAATTATCATTTTATTGGGGCGGAATCCATAAATTCAAGGAAAAATGAGAAAAAAATATAACAAGTAATGGACAATCCTACTAAATGTTTCAAGCAATTTAAATAAAATAATTAAAATATAAAACAAACTGATGTGGAAACGAAAAAGTCATGACTTCTACCGCTCAGTCTGAATTTGGCTAAATAATTTATATATTTTTTTTTTACCGTCAAGAGACTTTTACAGATACCGAAACAAAAGGTAGTAAGATAGTGAAAGGCTCTATGCTGAGTGCGAAAAAAGTGTAGAACAGAGAGTTTGTTCAGTTTTAAGTGGTTAGGCCACTCTAGAGGGCCACAAAAAAGGCTTTTTTTGATATTTTTTTTTAAATAAATCTGATTTTTGAAAAAAAGCCATTTATTATACATTTAATTAACTGATTTTAACTATTTTTTAAGAAAAATTAATTTAAAAATGGCGGCTATACAGCGTTCTCCCTAGGATGTATCCATTTCTTCAAAAACCACGGCCGGACACACAGCTCCTGTAATTTTTTTTTATTTGAATAAGTTGTTGAACAGTTTCCACTTGTAAATAACAAAAGCTACAGAAGTAAGTAGGATTTTTTCAATATACGCATTTTTGAAAAAGGGCGGGTCTCTAAAGGAAAATTTAACAATTTGGCCTAAAAAATTTTTTGGAACTTTTTTACTAAAAAAAACATGCAAAATAAAAAGTCCTACGTACTTCTGTAGATAATATATTTCTGAAGATGTTGTCAAAATTTCAAGTGATTCAGTTGTAAATTGTTTGAGTTATGTTTCCGGCCAACTTGAAAAAAGCAGTTTTGAGATAAACGCGCTTAAAGTTTTGATTATGACTTACTGACGGAAACAGACGCTTCAACTAGAGAACGAAAATGGGGCATTTAGAAAATTTTATCTGTCATAATGTGTCATTTGAAAGAAAGGAAAAATAATCCATTTTCCGAAACTTCTAGAGTGGCCTAACCCCTTAAAAGCCAAATAACTCTCCATGACTTTGACAACCTCTACTCAAAAGCAAAAATAAAATACAGGAATTGTACATTATAAATTCGCCTAGTGCTCGAGTAATGAGTATTGAGCAAGTGTGCGGGTACTCTTACTCAAATGATCAAACTGCTCAAAAATGTTCGAACAAACTCTTGAGTTCCAGTATATACATATGTAAAAAATAATGTAAAAAAAATTAATTAAATTATTTTTGGTTATAAGTAATGAGCTGTATTCAAAGGCCTATTTTTGTTAGAAACATTATTTTTTATTGAATATTTTGTTATACAACAAAGAAAAAATGGTGGAAGTGACAGCTGTTTCGGAGATCACCACATCTCCTCATCAGACTTCTCTTGCTAGGAATCGAACCGACGGATTCTAGCATCACAGGCGAGTGCTCTACCAACTAAGCCAACGCCTGCCATGTAATCTGTTGTTGTCTTATTCAATTTTTTTACTAACCAACAACCATTAAGTGCGCTAATATTTAGCCGCTATTTTTACTTAATGTTGGGTTAGCGAGTATTTTGCAATCCTGCGTACATTCAGGCATTAATAGTCTGAGAAATGTATATAAGTAGGATTGATTGTCGGGCTCGACTTATATTTTGGGTATTTTTAATGCGGCCTATAATTAAATTAAAATAAAAAAATGTTTATTGCGATCTGTAATTTGTGTTTGTGATTATAAGTGAATGAGATTTATTCGAAAAACCTATTTGTTAGTATTTTGAATTGAATATATAATTAATTATTACTAATAAACAATTAATAATACATAAGTCGAACCCGACCATCAATCCTGCTTATACATTTCTCAGCAACTAATGTCTGAAAGTATGCAGGATTAAAAAAACTCACTAATTCAACATTAAGTAAGATAGCGGTTGGTCTACAATAAAATCCCCCTTTAAAAAATTATTCCATAAATACATATGAAGATTTTAACGCTCTGAATCTATTCCCATTGGCCGATTTTTCTATCAGGCTTAGATTTTTCGATATGAATTTTTCTTTTTAATTTCATAAATTTTTTTTTTAAATTTTTGTGTGTGTCAACATCAAGAACAGTGTAAATAGTAGAGCTCTAGATACCCGGGTATCGAGCACTGCGAGCAGCTTGATACTCGCTCATTGTTCAACTGCTCAGCAGAACAAAAAAATTCCATATTTGTTTGCCAAAATTTCTTTGGCGTTTCAATGATTTTTACACTTTGCATAAATAAATTTAAAACTATTAAAAAAAGGTTTTAAGAAAAAAGGTAAAATGTTTGTCAAAATACTCAAAAGATATGCTCGTGCTCGGCTCGAAAATTTTTCGAGTAATGAGCAATGAGCAGAGCAAATGCTCGCACTGCTAGAAATGTTTGAGTGCAATCTGGAGCTCTAATATATATATACAAAATAAGTTTTAGCAGGTTGTAAAATATTGTGATGGAAATTCCCAGTACAAAGGACAGAAAAAAGAAGTGGTAAGTGTTGGAAATTCCCCATACAAAGGACAGACGAAAAGAGCGGCAGCAACTACTCCAGGTAGACGAGTTAGCCCATGAACGGAATGTTCGGACCCTCGTGAAGAAAAAACGGAGCAGCAGTAGCTATCGCAGGCAATCGAGTTGAAAACTCAGTTGTAATAACAGTGGTGTAAAGTAAAGCGGAAAATAATTGTGTGAGAAAGATTTGAAAGTAAACCATTGTGTATAGTCACAAATCTTGAGAGTTTTATTTAGCAATCCAGTGATCGGACTCGAAGGATTTGGGAAATCTCTGAGGGTAGCTATGAAAAACGTTACAATATTTTGTGGTGAACTTATTCTAAAAGTACAACGAAGTGCCATCACAGATAAACAACAAAATTTCCTCGAATCAGTGACGCGAAATTGAAAGAAGGAATTTTTGTAGGTCCACAGATACGCGAGCTTATGACAGATGAAGAATTTGATTCCAAGTTAAATAAAGCAGAAAAAAGCTTGGGTGGCTTTTGTAAAAGTGTGTCATAATTTTCTCGGGAATACAAAAGCTGAAAACTACTGACAAATCATCCAAGAGCTTCTTTCTGCTATAAATTGCTTTAGGATGCAATACGTCGCTCAAAATTCATATTTTTTTGGACTTGCAGGACTTCTTTCCTGAAAGTCTTGGTGCCGTATCAGCTGAGCATGGTGAAATGTTTCATCAGAATATTATGCAAATTGAAAAACGCTACAATGGGAAATGATCAGCAGCAATACTTGCTGATTTCTGTTGGCCGATTCAACGAGAAACTCCAATGGAAACAATGAAGAGAAAAAAATGACCAAATTAACTTTTACCTTTTGACTGTAATCATTTTTCACTGTAAAACTTGGATCGTACTAATTTTTCATTTTTTTTAAATATTATTTATGTTGTTTTAATAATATCATTTTTTGATTAAATGGACTTAATAAAATCTACGTGCTATATATTTGCATATCAAATTCCTTGTTTAGAGCACAAAATATGATAAACTCATGCATGAAAACAATAAGGAGAGGTTAAATGTTTTGTTTGCAGACCACTGATATTAGAGCACTTAAAAGTTGTTGGTTGGTTGGTAATGAATTGAATATTACAACAGATTATATGGCTGACGTTGGTTCGGTGGTAGAGCACTCGCCTGTGAAGTCAGGATCGGTTGGTTCGATTCCTGGCAAAAGAAGTCTGATGGGGAGATGTGGTGATCTCCGAACCATTTTTTGTAACTTCTATATTTTGTTCGAAATTCTAACAAATAGGCCTTTTAGATAAAGCTCATTCACTTATAACCACAAACAATTACAGGCCACAATAAACAATTATTAATTAAATTAATTTAAATTAATTCGATTGTGAATATACACACATACATTTATACATAACATATTTACACATATTAAAACTTTTATCCACATATATATATACTCTACGCTTGTAAAATGTTTTTAAGCTAATATCACTAAATAAAAACATAACATTAAATACTCGAGGGTCCCTACCTTTTTAAAGAAAAAAAAACTGAAAATTCAACTTTAATGGAGAATGTTTATTGTCATTATATTTATATATATTTTGTTTTGAAGATTATCTCTTTCAAATGATGGCCGCGGCTACGTCTCAGATGGTCCATCCGTTGAGTTTTTTGGCCAATTTTCGATAACTCGCTCGAGCATTTCGACTGGTAATTGGCGAATGACATGCGTGATGTTTTGCTTCAAGCCCTGAATCGAAGCGGGATTGTCCGCATAGACTTTAGACTTTACATATCCCCACAGGAAAAAGTCTAACGGTGTGATATCACAAGATCTTGGCGGTCAATCGACGGGCCCAAAACGTAAAATTATCTGCTCACCGAAGTATTCTCTCATCAAATCTATTGATTGATGCGTTGTGTGGGAAGTGGCGCCCACTTGGTGAAATAAAATGTCTCGTAGATCACGAGTTTCAATTTCAGGCATCAAATAGTCGGTTATTATGGCGCGATAATGGTCATCATTCACGGTTACGTTCTCACCGCATCATTTTTGAAGAAATATGGACCGATTATTCCACCGGCCCACAAACCACACCAAACCGTTGTTTTTTTTGGATAAAATCACAGCTCTTGAATCTCTTCAGGTAGTGTTTCGTCCCAAATGCGACAATTTCGCTTGTTTACATACCCATTGAGCCAGAAATGGGTCTCATCGCTGAACAAAATTTGGTTTAAAAATGTCGGATCTTCTTGGAACTTTTCAAGAGCCGATAGAGCGAAGTGATGTCGCTTGGGAAGGTCGAGCGACTTCAGTTCTTGCACAAGCTGCTTTTTGTTCGCTTTCAATTTAATACCTCGACATAAAATGTGCCAAGTCCTTCCATACGTCCGTCCGAGTTGCTGCGAACGGCGCCGAATCGACTCTCCACGTGTACACTTTCAGCTACGGCCGCTATATTTCATTCACTGCGTGCTGAAAGTGGTCTATTCGGTCGAATATTATCCAACAATGAATGCTGGGTTTCAAGATGGGGGATGGTGTTGCGAATAGTATGCTCAGTAGGCCGATTATGTTGACTATAAGTTGAGCGAAGCGCGCGAAACACATTCTTTACAGAACGTGAATTTTCGTAATAAAGTTGAATGATTTGTAAACATTGTTCAGGCGTAGGTCCTTCCGTGATGAAATTCCAAACAATACTGAACAAAAATAACTTGGGCTGATAAAGAATACAATTAGTGGACTATTTTTCATCGCAATGACTTCACTTATAAATAATATATTTGAAGAATTAGATTATTTCATCTAATATAATTTTACAATTGAAAATCTCTTAAGTTTCTGACTGTTACTAGCATACAACGAAGCTTCAAATTTTCATTAAGTTCACGCAGTAAGTTTCAAACAAATTTAAAGATTGATCTTTATGTCTTTAATTTAGTCGTAATAATCAAATAAAATCTGTTTATATGTAAACTGTTTTCGATTCTCGATTTTCTTTTATGCATTACCTATAAATTTTTATTTATTTCCCTCTTCATTGTGTTGCCAATTTAAACTGTAAACGTCTAATTAAGTGTGATTCTTGAATTTTTTATATCTTTTCCCCAAATAATTCTCATGTAGTTATGACCGCCATCAAACGAACTGCCAAAAAGTAGCCTAGTGAAAACTAGACTATATTTTAGAGTGTCTGTGGTAACAGTCGATGGGATCGAGAAGTTCAGCATTTTAGAGTGAGTTAAGAATGGAATGGGAATGCATATAAAATACGAAAGCTATTCTAATGCACTCCCACCAACAGAAATACACTCACTCATATTCATGAGTGCTTATCCCACATGCATGCAGGATGAGAGTTATGCACCAGCACCAACGTATGGCACTCACATCATAACCATTGCGTAATAATGATTCAATTTAGGAACACATAAAACGTTTTCGTAAACAATAAAAATCTTTTAAGTGGATTTAAATTTACGCCCAATAAATTTGGAAACGTGTATAAGCAAACAGTAGAGGCATGCACGAGCATTCACATGGACATGAGTGAATATACGCCGGTTTTGCATTTAATATATTTTACAAGTAGAGGATGACGAACATTTATGTTTGTAATAATTGTAGTGAGATAAAATTTTTAAGCCTCTAATAATTGAAGAGTACCTTGAATGTTCCGTATGGGGTAACTTAAAACCGAAAGTAATAGTTGGAGCGAGCAAATATTTAGAGAGACTTTTTATCAGACTTTGGCTTTGAGTTATTGATAATAATAGTACGCTTTGGATAAAATACCTTGTCTCGTAGACTGTGCAGAAATATTGCACAGCATCACTTGGAAAGCCTTGGTAGGGTTCAGAATATTGAAAATTCGAATTAGGTACTTTGTGGACTCAGGCCAAGGCATATCGAATGGGATGTAACAGTTTCCTATGACGTTTGAAGCGAAAAATTACTGTAAAGGATACTCACACATGACTCATTAATCAGTTAGAATTTGCGGTATTCTTACGTGAATAATTACAACATTGGCGATGACAAACTCAGTCGTTGAATATCATTTGATCACACTCGTGGATCAATTAATCGGATATAGCAGGAATTGTGCTTGTAAGAGCTTCGATATCCAGATTTGTTCATAAGGATGGTTCTTGCAGACGGCGGATGTCTTGACAATTGTTGAGCGTTACAAATTTCCACAAATATCAAGCAACGTCAATCATGGAATTTTGTAGGGATGAATCAATTTAAACTTAAATCAACAATCATACCAATTAGTTTCTTTATGAAATGACAGCCGCTTCTGTAGCGGAAGGATTATGAAAGGTGTCTGAGGGGTGTTTTGAGGTCTGCCGTTTAATCGCCATGGAGCCCACAACTTTCTAAATAACAAAGTCAAATGAATCTGAATATTTATGGGTAAACAATTATCATTAAAAGCTATGAAATTAGTCGGATCAGATTAGATCGCTTAACAGAATGCAAGAGCTGAGTATTCTGAAGCTAGTGCGATTGCCAGTTCACATGAACATACCAAAAAAGCGGATGTTAGACGAAATTGCAGAGAAGCACACTTCTTCTCAACTTTCAACAACAGAAATGCGGTTGGTGCTCCCACTTTCCAACTGAAAACTCATTTTATGAAATTAATCATCACAAACTGCAGCGTACAGGAACAGAAAGCTTTGTGGAGCTGCCAAGTGACACCACAACAGACACCCCTAAACAAAGAGTTCTTTCCCCATTGTTGTAGTGTCTCATCATAAGCACGCTGCTTCAAAAACTGGGGAGCACTGGATGTGGTGTGGTAGCGTACGCGGACAAGTTGCTCTCACAGCAACGAGGAAACTCCCCTAGAAGTGATCTTCTGTACTACAATAGTAGGAAAATATGTAAGGATAGCGGGCTGAATATGAACACGGCAAAAAACGGAATTATATTTTCAACCAGGAGAAACAAACCAATTTTGTTTAAACCTCCCCTAATAAAAGGTACGAAGATCAATCTTTCTACAGAGGATAAATATGCCGGAATATCCTTTGATAGCAAACTCAGCTGGAACCAAAACACTACGCAAAGAACGTGTACTGGATATATACATTTGGTGTCAGACCCAACCTTTCCTATGGCGTCATCGTTTAGTGACCAGCACTCGATCAGGGTTCAGGAGTCCGCAACTGTCATTATAACGAGAGCTCTTCCATCGATTCCCACGAAGGCACTAGAGACTCTGCTAAACTTTCTTCCAGTAGATCTCTACGGCGAACTTCAAGCGAGCTTCAACACAGTTAGTCGAAACACAGCTCATACCTGGCGGAACCAAGATATGCGGTACAACTAGATACTATCTTGCTTACAAATCCGGATGGCTCGTGCATTTGAGAAGATCAATCAAGAAGATTGAATAAGATCCTTACAGTGCTCCTTACATAAGCCGTCAGCCACATCAACTTAGCTCAACCCAACGTTTAAAGATCTGAGTGATATAATGAGTGCCAAAGTACGCCCAGAAGCCTTTTTATATCTTTTATGTTTTATTTTTAATGGGGTTAAATCACTTGCTACTCAAATTAATCTACTCGCTAAAAAGTAAAAGTTTCAACAACTCAGCGCACTGCAATTTCATCGCACATCACTGTACACTCACGCCCGTTGAATTTGGGCCGTGTTACGCCATACGGCACCTGCGAGAACGCGTGCGGTGATTACAGCAGCACGGCTGTCATGTAGGCTGTTACCACGTGCATACTCGTATGTGTGTACCATGACAGAATTAATTTATAAATTATTCAAAAAATTAACCGTTATGAAATTATTATTACTTTTCATATTTATTTTGGGATCAACGCGGTAGCTTCCGTAAAGTCTTCTCGAGACAAAGGCGAGTTTGCGTGTGTGTATGTGTACGTTAAATGGCTGAGCATGTGTTAAGCTCCACGTCGGATGTCGTTAAATGGGTCAGCCGCATACTTATACACACATATGTACATACCTACATATACGCCTATATTAAATCAAGCAACTTTTTAAAATTTAAGTTGATCATTTTAACACTCAATCATGGGAATCATGAAATTTCATCAACACATTTAACCATATACACATATATGCACATATTTACCTCATAAAATAATGTATAAGTGATATGTCCACAAAATGCCAGTAAGGACATAACGCTTCAGTTGACGTAAGCTCATGATATGCAAACACAAACAGTTTCATTTTTAAATTGCACACCAAGTCCAGTAAAGCACGAATTAACGAGGCTTTAAATTATTATCTTATTTTTTATAGTTTTTACGCAATTCACTCTATTGAAGAGCTGGTCAATTTTCATTGCAAATGTTTCAACACAGACCTTTGAAGCTTTCACACAAATATGTATGTGAATATGTATGTCTGTCCATTTTCCAGGGCTTTCCAATAGGGATGATATGATTTCTAAGTGTCGTTTTGACCATTTTTAATATGTCTCTGTGATCTGTCTTTTTTCATTGTATTCAGTAATATTTACAATTTCATCATTGGACCACGATGAACGTCGTGAATATGCTGATTTCCCCTTGTGACAACTTGAAAACGATAAGGATCTTCTCCGATGAGGCTCACTTTCATCTGATTGGGGCGGTAAAAAACAAAACTGTCGATTTTGGTGCGAAGAAAATCCACAAATTATTCATGAACAACCATTACTTATACATTCACCTAAATTGACAGTTTGGTGTGGTTTTTGGTCTAGTGGAATCATCTGTCCGTACTTCTTTCGAAATAAAGCTGATAGCACCGTTACTGTCAATGGAGAGCAGTATAGATCGATGATAACCAACAATTGGAACAGAAGTTCATCTTAAAAACATTTGGTTCCAACAAGACAGGGCTACGTGTCACACAGCACGTGCAACAACCGAATTATTGCGAGAAAGGTTTAGAGATTCGATTATTTCAAGAAATTGTAACATTGAATGGCCCCCAAAAAGTTGTGATTTAACACCATTAGACTACTTCTTGTGGGCTTATTTGAAGTCATTGGTCTTTAGCAGTAAAACAGACTCTCATCAAGCTTTAAAAGTCAATATTGAACGTGCTATTCATCACATACGAGTTGATTTAGTGCAAAAAGTGCTCAAAAATTGGGCTCATCGAATCCGTTCCTGCAAAAGAAGTTGTGGAGGCCATTTGAATGATGTTATGTTCAGTACTGTTTTTTTTCCTTTTCATTTCCTTAACAATTAGTGCCTTTTTTGTTAAGAAATCATATCACTCTTATTGGTAAACCCTATATATAAGTATATATATATGTATATGTATATGTGTAACTGTATTAACGTCTGCTTGGCAAACTTCTGTTGCTGCTGCTGCTGCTGCACTGCTACTTTATTTGCTTTGCGTTGGTGTTTGAATAAAAATAATATAAAATTTAAGTGGCGAAAAAGTTTTGAAAACGACTTAACACATTATTCGCTAATTCACACATTTTAAAGCTCAATTTACGATGTGGCACGTTTGTGGCAAAGCAAATGGATTTGAGTAGTTTATGCATGTGTTAGTTTTAGCTTTTGGTAATTAAGTTGAGTGTTTTTGCTTTTTTCGAAAATTCCATTTTGTAATTAAATTTATTTAAATTTATAATTTAAATTTACAAAAGTATATACAAAAATATCTCGTTTAGGAATGCCATTAATAGCCAGTCAATCAGCTGAAAATAAAGAGGTAATGCAATCCTGAAAAGTCCGCTTTGATCATGTGTGTAAAAAAATTTTAGTCAAGGTCAAAGGTCGCAAAAATATTTTTATTTAAATGTTTTTTTTTGGCTAAGCGGTTAGTTTTGTAATACAAAAACTCGCATTAAAATTGTGGACCAGGTAATTGTTAAAAAAAATTGTGTCTTGATATACTAAAACAAATATTGAAAGAGCAAAAAATCTTAGATTCTTTTTCATAAGTTTTGTTTATTTTTTTTTTAGGGAATATTTAGCTGAACAATATTTTTCAATGCCAATGCATTGCTGTTGCTGGTTAAACACTTCTACGAAAATCTCCATCCGAAATCCTTTAATAATTTTCATGTTCCATTGTGCAGTCAACCTAAGCAATTAGTTTTGTTTTTTAATTTTTGTCATCAGCATCAGATCCTGAACGCATAAATTTTCAAAAAAGGGGTAGAAATAATGAAAAATGTGTCGCTTTGAAACTCTTAAAGCCATTCGCAATCAAATTTTCAAATAGTTAGCTCCCTCTTCAAAAACTTTTCGAAATCTCTCTCCATACGAGTGTTGACACCCATATTTTTATATTTAATTTGTGTAAGATTTTTTTTTTTAAATTAAACCTTTCAGACAAGTGCGAGGGAATCCCTACTTGAAAAAGATTTTCGTATTAAACTTTTCTTAAATTTGATATCCATTTCGCATCATCATTATCTTTGTATTAAAAATTTAAAAAATATGGCATCCCTCCAAAATATTTTGCACAACAAGCCTTCAAAATTATCTTTAGTTTAATACTCTCGGCATTAAATTTGATTTAACTTACCAATTTAAGCGTATTAAGTTTTTTCAACCATGTGGCAACTGTCCTCAAATTTTTCCAGCATTTTTCTTCTTCTCCTTTGGAGTAGGTACTCCTTACGCGATTATAGCTGCATCAACAATGGTCCGTCCGTTCCTTCACTTCGTTGTTTGGAGCCAGTTGGAAACACCGAGTCAAACCAGATCGCCCTTCATATGATTCTACTACCGGAGTGAAGCTTTTCCTCTTCCTATCCTTCCAACAGTGGAAGGATTAGGATTCTTCGATTACTTTCAAAGCGTTTTCATTCATTTGGATGACATGGCCTAGCCAGTATAGCCGATGCCTCTTGATTCGCTGAACTGTGTCAATGTCTTCGTATAGCTCGTACAGTTCACCGTTCCATCGTCTGCGGTATTCACCGTTGCCAACGCGTAAAAGACCATAATTCTTCCAGAAAGCTTTTCTCTCGAAAACACCTAAATCCGATTCATCGGATATAGACATCGTCCAGGCTTCTGCACCATATATCAGAACGGGAATGATGAGCGACTTGTTGAGTTTGAATTTGGTTCGTTGAGAGAGGACCTTACTTTTCAATTGCCTACTCAGTCCAAAGTAGCATCTGTTGGCAAGAGTGTTTCTGCGTTGGATTTCATTGCTGATATTGTTGGTGTTGTTAATGCTGGTTCCTAGATAGACGAAATTGTCTACGACGTCGAGGTTATGACTGTCAACAGTGACGTCAAGTCAGCCAAGTCGCGAATGTGATTACTGTTTATTTGATGGCAGGAAATATTTCGTCTTGCTCTCATTTGCTCTCGTTCACTACCAGCACCATCCGCTTAGGTTCTTTATCTAACCTGGAAAACGCAGAACTTACAGTGCGCTTGTTATGGCCAATGATGTCAATATCATCAGCATACGCCAACAATTTTACACCCTTGGTCTATTTAGCTCTGTAGCTCGTATTATTTTCTTCAACATCAAACTAAAGAAACCACACGATAAAAAGTCAACCTGTCTGGAACCACGTTTGGTACCGAACGGCTCGGAGAGGTCCTTCCCAATGCTGACTGCGGTTGTGGTATTATCCAGGGTCAGTTTACATTAGTTTTGTAGGGATATCAAATTCAGACATAACGGCATAGAGGCACCTACTTTTTGTGCTATCGAAGTCAAATTTAAAATAGATGAAAAGTTGATGTATATCGAGTCTTTTTTTTCGTGTCTTCTCCAAGACTTGGCGCATGGTGAATATCTGGTCAATGGTGGATTTACCAGATCTAAAGCCACACTGATAAGGTCCAGACAGTAGTTCGTTGACGGTGGGCTTTAATCCCTCACAAAACACGCTCGATAGGACCTTGAATGCGATATTGAGGAGGCTAATCCCACGATAATTGACGCATACTGTGGGGTCTTTTTTTATGGATTGGGGAAAGCACACTGACAATAGCTATTCGTACTTCACCATAGTCGGTTGATAGAACGTCCATACGACATCTTTAATAGGGGATTAGAGTTCCCCATCTCCGGGTGTAGCACTTTCACTGTTATAAAGTAACAAATCAACCGTTCACCAATTTTCATATTTTAGTTAGTATGGATATATATAGATGGTACGCTCGCTTTTCAGAATTCGGGCAAACTTTTTATAAACCATTTCCACGATAGAGTTAGGTGTTTTATACATACAATGCACCCGTTTTCATGCCACCTATGATGTTTCGAGTGGATATTTCTCCGAAATGATAAATTTCAAAGCGGGTACCGCCAGTTTTATATAAACATATTCTCTAAGGCCTAGTAAAATGTTATCTTTGCTATTTCGCTATTTAAATAATTGCCATATATCATATTGCATTTATGTAAACATTTCATTGTCGTCCTTGAATTGAAAACATTTCACATGGAGTGAGTAAATATTCGATAACAATTATATACAAATGGTTTCAAATGACAGCTAGTTTTTGTGAAAAGTATTCATATGCTTCCATTTTTCGCCTGAAACCATCTTTGTAGCAAACAAACATCACGTATAATAAAAAATGACAAAATTGAAGTCTGTCATTTGAGCTCTCATCTTGCCAAATTCGCGGGGTCCCATTGGCAAGTCGCGCACTAGCTACTCGTTTATGTATGAATATGCTTTGTTGTCAATAGCTACCGAACTTTTTTTATGCACATGTTTGTATACTAAATATCATAATATTGTTATAATCGAATGTCAGACTTCTAACAATTGTCTTTGAGATTTATACTTGTATCCAAATTATACAATCCTTTTTTCGATCTGCCGCTGATTCACTTCTCGCAAATAAAATTATTCTATATGTTAATATAGTCAAAAATCTAGTTGTAAGTATCCTGGTCCATTTTTAAGAAGGGAAACTCCAACTTTTTCGAGCAGTGCGAGCATTTGAGCAACGAGCACCCGCACACCTGCTCTTTGCTTATTACTCGAAAACTTCCCGAGCCGAGCACGAGCATTTCGACAAACACTTTGACTTTTTTTTTTTCTTAAAACTTGTTTTTATTAATATAAAAATTATTTGACAAACAAAATTAAAATTCTGTATATGATGAGAGCATCAAACTTCCCTTCCAAGCTCCGTCAATTTTTATAGTAGAAAAGCCCACCGTAATGTATTCCTTCGAAAACTTCTTTAATTTTCAAATCCAAATAACTTTTTACACGAATGACTAATTACAGTACTGGCTTTGCCCCAAATAAGAGCATCAACAACAGCTAGTGACAGAAACTGCAGAAACTTGTTTAATTATCCACAATTTTATTGTTTTTTTTTAATTTACAAATCACTGTCCATCTATTAAATCAAAAATCCATAAAGAGTTGCCCATTTACTGTTTTCGAAAGTGCAGAGCTGTATTTTGACATCTGTTAAACTCAATTGTCAAAAAAAAACGTGCTTTGTTTTCGTTAAAAATCGAGCATGGTGATTCAAACGTGGCCCCGTTTCGTGCTTTAATTCATTATGGTTTACATAATAAAAACAATAGTTGCTCAAGAATTTGATAAAACTTTAAAAAAATTTGATCGGTTACAGATATTGTAAGGCATGTGCATAATCGTTTTAGTCGTTAATCCTCAAATATCGCCGCTGTAAGTGAAAGTGTATCCCAAGACCCGATTGTGTCTATTTCTTGTCGTTCGTTTCGTATATTATGTATATTGGTATATTATGTAAAGGGTGTTTTTTTATAGAGGTATAGAACTTTAAGTTGGCATTACTTTTCAAGATGGCGACCGATTTAACAGCTGCCAAGTGATTTATTCTCAGTTTGGTTTGGCAATTTATCATGAATAAACTCATGCCTGAACAACGCTTGTAAACAGTGCAATTTTATTTCGAAAATAATGGTTCTGTGCGGAAAATGTATCGCGCACTACGTCCATTAGCGATGAAGCGCACTTCTGGTTGAATGGCTACGTCAACAAACAAAACTGCCGCATTTGGAGTGAAGGTAATCCTCAAGTGTATGTTGAAACACCGTTACATCCAGAAAAACTGACTGTTTGGTGCGCTTTATAGGCTGGTGAAATCATTGGTTCGTACTTTTTCAAAAACGATGGTGGCCAGAACGTTACAGTCAATGGTGATCGGTATAGAGGCATGATTACTAACTTTTTCATTCCTAAATTGAATAACCATGATGTCCAGGAGATGTGGTTTCAACAAGACGTCGCAACATGTCACACAGCTCGTGTCACAATAGATTTATTGAAAGACACGTTTGGTGACCGCCTAATTCTGTTTCGTTTTGGACCTGTGAATTGGCCTCCAAGATTTTGTGCTTTAACACCGCTAGACTACTTTCTGTGGGGCTATGTAAAGTCATTGGTCTATGCGGATAAGCCAAAAACGCTTGACCAATTGGAAGACAACATTCGCCGTGTTATTGCCGATATACGGCCACAAATGTTGGAAAAAGTCATCGAAAATTGGACGTCCAGATTGGACTACATCCGCGCCAGCCGTGGCGGTCATATGCCAGAAATCATATTTAAAATGTAATGCCACAAGATTATCTTTCGGATAAATAAAATTCATGTCAATCGAATAATCCATCGTTGTTTTATTGCAACTTAAAGTTCTATACCTCTATTAAAAACACCCTTTACTTGAACCTACACCTGCACCCATATAAAGTCCAGTTCACACAACAACTGAAGCCAGGTGACCATTCACAACACCGTACTTACGACGATTGGGGTACATTCCCCACTCGGTGTATACGTAAATAAAGAAAATTTTCGCATTTTGTGTTCCGAAAATCCTCTAATAATTGAAGAGAGGCCATTACACCCATCGAAGTATGCAAAAATGCACAAGCGGGTCATTTGAATGATGTAGTGTTTCATATATAATGCCAAGATTAAAACTTTATAATAAAAATGGAATTTCATGAAAAAAACAATATTTTAAAGAATTTTATTTACGTTTATTTACGAAACCGCAAAATGGTGAAAGGCTTACAAGTATGAATTTCGTCCTGTGACACTGCATCCCAGCCAAGCTATGACACCAAAAAAGAACAGTTATAGCAAACAATACGCACTCAAGTGTACAAATAGCACAGCAAACGAGCGACCACTTCATCTACATACATACATGCATACATACGAGTGTGTATACAAATAAATTGTGATACGCAAGCAAATACTAGGAAGATCGCCCACTTACCGTTACAATTACATATTATGGTAGGCAATCTGTCGGTATACTGCCTTGAATGTCAGCGAGAGAATAGATACGTACATACCCGTGTGTTTGCTTGTTGACCGAGCGCAGGAATACTGATAAACAAGCCCGGAGTAGATTAGAGTAGCCGAAATAACTTACGAGAATTTTTAATATAAAAATTCTAGAGATGTGTTAGAAGAAGCTAAAAAGGGAAGCAGCGTTATTAGGTGTCAGGGATATATTTTTTGGAGATATATACAGATAACTTCATTTTAAAGGAATTATTTATTACTGCGTTTAATTTTATTGTTTACTTCTTTTTTTGGATATTTTCATTAATTTAAGTTTTTAATATTTGTTTTTTTGATTTTTATTTTCAGTTCTGTTTTATTTTTTACTCTTATTTAAAATTTGATGTTTAATATTTTTTTTTACGTTTAGTTCCACTTTGATTTTTATTTTATCATAGCTTTCATGTACATTACACGGTATATTAACTTTGGTCCGATGTATGTAAGTACCAGAAGGGGAAGAGATAGTAGATCCATCGAAATTTATGCCGATCGTATCAGAATGACGAGCCGAGTTGACTTAGCCATGCCCGTCTGGTAGGCAGATGTACCTACACGTTTAAACGATCGGACCACTGTAACATATATACAACCGATTTTTCAGATTTGAAAGTTTCGTTCATAAATCCGTAAAAAATATACCTACGTGATCATGAAACATAGTATATTACACATTCCTAATAAACTGTATATTGGTTCTGAAAATCATTAATATCGGACGAGTATAATATACAGCCGATTTTTTCAGATATGAGGCCTTGGGCCAAAAATTCGTCCAAAAGGCATCTAGGAGCGTGAAATTGAAATAAATAAAAATTCTACAGACTTGAATTCAAGTTAAAATTGACACTGCAAATTATCAAAACCGAACTTTTCAATTTGCAATGAATTTGATATGTTCATGAAAGGTATAAAGAATTCGGCATGGCCCAAGGCAACCGTTATTTTATGTTGCTATTTTAACTTCAATTTAATTTTAATTTTTATTTTTATTTTTAATTTTATTTTTATTTCTATTTTTATTTCTATTTTTATATTTACTTTTATTTTACTTAGACTTTTATTTTTGTTTTTTATTGCGATTTGAATTTACTTCTATATTTTTACTTTTATTTATTTATATTTATTTTTATTAAAATAACATATTTTCATTTCATTTTTATTTTTTATTTTACTTTACAAATTTTTTTAATTTTAATTTTATATACCTTTTTGATTTTATTTTATATATTTTTTAATTGTTGATATTTTATATTAAATTTAGTTGAAATTTTTGATTTGGTTAGTTGAAAAATTTTAGTTGAAAATTTTGAAATTTGGTTTTGATTTTTATTTTGATTTTTAGTTTTACTTTAATTTTTATTTATTTTTTATATTATTTATTTCATTTTTATTTTTCTTTGCATCTATGTATCTGCTTTTCACTTTCACTTTTTCTTCATTTTCATTTTGTTTTTATTTCCATTGGAATTTTTATTGTTATTTGCATTCTCACTTTAATTTTTTCAACATCATTTCCATTTTCATTCAATTTTTATATTTTTATTCTTATTTAATTTAAGTTAATTTTTCATTTTATTTATAGAGCATTGCCATTTTTAATTTTACCTTGATTTCCACTTTCAGTTTGATGTTTACATTAATTTTCATTTTAATTTTAATTTATTTATTTTATTTTTCGAACTTGAACTTTTTTTTATATTTTTGTTTTTTATTTTTATTTCTCTTTTAATTTTTCATTTTTCATTTCAATGTTTTAGCTTATTTTTACATTTATTTTAGTTCTATTTATTTACCACTCGCTTTAAGTTTTGTAAGAATACAATTGATTCCAACGGTAATACAAACCAAATTGGCTTTAAAGAATTCATTGCAATCTCAAGATACCAAGAAATTATTAATGAAAATAATTTCAGTTCAGCCGTCCAGTTGTAGGCAGATTAAATTAATTTCAAAAGAGCAAACTATTTTTATTGCTGCTAAATAGTTGTCATTCATTATCATTATTATTATTATTGTTGTGGTTGTTGTTATTGTTGCAGTGCAATTAAACTATGCTAACCGGACACGCATTCAAATAATTTTCTGCTTGCTGCCAATTAGCGCACACAATAGGAATGCAAGAATGCTTGGTTCATATTTCATTACATACTAACGCTTAGCACAACTATAATCGTATATGTATGTATGTATGTATGTGTAAATATTCCTGTGTGAATTTGCTCGCCTCAGAATGCGCTGATGTAAATCTCTCCTTAACAATTTCATAATTGCTAAATTTACAACATTTTATTTAATATAATCGGCCACTGAGTCGGGAACGCGTCAGTTGTATGTGAACAGAAGTGAACAGTATATGTTGGTAGCTGCAAGAGTTGTATGAACCACCGTACAGCGGTGATTAAGGGGTTTTAGCAGTTAGACCGTTGGCAGCTGGTTAGCCAACAATTGAACGAATAAATGAGAGAATTTCTATTTCTATGTGTATTTGTATGTATTTTTGTGCATAGCACATACATATATATATATAAGCAACGCTGATATTGCATAAAATCATTTGCTAAATCACTTTAAAAGCAGCATAATTGTGCTGCGGCTGTGAGTGGTTGGTTAGTTAGGAGGAGGCCGAGTGTACGGCACGCCTGAGCCTCCTGTTGGCCATTAGTATGTCTTAATTGAATGTGGAGTTGCGGTGGAAAGCGCATAATTGCGCCATTCACACTCTTGTATGTGCTGTGCAGCCTGTGTGGGAGCAATCAGGGAGTTTGTGTGTTTTTGTATGTGCGTCAAAGAATAATACAACTCATTGCATATCAGTTGAGGCATCTAAATTAATTTATAAGCAATATGCGTGAATTTTTAGTTCAAATCGCCACTGTTGGCTGTTTTTGATAAAAAATATAAATTTTTAATTGATTTGACTTTTTCATTTCATTATTCAAAATTTAGATTAAGTTCTAATATATTTTTGATATAGGTTATCGGCGTTATGGTGGAATCACACGAGGACTTGGCGGTAATACCAGGCAATCTTGACATGAAATACCAGTTAGGACGAAAAGCAGAAAGACTGTTTCGATAGATTTCAAGAGTTGAGGAGAAAGTAGAGACACGTTTGCGGACGGAATGTAAAGTACAGAGTTTGAAGCCAATCGTTATGGAACGGAAGAGACCTAGTGATACCACAAAAAGTAAAAGAGCATAGTCCATGGCACAAATCTGCAAATCTGTTAACTCTTCTCAGTACCGGTAAAAATTTATAAACCAAAAATTTTCAGTTTCAGCCTCGCAAATACAGGACAGTTCATAAGAATGTACATAAGTGATTCCATCTCATCCTCCAGACAACTTCGAAAATTTGGATCCTTTCAAATTTTCTACGTAAACGCAAGTTTTGATCTTGGAGTGTAAAGGAGATTCCCTGACCTACCGTGGTTCAGCGTGGGCCAGAAAGTTCTCGCAACAGCAGATTTGGAAGCGTTAGCTAAACGCTCTCCAAAACCCATCTATCTAGATGCAGGCCATTTATTGCTAATGGAACATCTATTTACGCTTTGACCAGTATTAAAGAAGCTGTGAAGCACATACAAATAAACCAGCTCATCAGCATTGCAGTTCCTATTTCAGTATGACACGGTACACGCATGTAATTTTCATTCCAAAGTAGGTCGACGCCGGAGCCGTAACAGCTCATACTTATCTGAGTAGATATTGGCCTGTCTCACCGAAGCCATCCTCCGGCATGTCCAACACTACCTTAAGCTTCGACCTATTATGCTGGAGTTAAAGCCACTTACAGCCAGCTCGAAAATACAGTAGTCCATGCAGCTGGGAATGAAGTCGCGTTCCTCAAGAACAGCGAAGTGTCCCTCCCGACCAAGGTTCCAGACTGATTCTAATAGTGACTTTTGCAGCTATAGACCTACTTGCGACGATAGACAATCCCGCTACTAGTTCTACTTTCTTCAGCCTGGATAAACTAGAGGGGCTAATGGATCTGGTAATGAACAAGGACAAGATGAAATACTACAGCAATGTCAGCTTTGAAATCCAACGTAGAAATACTCTTGCCAACAGGTGCTACTTTGGATTGAGTAGCCAATTGATAAGGAAAGTCCTCTTTGACGAACTAAAATCAAACTCTGCAAGTCGCTCACCATTCCTGTACTGACATATGGTGCAGAAGCCTGGACGATGTCGACATCCGATGAATCGGATTTAGGTGTTTTCGAGAGAAAAGTTTTTCAGAAAGTTTATGGCACCTTGCGCGTTGACAACGGCGAATACCGCAGACGATGGAACGATCATCTGTACGAGCTATACGACGATATTGACATTGTTCAGCGAAACAAGAGACAGTGGCTACGCTGGCTAGGTCATGTCGTCCGAATGGATGAAAGCCCTCCAGCTTTGAAAGTATTCAATAGAGTACTCGCTAGCGTAAGCAGAGGAAGGGTAAAGATCAGGTGGAGAGCGACATGGTTTCACTTGGTATTTCCAACTGCCGCCAGATAGCAAGGAGAAGAAACAAGTGTCGCACGGATTGAGAGACAGCGGTTAAGCTGGCTAGATTATGCCGTGCGTAGGGGCGATAACATACCAGCTTTGAGAGTTTTCGACGCAGTAACCGCCGGTGAACGTAGAGTAAGGGGAAGACCTTCACTTTGTTGGAAAGGCCAGATGGAGATGGGTCCGGTTTAACTTTGTCGCCGAACGTCTAAAAGAAAAAATGAGAAAACCTACGGTACCATTGAAAGGAAAACTCCACGGAATATATTCCTTATACACAAGTCAATCAGCCTTTCTGGAGTTTTATGTAGAAAGGAGGATAAACTAATCAGTCTAAGGTTTTTAAGAGACACCTGTTAGCTTCTCCCGTATTTCGGAACTAAAACCACTTTGACTCTCCTCCACATCGATTTGATATTCTATTTTCGAAAGAAAAAAGAAGAAATAAATAACTAAACTGTTAAACAGTCTCAGAAAACAACAGAAAAATGTTGAATTTGGTGTTTAAAATTGTGTCGTTTTCTCATAAGCAAATTCAAAATTTTGTGAGTCAATAGCTCATATAACATACTTCATTTATCTAATCAACCATTACTCATGTTAGTGTTTTTTAACAAATTTCCATCAATTTTTATTAATAAGTTTTTTTGGTTTCCTGTACGAAAAACAATTTTTGATAGATAGTTCCTCAAGGCATTGAAATGATTTATATTAATCGAAAGTTTTTTGCGTTCACGTGCACAGGCACACATATATATGTACGTATATATTACAAGAGAAAATATGAACTTTATGCATATTCGCATAAGGTTTCCCTTGTTTACGCACACGTAGTGTTTTCTATTTTCGTATCAGGATAAATTTGTTATAGCAAAGTTTAATGAACTTTCCGAAACTTTGTTTATTATGGAAAAATTATTACTTTTTATTTTAAAATTTGCAGTTATTTTAAGGAAAATTTATTAAAAATTTATGCAAAATTTGCCAAAAATATTAAAAAAGTTTCGTATTTTCATATTTCGATTTATTTATGGTAACTTAAATAAAATGACTGTGTTCTTAAATCATCAAAAACAAAATAAATAAAACTTCAGACTGCTTAATTTTGCCCTCAAAGCATATGTAATAGTTACATTACAGTTATTAGCAGCAATCGAGTTCATATCATCGACTCACTATTTTTATTGTAGGCTGTCATTTTCTTTTCAATTTTCGTTTAGCACTGATTTACCAAATTCATTGTGGATTGTATCATTGAAGAGCGTGTAAATAAACTTTGAGTATTTGCCATTCAAGTGGTTTTATCGGATTTCATTTATGCCTTTACCGTGGCTTTCTACTTGTATATACATATGTATATGTATTTAGATATACTTAAACACTTACACTCTTAAATGTTTGATAAGATTAGTGTGTTGGCATAAAGGATTTGTAGTGACGTATATACTACTTAGATAAAACAGGTCATTTGAAAGGTCCCCGGCCTACCATAGTAAAAACACCATTTTTTAGCAAAATTCATTTTTTACATTCAAAATAGTTATCTGCAAATGGTGATACACTGATTATAGCGACCGTCCAACTTTTCGATACCATTTTTTGTAGTACGATTTCTCCTTTGTTTCAAAAAAGGCCTCAGTTTCGGCGTTCACCTTTTCATTCGACGATAGTTTCTTACCAGCGAGCATTATTTTGAGATCTGAGAACCGGAAATAGTCGCTGAGGGCTAGATCTGGAGGTTACGGTGATGAGGAAGAAATTCGAAGCCCAATTCATGGATTTTTTCCAGCGATTTTATTGACTTATAGCACGGTGCATTGTCTTGGTTGAACAGCACTTTCTTTTTCTTCAAATGCAACCTTTTTCGGTGATTTCGTTCTTCAAACGGTCCATTCTTCAACGGTCACTGTTGATGGTCGTTGCTTTTTTCAAGGTAGTAAGTGAAAGTTATTCTATGCGCATCTCAAATAACGCCGTAACCTTGCCAGCCGACTGTTGCGTTTTTCCACGCTTTGGAGCGGGTTCATCGTGTACAGTCCACTCGCATGACTGTCGATTGGACTTCGGAGTAAAATAATGGAGCCATGTTTCATAAGTTATCTCATATTGACACAAAAACTCGAGTTTATCACGTTTGAACATCTCCAAATACTGCTCCGAATCATCAACTCATCGTTGTTTTGGTTAAAAGTGAGCTCGTGCGACATCCACTTTACACACAGCTTTCTCATACCCAAATATTGGTGAATGAAACAACACGTTCAGTTGATATCCTTAGAGGACCTGCTATTTCATTAAATTTCAATTCACGGTCATTCAAAATCATTTTGTGGATTTTTTAAATGTTTTCGTTGGTAACAACATCTTTTGGGCGTCCACGGCGTTCAACGTCTTTGGTGTTCATTTCCCCACGTCTTAACCTAACATATCAATCCTTGATGGTTGTATGTTCCTGTGGAAATATTCGGAAACTCGTCATCAAGCCAAGTTTCTGCTTCCTTTTTATTCCTTTCTATCCATTTTTTTCACAATAACAAAAGTTGCTTCATTCAAAATGCTATACTTCACAAACTAATGATACGACAGCTGCAAAATTTATACACACGTCCTTTGAAGGTTAGCGCTAACTAAAAACATATATGGATTTAATTCTAGTAGAGCCATCTACATGTCAAGCCGGGAACTTTTCAATTGACCTGTTACGTCGTAACTCCCAAAGCTCGTTATCCCTAACCAAAATGCTTCACTCTTTTGATTACTACGAAGTATATGTTTGTTTGTATTTATGTAAATATGTGGTTCTTTGTGTATTTGCAGAGTTGACTGAGCCATGTCATCAGGCGGTAAGCACGTGTTTTTGGTCGTTTATACATAATATTGTGTAATGCCAGCCACTCAAATTGCTATGGAAATCAATCGAATTACGAATTGTGTGCTGGATTTTGGGTTTGGTTGTGAGTCATGGAAATTACAAGGAAAAAAAAAAAAAACAAGAAAGATATACTGACTTCGGCCTTGTCATGAACATATCAAATTTATTTTATTGCATTTCAGGGTGAAATATTTATTCCATATCTGAATAACCGGTTGCAACATAGGGTGGCTATTTGTCTATAGACTACCGAAAGAATACCAAATTTTACGTTCTTAGATGCATTTTTGACGGATTTATGACCCAAAATATCTATTCTTAAAAAATCGATCGTACATATCGCTCATTTACTTCAATAGCGTTATAACCCAAAAAAGAAAAAAAAAACCCAAGAAAGCCATTTAAATTTAACAATGGTCTTATTTTTGGAAATTATAAGTATAAACTTAAACTTTTCCTGAGTGACAACGTTTTCTACTTTGAGTTATGCCATCAATTTTGTTCAAATATTGCATTTTCGTTGTCACAAGAAAAATATGCCATTATTGTGTACAATTGAGAGTCATTGCTGAAAAGTTTATGTACTACATTCCTACTTACCGTAAACTATATGAAAATTAAACCAAACAAGTTTTGGAATTCGTCGCATTGGAACATATTGTTATACCAACTTCTTTTTGAATTTAATGAGTCTTATAGGAATTTGATGCGTTAACAAATTATCGTTGATATCCTATATATCCTCTCTATTATTGGGGATTCTGATTTTAGAGTGGTGTGCTCTGCTTAAATCAATCGGTATGTTTTGTTTCTACTTCGAATTTATTACAGTGACTTCCCGGAATTCTCGTTTAACGTTCGGCTTTTAAAAATTAAAATAAAAACAGAGTTGGGAGAATCTCGTTGAACTTTTAGAATATTCACTTCAGAGAGTTCAATTTCCCTCGGATAATAAAAGTGGAGGTCAAAAAGTTTTCATATAGCATTTCTTCCACTAAAAATGGGTGCCTTGTTTTCTTTGGAGATCTAATTATTGTAATAAATGATTCTGTTGTGTATGCCGGATACTTTTGAGCATTTGTTTATTTCCCTTTTTCTTCCTTTTACTTTGTTGGACTTACGATAATTTAGGGACGGTTTGTGTTTGATGTGCTTGGTTGTAGATCATCAAATTTTTTTTCAGTTATTTGCGTGAATTGGAGAACATGTTTTTAAAATGAGATAAAAATAAATAAAAATCATTATTCATAGGCATGTTATAATCGATTTCGAAAGTTTTCCCATTGCAATCGTGTTGATCGTCCCATTGAATAAACAAGTTTAGTATCGTTTTTGTTATTTTCTTTACTCAGTGTCTATAGTTATCACTGGTAGCCATACGAATCGATAATTTGGTTTCTTGTAAGAAGCTGAAAGTGGACTTTACCCATGCAAATTCGTAAAAGAGAAAGTATAACCTTCTTTTTTTGTGAGTATTCGCTGTGCTGTGACTGAGACAGCATCCAACTGAAAATAGTACCTGCCCACGACCAGTTGTAACTGAAGGGTGACACATTGAACAAACGGTGTTAGGTAATACGAGTTCTAAGCAGCTGGTATTGGATACAATTGAAGCTGAGCAAACCAACGGTGTCACTGACATTCAGTAATTCAGTCTTAACTATAAAGTTCACATAATTTTTTCCCTCCTAGCGGTCTTTCGCGTAGATCCACAAAAAAGTTCAACGGTGTCATTTCTCATGACATCGACAAGATGAGAGATTACGCGACCGGGAAATTTCTATCGAAATAAAAGCCATATTTGTTCGTGTTGTGTGGCATGTGGTACCATTTGTCGGAACCACAAATTATCATACGACCATAATGCTGCGAATTGACAGTGACTGTCTCGCCGCTATCGTCTTCAAAGAAGTAAGGTCCAATCACACCTCCGGCCAAAGAGCGCACCAAACAGTAAGTTGTTTTTGGGTGGAATGACCTCTTTTCAGTTATTTGAGGATTCTTGGAGTACCAAATGCTACAATTTTGTTTATTTACATATTAACAGAGATAGAGAGAAAAAGATTCCTAGTCGATTGAGAAAATTTTGTGGGAAAAATCGCGATCCATTGCTTATTGTTCAAGCATCCAATCGACGTAACTGTGGTGTCTTAAATGAACTGGCTGGCTTCAGTTGTTGTGTGGGCTGTACTTCATATAGATGTATGTGTAAGTCCAAGTGCAAAATACGCCATAATGTGACGTAAGAAAGTCTCTTGAGAACGTCGAGAAACAGACACATTCGGTGCTTCGGCTACACTTTTACTTACAGCAGTGATACTTGAGATGCGACGAGCAAAGTGATGATGCACGGACCTTACAATGTCTGTAACCGATCCAGCCTCTTCAATTTTCCTAAAAATGTATCAATTGCTTGAGTAGTTGCATGATTATGTGCAGCATAATCTTCTCTTAAAGCATGAGACGTGGCCACGTTTAAATCACTATTTTTGTAACAGTTTTCAACAATTTGAACGCATTGTGTGGCTGTTAAGCGATCCATTCATCATAAATGCTTCACTTTTAACTAAAACAAAATATATTTGATTAGGAGATTAGGTTTGACAGTGTTCAAAATACATTCCTGCAATTTCGAAACCACTAAATGGATAACCCTTAACCCTTAATTTAGATTAAAAGCTACCTATGAATCAAATTTCAATTAAATCGAACCATAAATAAGAGTTATTGGAATAGATCAGTCCCAGGCTCACTTCGCGACAAAAGCTTTACAGGAACTTTTCGGGCTCCAAAGAAGCTATCCTGTAAATTTTAATTTTAACAAAATCGGCTGAGTGGTTTCGGAGTCTTTAAGGTACCATACTGACAAATATTTATTTATATATATAAAAATTATGAATATAATGTGTGTGTAAAGTCAATATAAGAAGAAATAAATTAAATGACATTTTAATATCATCTTTACAAATTTTAAAGATTGTAAATTCTTGCCGAAAAATTTTCAAAATTGCATAAAGGATTGAACAACCTCAATACGATGATGCCACCTGGGTGCAATTATAATTGAATACAATCGAAATTTCAAAAAAACAAAAAACCCCTGACACAAATGCCTAACTCAACGCGAATTGTACCACATTTTTGTAAATATGTTTATGTATGTACATATGTATTTAATTGTTTATTTGTGAATTATTAATTACCACAATTTCCGCAGCGCATTTCTGGCATGAAATATGCGCACAATTAACATTAATTGCTGTGCGTGAATTTCACCTGTGTCCTCGAAATACTGGCGAAGTTACGCCATTAATGGCCCATTTACACCATTAAATACAGGTAGAGAAGAAAAAAAAAATGGAAAAAAAGAATAAATAAATAATAAAAGAAAATATACAAAAAAGTAAATATGTACGTCCATATGAATATTGTAACTTTCAGCTAATCGCTTGAACATATTTAATCATGTTATAAGTAAATGAACAACCAGATAGCATTAATTGGCCAAAGGCATAAGTGAATAGAATAAGAAAAATATTAGAAATTTTTTATTTAAATAATTAGTTGATTCATGCGACTTGATGTAGGGACTCTTAAATCTAACTAGTCTAACCGTTGTAGACTCTGTCTCAACTCAATTATGGTGGAATTTGTATTATTCAATAAGAGGTATGAACAGCGGTAATAAACCCGCCAACTCTAAAAGGTGTCTAAGTCTAGGCACCAAGACAAGATTTCTGCGAGTAATTCTCGACAAGGAACAGAATTGGAAACCTTTTAAGCCAGTTGATTATTTCACGTTTTTTACACTCGACAATCCTGAAAGGCTATAATTTCATAACAGGCAGCTTATATCGCTGCTACTCAACTATTGTTACTACTAACAATTATATGTATAACGCAAGCCCCATAAATGGAAGAATGTAGTAATAAGTTTGATGCTGCAGTAAGTCATATTGAGATATATATGGATAGATCGAAAGTAGCTGGAAGAGCTGGTGCCGGTGTGTTCTCAAGAAACTCATAACTTGAGCTCTCTTTCAAGCTGAAATTTCTGCCATTGTGGAATCGAACTTATGAGAAAGCTTATCTTCATTTTCAGAGGTATTCAAGCGTCGATTAAGTCGCTTATGAAAACTACAAAAACTGTGCTGGACTTTCGTCGATATCTTCAGGATTTAGGTAAACAGAACAGTTTATCTCCTATTTGAGTTTCTGGTTATAGGAATATAGAGAGAAATTGTTAAGCAGATTAATTTGTCAGGCAATGTACGATCAAACAGATTTCTTTCGACAAAGAACGCATTGATATATCTCTTGCTACATCCAAACTGCTACAAAGCACTAACGTTTAAGCAGGCCGAGATAAGATGAAATCCCACTGCTACTTGCACAACTTCTAGATAAATTTGGTGGAAATGGGATCGGAGAAGTTTGCGTGATAGCACGACAAGCAGCGAGGCTGGGAGTTTCTTTTAGAAGATGTGGCAGAAGCTGCAAACAAAGATGAAGAGGAAGAAACGGCCTATTATATTTTATGCGACTGACCGGCTTTGGCAAGAGCTAGGTTTCGATATCTAGGAGCTGTGCTCCTCGTTGATTTGTCTAAAATAAGAGACAAGGAAATGTATTTAATGAAATTTATAAAGGAAACGAAATGGATGAATAGTAAAGCTTAGTGATAAGGCCCATTACAATAGACCTAATCGCTATCCACTCCAAACAAAACTCACTTAAATATATTTTCGACCACTTTTTGGCACATATTAAGCGGTATCTCAGACATAATTTGGCGAATGTTGGGTTTAAAGTTCTCAAGAGTTAAAGCCGTATCCAAATAAGCACGGTCTTTCGCGTAGCCACAAAAAAAGTCAAACGCTACCAAATCGCTAGATCTCGGTGGCCAATTGACATCATCAAGAAGAGAGATTACGTGGCCGGGAAAATTCTCTCACTATAAAGCCATATTCGCTCGTGTTGTGGGACATGTGACACCATCTTGTTGCAATCACATATTTTCTAAGTCGTGTTCTTCAATTTCAGGCCGAAAAAGTGGGTTACCGATCCAGCCTCTTTAATTTCTTTTAAATATTACTAATTGCTTGAGTAGTTGAACGATTATTTGCACCACAATCTCCTCTTAAATCACGAAACGTGGCCACGTTTGAATCACCATTTTTGTAATAGATTTCAGCAATTTTAATGTGTTGTGCGGTTGTCCATTTTCGCAAACGCCTGACTTTTAACTAAAAAATATTATTTGGTTTGGAGTACCTATTATTTGACAACCCTAGTATTGCAATCTGGCAACTGACAACTTTATTGTAACGTCTAACTTTCCTGCTGTTATAAAGGGTGTTTTTTATAGAGGTATAGAACTTTAAGTTGCAATAAAACAACGATGGATTATTCGATTGACATGAATTTTATTTATCCGAAAGATAATCTTGTAGCATTACATTTTAAATATGATTTCTGGCATATGACCGCCACGGCTGGCGCGGATGCAGTCCAATCTGAAAAACCAATTTTCGATGACTTTTTCCAACATTTGTGGCCGAATAACGGCAATAACACGGCGAATGTTGTCTTCCAAATGGTCAAGCGTTTTGTGGCTTATCCGCAAGGACCAATGACTTTACATAGCCCCATAGAAAGTAGTTTAGCGGTGTTAAATCACAAGATCTTGGAGGCCAATCCACAAGTCCAAAACGTGAAATTAGGCGGTCACCAAACGTGTCTTTCAATAAATCTATTGTGGCACGAGCTGTGTGATATGTTGCGCCATCTTGTTGAAACCACATCTCCTGGACATCATGGTTATTCAATTCAGGAATGAAAAAGTTAGTAATCATGGCTCTATACCGATCACCATTGACTGTAACGTTCTGGCCACCATCGTTTTTGAAAAAGTACGGACCAATGATTCCACCAGCCCATAAAGCGCACCAAACATTCAGTTTTTCTGGATGTAACGGTGTTTCCACATACACTTGAGGATTACCTTCACTCCAAATGCGGCAGTTTTGTTTGTTGACTTAGCCATTCAACCAGAAGTGCGCTTCATCGCTAAATAAATTTCGCTTATGAAAATCGGGAACAACGGTAATCTCGTTTCGGGCCCATTCGACGAATCTACGCCTTACTTGATGATCGTTTGGCTTCAATTCTTGCACGAGTTGGATTTTGTAAGCACGCAAACCAAGATCCTTCCGCAAAATCTTCCATAAAGTGGATGGACACAGATCCAATTCCTGTGCTCGATGGCGGATGGACTCATTCGGGTCTTCCTCAATGCTACGCTCTACAGCAGCAATAGCTTCTTCTGTACGCACCGTACGGTCTTTGGGGATGCGAGTTATCAACGACGATAAAATGGACGTAGTGCGCGATACGTTTTCCGCACAGAACCATTATTTTCGAAATAAAATTGCACTATTTGCAAGCGCTGTTCAGGCGTTTGTCTATTCATATTGAATTGCCAAACCAAACTGAGAATAAATCACTTGACAGCTGTTAAATCGGTCGCCATCTTTAAAAGTACCAACTTAAAGTTCTATACCTCTATAAAAAACACCCTTTACATACAAAATTTGGCATACAAGCGCTATTTGCGTTGTTCACAGTCACTTAAAATATTCATTTCGGCCAAAAAAGCGAAATGAAATCGTGAACATTTTCGCGCGATTATTTATTACAACTTTCGACGTGGATTAACTCAGCAATAGTGCATCGATGAACTTAATTCAATTTTTGGCGATAGAGCTCCATCAGAGGATCAGTGTTTATCGATGGTGTGGGGAATTCAATCGAGGTCGTAGATTACTTCAAGACGAATTTCGTGAATGTCCTTCCAAAAACAGTTGTTGTTCTGGAAAATATTGATATTGAGGCAACTATATTGATTTATTCACGTTGGATTCCACACAATTCGTCAATAGCTCAAAAAAGCCCCGTGTTGTGGGTCAAGAGAAATGTTGAGGGGTTAGGTGGGTTTAAAAATTAAAAAAAAAAATAGATTCTTTTTTGTCTTGATAGATTGTAAAATATATTTCAAATATTCTCCTAAAATTTCAAATCGATCGGAGTAAAATTCTAAGAGATAGACTTTGGAAGTTCCGCCCATCAGGCCATGCCCGTGTCAATTTAAAACTTTAAACACGTTTATCTCAAAACTCTATTTTTTATGTCGGTGGGCACGATTTCTCGAAAAGTTATAAAGTGATTTTGTTCAAATTTGACACACATCTTTGTAATAACATTATCTGGTCATTGAACGAAGGCTTTTTTTATTACAACTAATTTTTTCGAGCCAATGTATGCCGAAAATTCGATCAAAAAATGCGTTTTTTTGTTCAAAGTCTGTCAAAAATTCAAATTTTAATTTTTATTTTTTCCTACGTTCAATAATCCATGTGCTAACGAAATTCCACAAAATACTGTTTAAATATGCATCTTTGATATGGTGAATTGCTTGAATAAAATATATGATTGTATATGTATATAAGTATAAAAAGAAAATAGTGAAATTTTTTTAACCTCTGAAACCCACCTAACCCCTTAAAACAATACAATAGTGGTGCTTCGAAACACGTCTTTGACATCGTGACAGTTGATGAATCGTGGGTTTACCCGTATGAGCCCGGGTGTGACTTTATGGATGTTTCAAGATGAGCCAAGTCCAACAAAAGTTTTTCGCGCACGAAGTACTTCCAAGAAAATGCTTTTGTCTGTTTTTTTGGAAAAACTGGACATGTCGAAATCGTACTACTAGAACAACACAGGGCATTAAATTTTGAATGGTTCACAACAATTTGTTTACCAGTGGTCTTTCAAGAAATTACGAAAACGAACCGCCGAAGACGGATCACTCTTCACCACGACAATGTGAGCTCTCACACATCGAGTTTTCTGTTACCTGAAGAGGTGGTCGATGCGTTTAGAACGTATGTTTTGGAGATAGCTCAATTAGAGTGTCAAAAGTGCTCCGACAATTGGTTCAAACGCATTCTGTAAAAGTGTATAGATCTTAATGGAGAATATTTTGAAAGACATTACAGAAGTTTTTGTTTTCTAATCCGAAAATATAAAAGGAAACCCCGTATGCACAATATGTTAATATATTTTCACCCTATATTTGTATATATATCAATATAAGTTCTAAATATTTTTATATATATTTACAAATATTTGGCCTTTTTAATAAGAGTATATTCCACGAATACCGGGGTAGTTAAAAAAAAAATGTTTTATAATCTTACATGGCCGATATATCGGAGTGGTTTTGCGTTACCCCTCGGACGGAAATGTCAACCACTCCGATTGTATTTCTGATATAAAGTAAAAGCAAGGCCCACGCAAAAATATATTAGCCATTTGCAAGTAGATTAAAAAAAATGGAGTTCACTCCATTTGATAGGAAAAATACAGTTGAAGTGGGTGGCGAGATGCATTTACCGAAAAGCGTTTGCAGCTACAGAAAGAGAGAGAGTCTGAATTGCGTGATTATGAAGAAATCGAGGAGAGAGGAATTGCTCGAAAATTCTACGAAAAAATTGTGCGTTTTTCAGAAGATCGGAGTTTCTATCTGTGGGAAGGAGTAAGGGAACCCAATGACAGACGTTCAAAATATGTTGGGAGGACACATAACTTTACCCCTCGAAGTGCAGATAAAATGAAGATAAATGAAACACCCGAAACCTCAATCGATGGCAATGGTATCTCATAAAAGGCCTTAACGAGCATATTGTGTGAAAGATTTAAATCTACCGTCTACGAAATGGGTTTAATCTTATCTGTTTGTCTTTAAACCATGCTCCAAATCCTGTAAAAGATCCATCAGAAAAGGATCGACACACCTCACTTGAATTTGCAAGTAGCTGATTTTACCATAAAAAACTTCGTCAGCATCAGGAAGGTCCTCACCGAGTTGCTCAAGGAACTAAAGAGGTTTCAGATGGTGTGACCCTTTATTGTGTGACTTCTTTAACTTAATGCTGGAGAAAATAATACGAGCGCAGAGCTAAATAGTGAAAGTACAAAATTCTACAAGTACGCACAACGCGCCGTTAGTTCTGCTTGTGTTTGATGGATAAGGAGGCGAAGCGTATGGCTATGGTATTGAATGAGCACAAGACAAAATATCTTCTGACATCTGAAAAAAAGTCAGCGCATAAATTTGAAGTCGTAAAAATTTCGTCTATCTTGGAACCAGCACTAATACCAACAACAATGTGAACCAGGAAGTGCAACACGGAATCACTCTGTCCAACAGATGCTACTTTGGACTGAGTAGGCAATTGAAAAGTAAAGTTCTCTCTCGACGATTGGCTTTAGGAGTTTTCGAGAGAAAGGTTTTGCGCAAGATTTATGGTCCTTTGCTCATAGCCACCGGCGAATACCGCAAACGATGGAACAATGAGCTGTACGAGTTATATGACGAAATTGACATAGTTCAGCGAATTAATAGACAGCGGCTATGCCGTTGGGGAAAAGTTTCAGGTCTATACGTACACCCCGCAAGTGAAACTAAAAAAAATCTCAAGGCCATTTCCTGGTTAGATGTTCAAAAGCCCCTCTTCATTATGATTTGATATGTTTTAATAGGCACTTCAGATTTCTTTGGAATAATCTACGAAACATGTAAAGCTTGAATTGCACAAATAACAGATATCACCTGCAACGTCTTAAATAACCATTATACTCCAACCACAACCACCATCGGTATCATAAACTTAATAAATAATTTCCGCACACAAGATCAACTGATAATTCTTTCAAGCACTTCTTCTGAGTAATAATTTACCTTGGCAGTGCAACTTCAACAAGACCATTAAACGTTTGCAAATTAGCGATAATAACCAGTTGGGTAACCGGAATTTGCCAACAACAAGTGCATACCTGAGCATTTCACAAACTGCATTAAAAGAGTTTCGTGGGAAAACTTTTCATTGTGCTGGGAGTATAAGAGCACAAGTCACGCTTATCACGTTGACTCTGGGGAGCTATTTGAGAGCGTAATGCTTTTGTGTGTGATGGGAAGCGGTTTTCATTCCTTATTTTTTATTTTTATTTCATTTTATTTTTTTAAAATTTTTTTTTTGCTTTAAACTGCTATTGTATTTTTTTACAATTTTCTGCTTTCTTTACTATTAAGTGGCTATGTAGGAAGTTTTTCGGGTGGTGATGCACTTTAAAATGGTTATAAAAAGGCACTTACGCCATGGTTTCTGGTTACAGCTTTGACTACTACGAACTTTAACAATAGCGAAGCGCGTGAGTAATGGCATTTATACTCACTCAAGTGTGTGTATGCTGTTATACCTTTCATGAACATGACTTTGGTCCGAAGTATGTAAGTGCCAGATCGTATCAGAACGACGAACTGAGTTGATTTATCCATGTTCGTCTATCCGTCTGTCCATCTCCTCTCTTTCGATCAACGAAATGGAAAGACTATATCCTATAGCTCCCATACTAGTGATTTGTTCAGATATATTACTAGCTTTGGTTCAAAAATCTGTGTAATTACTATGTATGAGCGTGAAATTTGGTATTCTATACATGTAGAGGGTTATCCATTTAGTAGTTTCCAGAGTGAAGTGTTGTATTTTGACATCTTTCAAACTTAAACATGTTTTCATTAATTAGTTTCTCGAGCTGTATGAGAGCATATTTTTTTCGTTAAAAGTTAGGCGTAACAACCGCACTACTCAATACATTTTTTTTTTAGTCTGCAATTAAAGAACACGACTTGGACAATATTTGTTTCAAACAAGATGGTGTAACATGCCACACAACACGAGCGTCTATTGTTTTATTGTGAGAGAAATTTTCCGGTCGCGTAATTTCTCGTTGTGACGATGTCAATTGGCCTCCCACTGAGATCTTGCGATTTGGCAGCGTTGGACTTTTTTTGTGGGGCTACGCGAAAAATCGTGCTTATAAACCTTTAATTCTTGAGCACTTGAACGTCAACATTCGTCAAGTTATGGCTGAGATACTGCCCAATATGTGCTAAAAAATGATCGAAAATTACCTCAAACGGATCGAAGATTGCGAAAATTCACAAGGCGGTTATTTGAATGATATGGTGTTTCGCATATAATGCGAAGATTCAAACTTTCCAACTAAAAAAGGAATTTCATGAAAAAATTTATTTCAAAATTATTTGTTTACGTTTATTTAGGAAAACCGCAAACTGTTGGTATTAAACTGAGGTTTGGGGTCAAAAATCTGTCAAAAAAGCATCCTGATATGAATATTCATGAAAGGTATAAAAATTGCGGCATTGACCTGCTGTATTCAGTCTTTCTTATTTTTTATAATTTTCCCTGCTCACTTATATAATTACCTTAGCTCAAAGGACTTTTTTTCTCGACACTGTTTTGTTAACGCCTTCAGTAGTAATCTAAATATATTATCAGCGTGTGCCTTGGCTATTCACACCCTGTGATCCATATCTAAATTGAAGCATTTATACCCATTTATTTTTCTAACTGATTTATATACTCATACGAATTTTTTTTTATTACATATTTACACAAATTTATAATTTTAAACGACAAGAAAATAGCTTATTGCCCATCTTGCCATAATCCTCCTTTCCATTTCTTGCTCCCGAAAATGCGTCTGCAAGTGTTGCTTGAGCAAATAGCAGTCGCATAAATTTACATAATCACAAAGCAAATTCTCATCATTGCCTCTCTCACTCGGTGCATGCAAGCATTTTGAGTCTGCGAGTTCTTCTCCATAACTCATTTGCATGACAACGTTTCGAGCAATTTTTCGTTGGCCTGGAAGCTCACTTACTTAAAAACCACATATCAATTTCAAAGAAATTTTTTCTCCAAATTTCTCTTTCTTGTGGCTTAAGCAAATACAATATGTATGTATGTATGTTATGTTAGGTGAAGGTATAATAATTATTTGCATATGAAATGTGCGTATGTTCATATACATAATATGTATGTGTACATGCACTAGTGTCTATTAAGTTTTATATGTGCGATAATATGTGTAAATATACATTTGGAAGTGCTATTATATGTACATCAATATATATGTATCTGACTGGCGGCACGTTTCAAAATCTTCTGCTGCCTGACAATATTTGTATATCAGTAGAGGAGTTCATTCAAATAAAAATTAATTTTTATTGTAATTTAAGTTAGAATTTACTTGTATGTATGCATATTTGTGATTTTTATATACTCATAATTTAAGTATTAAAGTGCGATACATCGAATATTCGAATTATTTGCTCAATGTCAACTAATCGAACAGTTATCGGCAAGTGATTAATCGAATAGTGAAAATCTACTACCAGAAAATTATCCCAAAACAAGTAAGGAAGGCTAAGTTTGGGTGGAACTGAACACTAGATGCACGGCAGATATTCTGCCCTATTCTGCATTTCGCCTCGAATCGAAATTTTCTCCGTTCGACGGATTTGGTATTCTTCGTTACGTTCCGTTTCGATTAATCTTCGAAACTTTCGATTCTATCCAATTGTCTGCATTCTGCATTTCGATCGTAGTTGCGTTTTTGTACGTTGTAATTTAGTTGGCGGAGAATAGTCCAATTGTATATTTTCGTATATCGTAAGTAAAATATAATTTTGATAGTTGGAAAAGTCATAACGATGCCTTTTTTTAGTTTCATGAGCTTAATGATCATGAGCATCTTTATTAAGTCTAAAGCTGATTTGAATCTAAATAAGTAAATTAATAAATAAAATATTACCAATTACAAATTACATATTTTGGAAATTCATCACTCATGTGAAATGGATAACACTTGTCTCGCATCCTCATTAAATATCGCCGCGGCTATTGATTCAATTTTACATTAAAGACTCGATTTTATTTATACTAATTGAGTTACGCAAAAATAATTTGAATTTGTTTGCTTGTTTTATTTCAATTTCACACATTCACATACAACCGGCTGACTTCGAAAATGTATTCTCTCTTCCTCTTCTTCTTTCGATTCGATCGTAACTCAGAATACCTAACTACGATTGCGACGGAGCGGAGAGCGGGAACGTAATCGAAATGCAGAATAGCCCCGATTTACATTAAACGCCGCAGGGTTTATCGGACTTTTAGAAAAGGACTAAATTCCAGTTATATAGGAGGTAGGCTTCCTTCTAGACCCATGTTAAAATTTTTTTTGACAAATATTTGAAGCATACTGTTACAATCATATGTATACATTAAAAAAGTCAAGTTTTTTCCATAAATTCCTTAAATATATACTTCTAATACCACAGATCGTTCAAAAATTTTAGATCAGTTATAGGTGAAGCAGGCCGATTCCTGTACCCATGGCAGTTAGGACTGAGTTCTGTTTATTAAGGTCTTAAATATTCGATCTTGAGTTAAGTGGTGGGTGGAAGGTGTACTATAAAGATGTAGCTTTTTCCGCTCTCACCTATATAAAATTTCTGTATCTACCATATGGTGACAGATGGATTTGGAAGGAAAGCTAAAATCGCTTATGTTTATGTTATGATTTGGTATCTCAACTACTACCTACTGGTTTAACTGATTTATCGGATATAAAAGAGAACGAATAAAAGCATGGATATTAGTCAACTCAAAGGAGACTAGCAAATTATACCTTTCATGTACATTAAATGTTATATTAACTTTGGTACAAAGGATGTAAGTACCAGAAAGAGAAGGAAGAGAGTCAACAAAAAGTATACCGATCGGATCACAGCGACGAGGTGAGTTGATTTAGTCACGTCCGTCTGTCCGTTGGTCTGTTTGAACTCAAACTAGTGTAGCAGTTTTTGAGATATTTCAGCCAAATTTCATATTGTCCTGAACGGACTACCATAACATATAGCCCTCGTTTAACCAATTGGTTCAGATATAAGATTTTGGGACAATAATCCGTAAAAAAAGCATCTAGGGGCGTGAAATTTTGTATTCTAATCAGATGTAATAGTTTTATAAGTTTTAGTAAATTTTTTGTGTTCAAGAAAGGTATAAAGACCTGCCGAAGACAGCCTATATTTCTTGTTTTCCAAAGCCAGTACCCCGATACTCCTTCAGATAAGGGGTTTAGATTATGCTGGAAGAATTTCTTAATGGAACTTCTTCGTAATATATTTGTGAGTCAATTTGTCAATTGGAAGACCCCGGCCTGACGTATAGATGGCGCTACTAGAATTAATTAATTCTTGATTTTTAGTTAGCCCTAACCTTCAAAAGACACGTGTAAATTGAAAATGATTGAAATAGCAGGCACTCTAAAGTTATCAACTGAACGTGTACATCATGTCATTCACGAGTATTTTGGTATGTGCAAAGTGGGTGCCGCGCGAGCTCACTTTTGACCAAAAACAACAACGAGTTTGATGATTCGGAACAGTGTTTGGAGATGTTCAAGCGTAATAAACCCAAGTTTTTGCATATGTGACAATGGATGAAAAATGGCTAAATCATTTCACTTCGAAGTCCAATCGACAGTCATCCGAGTGGACTGCACACGATGAACCCGCTCCATAGCGTGGAAAAACGCAACAGTTGGCTGGCAATGTTATGGTGTCTGTATTTTGGGATTCACATGGAATAATTTTCACTGACAACCTTGGAAAACGAAGGACCATCAACAGCGATTATTATATAGCGTTATTGGACCATTTGAAGGACGAAATCGCCGAATTGCATTTGAAGAAAAAGAAAGTTCCATTTCATCAAGGCAGTGCACTGTGTCACAAGTCAGTGAAATCGATGGCAAAAATGCATCAATTGGACTTCGAATTGCTTCTGCATCCACCGTATTCCCAGATCTGGCCACCAGTGACTATCTCCTGTTTTCAGAATGCTCGCTGGGAATAAATTTTTGAAGAAAGAAGATTTTATTGCAAAGGAAAAATTGTACTACAAAAATGGTATTGAAAAGTTGTAGGGTCGCAATAATCAGTGTATCATCTTTGAAGGGAACTAAGTGGAATAAAAAAATGAATTTTTCCAAAACAAATGTGTTTTACTACGGTACGTCGGGGACTTTTCAATTGACCTATTATAGTAAATTTTTGAAAAAAGAAATAAAAGTCATGTATATGATTTTTTCTCTTGCACACTGTAAACTACCCTAACTATTTCCAAATTTAATCCAACAATATCGTTACAACTAAGTGTAGCTAGACTACTCGTATTTGGCAATTTTGGGGCACTGCGTGTACTTTTTCCGGGTAAGTTGGTTTTGCATTTTTTCTCTCAATTAATTATCGGTTAACCGAGATATAGTCGTGTGGAAATATTGAAAAAGTTTTCAAAATCGATTTGGAGCCAACAAATGTAAAAGGTGATAAAATCCGAACATAGCAGCCGTTCTGGCATGATGATGATGATGCAGAAACTCTAGTTTTGGTAAGAACTTTCAACAACGATCGCAAAAACCTGCGCTAGAAATGATGACATCAAAAATGTTGCACTGTATAATGAGACATGTGCCATTCATTACATTTGTATCTCTTTTATATTGAATTTTTTTTAAGGATCACTGTTTATAAGTTTTGAAATACTTTTTAGCTGCCATTTATTTGACATATAAAGAAGTTTACCCTAAGAGGAGTCGGAAAAATAGTATTGAAATCAATTAAATTTTTTAACGCAATTTCTCGCTCTCAACAATATGCTCAATTAAAAGTTGTATGAAAATACTTTTACATAATTTCCTATTAATATTTGTTCGAATGAATTTACTTTCACTTCATCGTTCTTGTTTTTTTTTTTGGAAAGTTTTCTTTACCCAAGTGACAGCTGCATATAAATTGAATTTATAGCGTATCAAGTTAGAAAATTAAATAAATTAAATTGAGAACATGATAGAGAGATGACAAGAATAACATACACGGATATGGAGAAAAATGCGTGCAGCTTGTTATGCACTAGCTAGTGTGTGGGTTGTGCATTCAACTGCACGATAACGCTACTCATGCGTGATTTTCTACAATATACAAACATGTATGCAGTATGCAAGCGTGCATATATGTTATGCTTTATTGCATATGTATGTGAGCACACATATTGATTGCTTGCAATTCTATTTGTTGCTTGCTTCTAAAGTCTTTCATTGTTCGCAGTTGTTTTCCGCTTTTTCGCTCACCCTCGACTACTGCCTGAACACTATTGATTGCTGCTCTTGTTGTGTTGGTGTTTATTTCAGTCACAGCTCGTTCATTGTGTTCACGTAAGCGCAATGGTTTTGTTGGTTGTATGGTTTGGTGAGCGTGAATTAAGCGCCAATTAAAATGTCACTACAGATTTCAAATCAATTCTGACGCGAGGGCAATGTTGGTGACAAGTGCGCATATGTAGGATATTATATATATCTATATATATAAACATATGTATATATTTGTAACCGCTGAAGCGATATTTGGCCGAGCTCCTCCTCCAGTTTCTCGTTTTGCGACTTGATGTTTTTGCCAACAAATGGAGGGACCTACAGTTTATTCTAAGCCGCCTCCGAACGGCCGATGGATTTTTATTTCATGTCAGAAATACACTCGGAGGGCTTGACATTCCCTTCCGAGGGGCGAACGCAATTATAAAAATTTATTTCCTATAATTTTGGATGGTGGTCGAACCTGTGCTCGAACCCAAGCCTTCCGAATGGCAGTACGCAATTCTAACCACTCAGCTATCGCGGTCGTAGGATATTACAGTTAGTAAAATGAAGCAGTAACAACAAGCTCGATAATTGCTCGCCCCAACGGCATTACCTGCAGTAAATGTATGCGCGAATTGCTTCTCCTTCATTTTACTTACTATCAAGTGCACTCAATCAAGCATATATACAAAATGGTTTATTCATGCAAATTTTATGAATTTAATGGATTTATAAGCCTGTGTGTTTGTTCTTGGACACCAACATAGATTACCGTAGTGTAATAATTTATTCCAAATTATTCCTAGAAATAGTCCTTTAAGAGTTAGTAAATTTCTATCAGGTAGACTTCTACACATGTTTGTATATATGTATGTATCTGCTTGTACTTTTTATAGATTGACAATTTTTAAAATCAATTATTACCTTCAATCTCGTTGAATTTCGCATTATTTTTCTGCATATTTATTTACACATAGCAGAAAAAGTCTGCGATCATCTAGGCATATTTTGTTTGCACTATGAAAAGTCGAAAAGAGTAAATCATTCATAAACTTTTTGTACATTATTTTATTTAGTTCAATAAAAATTAACTGATTTGGTACTTTGGTACCAATAATTAATATAAATTCAAAATGAGATCACATGTAAACAAAATTGTCACTCAAACCAAACAGAAAAAGTCTGCGTTCACTTCAAGAATAATGAAACTTAACCTTATGAAATGAAACAAATCTATTTTAAGTCAATAACTTGTTGGATATCCACGTCTCTTAATGAATCTAGAAGGCGGTTTTTAATTGAGCCAACAAGTTTGGTTGTTACTTCTGGGCTTATAGCTCCCCATTTCTCTTCAAGCGCGCTCCTAAGCACTCCCTGCCGGTTATCGTACGCTGCCTAGGCCTAACAATTTCTGCTGTGTGCTTCGGGCCGTTGTTCTGTTGGAAAATAAATTGTTCACCGAGTCACAGCATTACTACACTTTCCTTTAAATTTGTTTTCAAAATATTAAGATAACCATGCTTGCTCATGATCAACTCATTAAACTGAAATTTTCCTGCCATGTACCCCCAAATCATAGTACCTCCACCACCGTGCTTTACCGTAGGTACAAGATTTTGCTTTTCTAGAGCTATTCCGCTTTTACTTCAAATAATTTTACGGCCTTTTATTCCGAAAATGTAAAACTTACTCTCGTCTGAAAAAATAACCTTATTCCAAAACTCTGGAGGTTTGTTTAAGTGCTCCTTGGCTTGAGACGATTTACTCTCGATATGAAGGGTTTTCTCCGTGCGACTCTGCCATGAAATCCGGTTATTTTCAGAATTTTTCGTACCATATCTGGACATAATTTCTTTTGGTACTTTAATTCAATGTCTTTTGATAGTTGACTTGCTGTTAGACGTGGGTTAGACTTCACAAGAATGGTTGTGGGTTGCCCTCTTCTCATTCCGTCAGTTTAATTGGACGACCAGAACGTGGCTTAGACTAATAAGGTTTTATTTCTTTGAAGTTGTTTATTTACTCTCTGGACAGAGTAGTACTGTCTCCCAACAGTTTTTGCGATTTCCCGACTTTTACCATTCTGCCACAAACCAGCAATGATTTTCCTTTCGCCAATTTCTATTTCTTTTCGCTTTTGGTCCATAGTCGAAAAAATAATGAGTTTCTCCTATATTTATATACGCCTTAGCTTCTTCCTAATTGCGATTATTATCGTGTATCATTTAAAATTAAATTAAACACAAATTATTTGTATTTACAATATAGCAAAACATCGCTTTTTAAGGTGAACGCACAATTTTTCTGCCCAACTTACTTAAGTAGCGGTACTACAACCCCGTTAACTCAGAACGACGCAGTTAAAATTCTACAAAATTTTACTCAAATATTCTTCAAATTATTGTCTTCAAAATGAGTACTTCAAGGCGTATATGAAACATTTTCAAATAAAATAACTTCTTAACGTAACATATGTATTATTTTAATGACCTTTTAAGCCTATGTTAACCAATCTAAAACTGCAGATTTTCTGCTTGCCGGTCTTCAGCTTAGCTGAAATTCGGTATATGATTTAATTTCATGTTTCAACTGAAAGAAATCGAACGAAAACATTTTAGAATATTTGTTCCTAAAATTTGTGGAAGTGGCAAAAACAGCGAAAATTCAGAAATTAGCCCTATAACCTATATCATAAGTTGGCTTATAATTAACCAACTTAAAACGTCACTGGAAGGCTATTACGGTGGGCTATACAGTGGGTCACAGCTTATTTCATGCAAGTTCAATTATAAAAGTTGAAATGCTTTATTGGCAACAAAAGCACATATCGAAATAATTCAAGCTCGCACTTGTTGATGTGAATGTGTAGTTTATAAAACTCCATATTAGTTTTTAATTATTAATTAACAACTTACAAACAAACAAAAATTAGAAATATTCTTAATATTTAGTGTGATATTTGCTAGCTTTTATTTAATACAGCTTTTAGTCTAGCTGGCATGGGCTCCACTATTTTTTTATACTTTCTGTTCCGATTTTGTTCCACTCTTCCAAAATTGCACTTTTTAGTTGTTCCTTATTACTTAGGCGGTGTTTATGGATGTTATTTTCTAATAAAGACCATAAATTCACATACATGTGGACAATTCCATATTAGCCACGTCTGCACTATTGTCGTTTTGTGTATGGGATCGTTGTCCTGATAATACCGGAAATTTTGACGTATCCCAAGTTTATCGGCACTTTGGTGTAAATTTTGATATCACATCTCGGTATTGCATTTTCGCCACACATAAGCCATTCCATCTGAGCCAAAAAGATTGAACTTTGATTCGTCATTTATTTTACTTGCTTTATTAGTATTGAATATAAACTGATAAGTTTAATATGCATGAAATAAGCTGTGAGCCACTGAATATCTGTTGCATCATATTTGAAAACTTTCTCACAAGATACTTTTTAAAAATATTTTGCTCCATTTATTCAAAAAAAATAAGTTTCATATTACCAAAAAAATTTTGACCAAAAAATATAAAAAAAAAAATTAAATTAATGGTTTGAAATTCCTTGCTAACAGGTTTGTTCTACACTTCTCGTCATGCATTTAGCGCAGTGAATATAGTTATTTTTCCCCAAAGAATCTGGAATTGGTGACTGTAACTTAAAACAGTCCATACAGTTGATTGCTTTTCTGCCTACATCTTGCGAGTAAAATATTAACGATGAAAATTATATAAACTTGTGACTAAAACACGTTTTGCTGACTGTTAAGGTATGTGAATGGGTTCAAACTGATTTGCAAATAATTAACAGTAACATAAGCGTGAATTGCGGGACACGTTCATACATACACATACCTCTTATAACATCCAATGTTCAAATGAAAATTTCACATTTCTATTTTTTTTTTTCAAACAAAAATTTTGGACGAATGAGTAGGCGTTTCTAAACTTAAAACATTAAATTCGTTGAGGATTGAATATAAGGCTTCAGAACTTTTATTTTAACATACTAACATCTCTAAAAAAAATAACAAATACTCATCTATATACATATGTATGTATGTATATAAATATCAATGCAAATTTTGATGAGCGCCTATAACTTGAGAACCACCAGATTAAATTGCACCAAATTTTTAGGTGTTATAAGGAGATATTAGAAGAAGGTTAATGTGAAGATGTGAAGATTTCATGAGATTGGCGCAGCTGTTCCAGAGATATGACCCTTTCAATAAACATTGGTCGTTACCTATACAATAGGCATGAAACAGCAAAAAATACATGCAAAATTCCAAAATAGGCGTACATTGCGTTGTATGTATGTAATATTGAAAGAGAGAGAGAAAGAGTGAAAAAAATGAAAATGAAAATAAAATTAAAAAAAAATTTAAAAAAAAACTGATAGGAATAAAAAATTTCGATTAAAACAAATATTTTGATACAATTTTTTTTCGTTGAATACTACTTGGTCCAAAAATTTTGGGAATATGAAACGTATTTTTTGGAATAAAGGAAACAAAATCTTTTAGTATAATTTTTTGAACGAAAGCTTTTAGATCGTTTTTAAAGCATTGGCTTTTTCGTGATACCAAAGCTTCGTAAGAACGCTAACTATTCACCAACATACGACTTATTCTATAGGACCAGCTCCATGATATTCACAGTTTTTGCCACGTCCATAACTTTGAGGGAACATTTCGAAATCAAAGTCTATTACAATTAAACAGTATATTCAGGTTATCGTGGTTTATAAGAAGTTTGGGGGAATTTTTAAATGGAGGCGTAACATCTCCCATACTAACTAATATATAAAAATTGGTGAACGATTGATTTCTTACTTTATAACTTGAGAATAGTTTCATGGTTTATGTGAAATTTGTTCATCACACAATCTGTTAGCTTAGAATTTCAGAAAGGCTTTACCGAATACAACCAAATTTACACATCAAATTTGAGATAGTTTATGTTTTCTAAAATTTGGAAAAGTTTGCTTGACATCTCTAATTTTGTGACGAGAATTTCAAATAAAAAGGACAGGCAAAAAAAGTGGCAGTATGATGCAAATCCCCGTACTAAGGACAGGCAAAACAAGTGACAGTATGCCGGAAATTCCCCTTAAAAAGGACAGACGAAAAGAGCGGCTGCAGCTATCCCAGGCAAACGAATAATCAGTCTATTCTTCACCGCGTGAACAGAATATTTGGGTCATTTTCAGGTATAAAATAGCGGCAGCCGCTATAATTGGAGAGACGAGTAGAAAAAGTAGAGGCGCTAACATTGCTGTGAGCTGTGTGTTTTAGAAACGGATAAACTGATTGAAACGAACAGATCTTTTGAGTTTTATTTAGCAATCTAGTGATCGGATTCTACGAATTGGGAAATCATCGAAGGTGGCTACGAAAAACGTTACAATATGTATATAAATATATAAAGCGGCGTCAATAGCCGGGTGGTTAGCATTACGTACGGAATGTTAGGGTTCGAATTTAGGTTCGAACAACATCTAAAATTATAGAAAATTAAGTTTTCTAATTGCGGTTGCCCCTCGGTAAGAAATATCAAGCCCTTCTAGTGTTTTTCTAACATGGAATGAAAGCTTCTCATAAAAATCCATATATTTTTGAATCCATATATTAAACTGAAGAGATTTTTGAATCAAATCAAAATCAATCAAATTTGTTTAGATAAGGAATTATACAATATGGTTATCAAGTGTAAGATATTTAGGTAGGTTTTATTAGAAAATATTTGGTATAAGGGTTTTCAACTGCGTGATGATGGTTTTATTTGAAAGGTTGATTTCACAAGTTAAATAAAACACATTTTGTACTCGTATCCAAATAGAGAGATATCAAAATGTTTTGAAGAGGGTTGTAACTTATTTGAAAATTTTTCGGCATATGGCTCAATTGTTTAACAGTGAAATATATTTTTGATTATTTCTGCTTCATGTTTGGAAATTTTTATTTACGACCAGAGGAAAGCCTCTCAAATACGGATCTGAAGCTGCCTAGTTTGCAAATGCCAAAAATGCAGAAGCGAAACTAATTGGTTGGCGTGAATGCATAATGGAACATAAAAAATCGTTCGAGGATTCTTGATGGAGATTTTCGTTGAATTGTGTTAAACCATTCGGGAATATATTGGTATAGTAAAAAGAGAATTCCCTAAAATAGAAAAAAAAATAGAAAATAAGAAAATTGAAATAATAAATTTATGAAATAGCATAAATCATTAAAACTTTAATATGAAAAAAGAGGTCTTCAAAGAGTACTGATAATAAGAAGTTATGGTCCTGAAATTCGCTAAGCATATACAATTTCTGGATGAAAACAATCGTTTGTGACGAACCCAAAACCGGAGCTTAGTTTAACTGTCTGCTGTTAAGAAACTTGAATAAATGTAGACTGATGTAGAGGCAGGTAGCTGCTGCATAAAAGTGCGAGATACTACATCCTAATTAAGATATCAGGAGAAGATGTGAGTTGTCTATCTCTGCTTTGTTAAAGAAGGTACGCTGAGGAACTACCAACCTTTGGGAAGGTCGTGGTGAAGTGATATTTCCCGCCTTTATGAATAAACTCCTACTAAGGGGAAGGTATTAGCGAATGCTTACCAATATGAAGTTTTATTCATTTAGTGATTTCGAAAGTGCAGAACTGCATTTTGACATCTGTTAAACTTAACTGTCAAACCAAACATGTTTTGTTTCATTTAAAGTCAGGCATTTTTGATAAATGGCTCGCTTAACAACCGCAAAAGGCGTTCAAATTGTTGAAACATACTCCAAAAGTAGTGATTTAAATATGATCAGAGGAGATTATGGTGCACATAATCGTCAAAGTATTCAAACAATTGGAAAATTTTTAAGGAAATTGGAAGAGACTGGATCGGTTACAGATATTGTAAGGCTTTTGCATAATCGTTTTGCTTATTCCACCTCAAAAACCGCTGTAGCGCACATTATGTCATATTTTGCACTTGGACTTACACCTACATCCATATAAAGTCCAGCTTCCACAATAACTGAAGCTAAATGACCATTCACAATGCCATAGTCACGTCGATTGGGTGCTTGAACAACAAGCAGTGGACCGGGATTTTTTCAACAAAACTTTCTTCAGCGACGAGGCACATTTCTCATTCGGAGGATCAGTAAATAAGCAAAACTTTCACAGCTGGTGTTCCGAGAAACCGCAAAAAATTGAAAAGAGGCCATTACAGCCAAAAAAAAGCTTACTAACTGGTGCGCTCTTTGGTCCGAAGGCGTGATTGGACTTACTTAACGATGAGACTGTCACTGTTATTTCAGAGCGTTATGGTCGTATGAAAACCTACTTTTTTTGACTACACAGCTTGTGCTATTTGATACCATTGGACTGTTTTTGAGGGGTTACTTCAAGGACCGTGTTTCTGCGGATAAACCTTTTACTCTTGAGTACTTTCAAGCCAACATTCGCCAAGTTACGGCATAGATACCGCCTAATATATGCCAAAATTGCTCGAAAACGATTTGAAGTTTGCAAAAATTCACGTGGCGGTCATTTGAATGACGTAGTCTTTCACATATAATGACAAGTTTCAAACTTTATAATAGAAAAGGAATTCTATGCAAAAAAAAAAAAATTATTTTAAATGCATTTTATTCACGATTATTTTGCAAACCGCAAAATGAATGGCCCGTTCCATTAAGTCCAATATCAAGACGGAATAGACAAAATCGAACACCAAAATTTTTACTTTTTTGAAGGGCATGAAATCCGGGGAGTGAGCTTAAGCATCGTAAACATATTTTTCTTCTCTTCTGTCAGGCTGCTGACACAAGTATTCAACGCGGATCCTATGTTCTGCCATAAGTCTAACAGCAAATTTACTATCTATTTATCTTCTCAATGACGGGAATGGACATTTCAGGTACCAAGCCCCAAATTGTTGTTCTTTGCCGACTTGAGTTCGTTTAACTTGGATGGTCCGAATCTCTAGCGAAAATGCGCGGCAATAAGTTTTGTGCGAGGCCTTGAAGCTCAAGGTTGCGCACGGATTGGTTACCTCATATTGTGCTCAGGGAGTGCTCACTAGGACATAGATTTTTTAAATTATAAGCAAAATATGTATGCAAATTGAAGTTTAAAATTTATTGCTAAACTCAGCTAATAAGTCATTTAAAGCTGCATAATATGAATACTGCATTTCACACATTCATTTACAATTTGTCAACGACTTTTAAATTAACTAAGAAAAATAGCAGATTTACGTGCTGAAAAGAATTTCGTCTCGAAAGATATGCTTTAGAAATGTTTGCATATGTATTGAGTGAAATTTTCACGTACCAGTATGTCTGCACGTGCGATGCGCTGAATGATTTTCATAGAGATATTCACATATCTATTCACTTTGTAGAACATTTTTCATCCACGTTTTCTGTCTTTGCCGTAGTAGAGCATAGATTTAAAAACTTCTGCCTTACACTAATGTCTACAAATGTACTTGCTTAGGTATATATGCATATATTTAGATATATTCGCATATATATTGACAGTGAAGTATGCAAGTTCATTGCTTTAGTATGCGCCTCTCGCTATTCTATAAGTTTTTGGCGTCCATCGAATTGACATTCAACATTGAAATTGAAAAGTGGAAAAAATTCAATTTTTTCACATTATTCGCGCAAGCGCCATGTAATCAACTCATCGAAGTATGTACTTACTATAGGCAATACAAACCGACTAAAAAACTGTGACCGACTTTGCAATCTAGCTTTCATCAGACAACTTTTTTTTTACATATAAGTACGTATTTATATATGTGCGAGTTTGTGTATTTGTTTATATTGAAATGTGCGGTAACGGCATTTCCATTCAATTTTCACCACATTGCATTTGTATGTGATTTTTTGTCATCGATTTTCTTGTGTTGGTTGTTTTGCCCGCAAATATTGAAGTGGCGTATTCGTGGCAAACTTTTTGGCGTTCACACTTGACGCTACTTCAATTAAATTGAAATCACCATAAGAGTTATTCAGTTGCTATTGGCGAAGTTGGTGACGTTATATATTTGTGTGTGTGTGTATGCTGTTTGCGCATATTTGCAGATTTGGTCATTTTAACGGATTTTACACACACACACACACTTACATACAAGTTACAATTGCATGCTATACAAATATTTTCTTGGCATTATGCCAATTTTCAAATTGATTTCGTAATGACATTTGTTGATTTACGATAGTTGGCGATTAAATCGTTAGTAAATTGCATTGAACTTTCATGCTTTCGATTTAGAATTTTTAAATTTTTAGCTTCTATATCTTCCAATTGAAAATTGAGGAAAGGAGTTAATTAGAGTCACTAAGTGCTTCCAGATCAAAATAAACAAAATAAAAAAATTCAATTAAAATAAAAAAGAATAAAATAAAATAAAGTAAATATTTAATAAAAATAAATAATATTAATTAAAAAAAGATAAAATAAAATGAAATAAAATGAAAAAGAATAGAGTAAAATAAAATAAAACAACTAAATAAAAAAAATGAATATGAAATAAACTCAAATAAAATTAAATGAAAAAATAAAATAAAATAAAATAGAATAAAAAAGTAAAATAAAATGAAATACAAAAAAAAAAAAAAAAAAAAATTTAATTAAATGAAACAAAAGAATATAAAATAACATAAATTACGCATACACAATGAGCATAGCCTAAAAGAAAAAAGGATTTGAAGTTTAATGTCTCTTTCATATTGTATGTAGTCGAATGAAAGTTGAACAAACTGTGACACCAAAAAAAGTCTAAAATATGTAAAACAAGTGTTTATATAAGTATGTTTAGGTATACTTTGAAGAAATGTTTTTGTATGCATTTTGATAGTTATTTTTCTATGTTTTCTATAATAAATAGACTCCCTGAAGAAGATACAATAATGTATCGAAAATAAATTGTCGAAAAGTTTCAAATACACAACACAAAAAATTAAATACGCATTGGCCCAACATATAAACTAAATTTGGGACATTTAATCTTTTATAATATTTTATTTTATTTAACTGTGTTTTATTTTACTTTATTTTATTTAATTTAATTTAATTTATTTTATTTTATTATATTTTTTTTTTTTATTTTATTTTGTTTTATTTTTTTTATTTTATTCTATTTTATTTTATTGTATTTTATTTTATATTATATTTATTAATTATTTATTTTATTATATTTTATCTTACTTTATTTTATTTCACTTTATATTATTTTATTTCATTTCATTTCATTTTGTTTTATTATATTTTATTTTATTTTAATTTATTTTACTTCATTTCATTTTATTTAATTATATTTTATTTTATTTTAATTTATTTTATTTTATTATATAGTTTATTTTTTTAATTTAATTTTATTTTATTTTGATTATATTTTTATTTATTTTTTATTTTATTTTTATTTTTATTTTTTTTATTTTTTTTTTTTTTTTTTTTTTTTTTATCTTATTTTATATTTTTGTATTTTATTTTGTATTATACTTATTAATTATTCATTTTGTTTTATGTTATTTTATTTTATTTCACTTCATTTTGTTTTATTATATTTTATTTTATTTTAATTTATTTTATTTCATTTCATTTTATTTAATTATATTTTATTTGATTTTATTTTATTTTATTTTATTTTATTACCAAAAAATTCTAGGTCATTATGCGATGCACAGATTTTCTTAACTCTTCATTCTTAAAATGTCGTCATATGTTGTTTTGAGATAAACTCTCACTATATTTACTTCTATTGCTCCTTACTAACTATTTGTGATGTTATTATAATGCTTATGAAATGTACTTGCGTACATACTTGTAGTTAACAAGTCCAAATATTTATTTACATTTTCGTATAAATACTCACATGGAAATATTTTTTGCTACAACTTTATTTAGACGATCGCAACAGGCTACGCCATGCAATTAGCGTCATCTATCAGTCATTATTTCATTTTGGTATTGCACAAATTGCATCAGCTGTGAAAATGCCGCTAGGCGCTTTTGTTTACACTTTGTAAATTTTGCGCGATAATTTGTGTTGGATAGCAGAAGCGGAAATTGGATAAATTTGCAATCGTGAGTGAGATAATAAAAACTATTTTAATAAAAAGTGTGTGAAAATATTCAGTTAAGAAGAGATTTCTTTGTTTATTATGTGAAAATTTTGTGTGTTTTATTTTCAATCGGCGCAGCGGTGCGGTTGTGTGTTCTGTGGACTAGGGAAAAAGTTCATCGAGTTCATTTTATGTCAAAGATAATTCATTTTTTAACTGCTACAACTGGGTATCTATATGTAATAAAATTGTGGAAATTATGTTCAGCTGTGATAAATTAACTCATCTGATTGTCAAATTTAGAAAATGCAATTGCAATCAAAGCGGATCATGAAGGTGCGACGCAGTGTTTGTCGTTTCAGCCAACGGGTGGGTGAGTGTGTTGATATATGTATATGACATTTCATATACAATTTTCCAAGTGCCTTAACGCTTCTGTATATAGAGTAAAAGACAAATTACCAAATTTCAGCTTTGCAAAATAATCTCATAAATCTAACCTCTAAATTAGTGTCGCATTCAAGTTAATCACGCAAAATACCAAATTCTTTTATACATGCTTTGTTAGCTGATTGTCTATAATTTGTGACCGCATTAAAGGTTTAGTACAACAGAAAAATTTCTAGCTTATTTGTCTCTACAAGTCAATGAACTTTTATTTTGTGATGCATTAAAACCGCTTGAAGGGATTAAGGCACGATTTATAAGTTGGAATGAATGTGTGAGTGAATGAGTGAGATACAAGCGACTAAATAACGAAGTGTTGTGGGTTAAAAAAAAAGTGAAAAAGAAAAATCCAAATTGCATTTACTACGATTGATAAGAAGCACATAAAAGAGTCCCAAGCGAATGTACGCAAATTAATTTGCACAATAAATAAGAAAATTTGAAAATGTACAATCATTTGTTTTCGCGCCTAACCAGTATGGATATTTAAAAGGCAAATATATAAAATGTTGCCCTTTAGTTTTCTTATTAAAAAAAAAAATAAAAAATAAAAAAAAATAAAATAAAATAAAAATAAAAATAAAAATAAAATAAATAAAAAAATTAATCCACTGTGTTTTTGTTTATATTTTACTTGTGTGGTGTATTGCTAAATTGATACGATTGGCAAACACAATTGCTCATCCCTGATAACACCTTACTTTGCCACACATGAAAGAGCAACAAATTGAATAAAAAGCAAAACAAATTTTGAAAATTTTGTTTGTATTGCTATAGGGTCTTCCAATAAGAATGATATGATTTCTTAAAAAAAAAAACACACTAATTGTTAAGGAAATCCAAATGTTTTTTTTTTAATGTGATGTACAATCGATACAATTAAGTTCTGAATATAAAATCATTCAAATGGCCTCCACGACTTTTTTGCAGAATCGAATTCGATGAACCCAATTTTTGAGCACTTTTTCCATTAAATCAAGTCGTATGTCATGAATAGCACGTTCAATATTGACTTTTAAAGCATGAAGAGATTCTGGTTTATTGCTAAAGACTAATGACTTCAAATAACCCCACAAGAAGTAGTCTAATGGTGTTAAATCCCATTTTCTTGGAGGCCATTCAATGTCAGAATTTCTTGAAATAATCGAATCTCCAAACCTTTCTCGCAATAACTCCGCTGTTGCATGTGCTGTGTGGCACGCAGTCCCCTCTTGTTGGAATCATATATTGTTAGATCAACTTCTTCCAATTGTGGCCATAAAAAGTTGGTTATCATCGATCTACAGTGCTCTCCATTGACAGTAACGGTGCTACCAGCTTCATTTCGAAAGAAGTACGGACCGATGATTCCACCAGACCAAAAACCACACCAAACTGTCAATTTAGGTGAATGTAATGGTTGTTCATGAATAATTTGTGGATATTCTTCGCACAAGAATCGACAGTTTTGCTTATTTACCGCACCGCTCAGATGAAAGCGAGCCTCATCGGAGAAGATGATTTTCTTAAAAAAATCCTGATCGTTTTCAAGTTGTTCCAAGGAAAAATCAGCAAATTCATGATGTTTATTGTAACATTACTGAATGCATTGAAAAAAAAAGACAGATCATGACATATTAAAAATGGCCAAAACGACAATTAGAAATCTTATCATCCCTATTGGAAAACCCTTTAGTTGCTCTTTAGCATTTTTCTTTAAATTTATTCTCTTAACACTAGCCGCACATAATCGTCACTTTAACTCAAAATTTTAACCATCAAAGTATTCCTAATGCAAAAGCGATTAACTGCGAATAAGCATTTGTATTAGTGTTTATTACGCAAATGAAAAGGCGCTGAAGCGAATAATATAAATTGAAATGATTTGAAGGGATTACAAATAAAGCACAATTTTAGTGAGGATTCCGACCAACAAACAAAACAAATAGACAAACATACAAACAAACAAAAACAGATATATACGGCCAAGTAAGCAGCTAAGCTAAAGCCGTCCAAAGCGTAAAACAGACAGGCAATCACAATTACCGTCCACCCAATTGCTTTGCTTGCTACACCTACACACCTACGCTATTAATTTCCATCTAATCTACGCAAAGCATTTGTAAATCGCATCAGAAAAGTCACAACCTCAAGTCACATTGTAAACGCATCTAACAAATTGTGATGAAGAAATAAATGATAAAAAGAAAAAAGATTAACGTAAAATGGCGTAAGAGCTTTGGCACGTCTAAGTAGTGGTGTGGACCGAGATTATGTTGAAATGATAAAAAATGCCTTATTTTACAATTTTGTTCTTCATCGTTAGTCTTCTTCGAAGCTTGCTCTAACTTTTCGCTTCGCCAATTCGAAATTGACTTTATCATTGCTGTCGGCCTGGATTTTCAGAGTACTTGCTTTTTTTCTTTTTTTTTTCTTTAACCTTCAACTCATTTCGCATTTAAAAAATTTGCATGCCATTTTTAACCAGCTTTCTATGCTTTTCGTATTATTTTTTGTTTCTGCCTAGTTGATATGAATTTCGTTTTATTTTTATTTCTAAACATACAAACTACATACATATACTTTGTGTTCATTCGACTTCGCGTTAAATGCCTTCCTTGCAATGGGAAACTAAATTGGTATCTAAAACTTCTAGTTCTGAACTGGCATTTAAAGAACAAATTAATACCAGTTTTTTTAAGGATTAGAACAATACCAGTCCTTTTCGTTGAAAAACATAATCAGTATTTATTATTCTAGTCCAGAGCTAGTATTTATTGAACTCTTACACATGGAACGTAGAACAGATGGGAAATATAGAGCTGGTTGTACTGTACATAGTTTATTTTCAACACAGAATATGTGCGAAACTACATACAACAAGGTCAAAAGTAGAGCTGATACAAGGCCAATGCCATACTGCAGAGAGAGAGAGAAAAAATACTGGAATATAAAGGACACTGAGAGTTGAAGTGGCAAGTGAGACCAATTTGCAGACAAAAAAATTTCAGAGTGTGAAATGCGTTGTTATGAAGAGCTTGAGAAGCTCGAAGACAGGCGTAAGCATCGAAATTTTTATGAAAAAATGTCGCGCCTTACAAAAGGCTTCAAGACGGTAGCATACTCATCTAGGCCCAAGTAAGTTACCGAGCGACTAATGCCCGGAGTATACTGAATCTATGAATGGAACACTCTCATTGCCTACGCAATGGTACTGAAATTGAAACACCAGGAGATCACAAATCCCTTTCCTCAACCGATGACGTTCCATTACCCGACTACGAAGAAGTCCGAATAGCAATTTCTCGCTTAGATTTGCTCTTCGCTGCAGCAGGTTGTGGCTTACCTACTGAGCTCTTCAAATATGGCGGCGAAGAACTGACAAAGTGCATGCACTACAATTATTATTAGTTATAGCGGGATAAGCCTTCCTAAGATGCTGGAAAAGACCCGTGATAAATGAATCGACACACACCACCACTTCGTCGATTTTAAAGCTGCCTTCAATAGCATGAAAAGCAGTTGCCGCTACTTGTCGGGTCTGAATTTGGTACGCCGAGCTCCATCAGAAACGGGAAGGACCTTTCTAAGCCATTCGATATTAAGTGCGGTTAAAAATTGAGATCCAATGGATAGTTACTCGTCCCGACAGGTGCTACTTTGGACTGAATAAGGAATTGAAAAGTACTCACCGTTGAATACAGAGAAAGACCTTCCCTCCATAGGAAAGATCAGGTAGAGAAGAATCCGGCTTCAGATGGCTCCGAACGGCTGAGAGGAGAAATGAATGGCGCGCTGTTGTTAATTCGACTATAGTCGAGTAAGCGGTATCCACGCCAAGAAAGAACTAGAAAGAATCAGTAATTTAAGATGCCTAAATGAACTGGTAATCTACTAGTATGAAGCCGATGAATGCTTGTAAAATATCAATCGCCAACACTAGAATATGTACATAACTAATAGCTCTCACTGCATGGTTATTGTTAGTCTGTAATTTTTATATTTTGAAGAACTACACATCACGCCGCTTTGCACAATTTCGCAGTTCATTAAGCAGCTTGGCAGCTTAGCAAGAAAATAGGCTTTTGTTCATTCTTGTGTTTACCTGTCCAAAAACGTTGCGAGCCGCGCATCATTAGCTTCATTGCTCTTGGCTTTGATGTTGCACCGAAAATAGGTGTTACTGGCCAATAACCATGTGGGTGTATTTTATTAAGGATTTTCTATATTATCCATTACCATTTATAGCAAGAAATTTAAGTATTTAAGGTTCAAATTTAATATGGAAGAGGCAGATGAGGCAGTTACAAAATGTTAGCTTAGTGGCATTTAAGATATGTAGGTAAGAGTAACAGTGTTAAATAGAACTGGTAGCGCTTCTCGTTACTCCATTTAGGGGAATACAAGAAATGAAGCCATCAGTGTCCGGATAACACTCAAGAATGAGTTAGACTACTCTACTAAACAGCATGACACTGATTACTGGCAAGGATCATTAGATTGTATCCTTCATTAGAGCTCTCATTCAAGTTAACAGGCCGAAATAAGCGCAATCACGGGTGTTGTTAAATACATTGGAATCGAGTACTCAGATAATGATATTATCATCTACAGCGATAGTCAAGAAAAAGTTCTAGGCTCGATCACGAGAAAACTCTAAAATCGCGCTGATCTGTCACAAATGCCTTGAGGAGATGAGTGAACAGAATGTACTATTCCTGCTTTGTGTTCTTGGTCACGGAAACATAGAGAGGAATTACAAGGTAGAGGCACTTACTAGGTTAAGGGCGAATAAGCAGATTATTTTGTATAAAAAACGCATAGGTATGGACCTTCTCACATGCAAACTGCTATTAAACAGGTCACTTTAAGGTGGCGACAAAATTTTGACTTTCAAATGTCAAGGCAAACTTTCGCTGAAATGGGAACTAAGAACGTTGAATGGATTATACACTCTGAAAAAGAAGGACACGTCAAAGGTAATTGAGATTGTAACGGCATATTGTCTTTTAGGACGCCGCAGAGAAAAATTAGTTTCCAGCATCTTAAAATGCTGCAGCAGCTGCAGGAATGACAAGGAGGAATAGAGGATTTTATACTTATTACGCGATAAAAATAAATTCACGAGGAAGTCTAAGTGGATGGAATAGGAACCCTAATGTCAGAGCAAATTTTTCGCATGTCGGCAAACACGCCTACTTATCTACCTACTTAATACCCTGGATAATGGCAAAGGGAACATTAACACGTTAATTATAATATGAGTAGTTTAGTGAAATTCAAAGCAACTTTTTTAAGTAATCTCTCAGTGCCTAATCTTTCCATCTGTTCAAGATTCTTCAACACATTTTTCTAAAACAAACCTTAATAAGAGTCATTAAATGCAGCTAAATACAATTTCATTTCATCCTAAGTTCACTTCGAGTTCTCACCAGGCATTTTCTTAATGGCAATTCACGGCAGTTAGACTTGTGATTTGTTCGGATCTCCATCGTTGTACTTGGCTGGCAGAAGAGATGTAACTAACTAAACACTTTTCTTATGAACTGTACCGCGTTTGTGAGTTTGAAACAAAAATTTCTCGGATTGCATACGTTTACCATCTCGAAGAAATTAAAAACCAGTGGAATTAGGCGAATTTGTAGGTTTGTAACATGCACCAAGCAAATCACAGGATATATTGTTTTGATCTTTGTGACACAACAACGGGCGTATTTTATATCTGTGTGGCAATCTCAAATTTTTTATGTCTGTGATCTCACTGACGAAGCCTTGCTGAATGTTACTGTCTACTATCAGATGAGGACAATTCGCATAGGAATTGAATGCTACAGTACCCACACTATCCCCTAGCAATTTCGTACATTTTTTCCTCTCGTCCGCATTTGGCACGAGTTGTGACGAAACCCCCTTAAGCTCTCTTATGATCACTTGATTTACTCTATGGTAGGCTCAAAGGAAACTAATACATTTCGGAACTCTATGTGTTTATGCCTGCAACACTGCTGTGCTGCAACAGTCTCGCACACAAATGTCACTGCTATATTGGAAGGAAACATGACAAATAATTTTTCAAATTTTGAGTCCCGTTATATATTCCATTTAGATTTCCACCTTCTGTGGAATCTATAATAGGCCGATTTTCATTTTTTATAGGTTGAATTACTGTGGAAGTTCGACACCTCCTCTGACGATACTGATACGATGATTGGACAATTTTGATATGTGCTCCCAAATCCTTTGTAGATGGTCACGTGACACATCGTTCACAAATCAGCCATTTTTTTTAACTGAGAGAGCTGTCACGAGACCTCTTCCTTCCTTTGGCGTTTAAGGATCTCTTGAAAGACGATGTGTAAACGTGAATTTTTTTAAGAAAATAAGTAAGCATTAGTCATGGTGCTTAATACGACATTCGGTGCTCTATTATCCGCGGTGACATGGTCAGTCCAATGTTTGGTGATCATTTCCAGGGTTTGGGGTCTTCAAGAACTCTGTGTTATAGTGAATTTTACGAATAAAGAGCGGTTAAGAACATTTGGCTTCATTTGTATAGGTTTTGTTGTTGTTGATTTTGTTTTTGCTCAACCCCATCCTGATACAAATTCAAATTCAGTCTTTGACTTCGAGGTTAACTAACAGCAGATCAAGGAAACGGCATGTTACGACGAGTACGGAGCAGAATGAGAAGAGTGTCAATTGAGTGGGTTTTAGTGCGCAAGCAAAGATATGGTTAGTGTTGCGTGGAGACATTAAATATGTCGACTCAACTTTGAATAGGTAGAAATTGAGTCTACTATCAGATTTAGGCCATCTACACCTTGATTGTACCAGTATAGATCGAGTCTAGTTGACTTGATATTCTTTATTGGCGCAGAGAAAGATATTTGGCAGCACACGGAGGGCTATAAAGGGTTTATGACAATTTTATGTTAAGTTAAATATAGAAACTAATACGGCACCAGATGTATATTCCTTGCAAATATTTTACTCTCATTAATTTATTAAAATAAAATATCAAATTTAACTGCCAAAAGATCTCTCCTCATAAATCTGCATCCTCGTACGATATAAATTGATATCACATTACATTCAAAATGCATCCTTTGACGCAATTTGGTTAAATAAATTGCAAAAATTGATCAACTTTCAAAGAAATGAAGACACATGCAGGCTTTGTCATATACATATATACATACATATAACTAGTACATGCATAAATATTTTCTACATACATATGTACATATGTTCACACACATCTGTTTATTTAAGTATAAAAATATTTTCTTATCCTCATTTTACACATCTTTTACAAAGTAAATATATGTATGTAGTTGTGCATATGAATGTTTGTACGCACTTACATACATATAAAATGGCATGCAAAGTACGTAAGTACGGTCAGGAACATATTTTTTCTAAGGCCAAACTAAATGAAACAATGCCATCATGAAATTCTCAAGTTGACAGACTACTCTCCAGCGTCGTTATAATAATTGTTCAAGTGCAACGAATCAGTGAACTATGAAATGTTGGAAATTGTGTTGCTGTATATCAAATGGAATATAATAATAATCTCTATTTGCCTGGTTAATGAAGGACTTTGGCAGCAAAGTTTTAAGATGTCTTCAGATGATTATGCATAAAATCGATTTTCTAAAATTTGTTAAGAAAGTGCATTAACAATTAAAAAAATGCAACTATTTCGCATGAAAGGCATGCATTTAAATAAAAATATAATAAAATATAACCAAATGAGTTAAACAAACAAACTTGCTATGGAAGAACCATCATTTGGGTTTTGCATATTTTACTTAAAAAAATATACAAAAAAATTAAGAGAAGCTTTTATCAAGTTAGTAAAAAAAAAACTTAAAAAAATTTGCAGAACACTTTTCTTTCATTTACTTTTGCCATTTGTTGTATAAACATACTACATTTTCGCACTAATCCGTCAATGATGCCATTACAACTGCTTAAGACTAGAAACGTGCTCTGAATTTAACATGCACTGAAACTTAGTTACTTCCAACAACAAACAAACAATTAATTTAGCTGTCAGTCAGTCTATGAAGCAGCTGGTACTTGAATAATGCCAGTACGTATGCTCTCATACACATGCATCTTTTAATTATTAGTCACGCAAGCAATTTCCCTTACGCGTTACGCGCACATGTGCATGTAGTGCATATATCATAACTCAACGTTGAATGTACGTACACCTATACTCCTCCGAAAAAAACAACCATCACTCATACGCCCCGGCAGCTTGGTACAACAAGCTTTTAATTGCTAACACAAATGAACGTGAGATTAAAAGTCATAATTATCTGCATGCGAAATTGTGAAGAGTTTAGTGGTACAGGAAAGCAGGAGCTTAACTTTTCCCGCGATTTATGAACCCAAGTGAAAGAGTATGCATGAATTTCATAAAATTGATAAAATTAGGGCGCCCGAGTATCAAACAATTAGTTCAAAATTTTTTGGCTTTTTTTTAGTATTATTTTAAATAAATATTTCGCCATAATTGTAAATAATAAACAATAAATAATTAATCAAGAACATAAATCATTAAACTCAAATTGTAAATCATAAATCATAAAAAATCATAAATAATAAATCATAAATAATAAATCATAAATTATAAATCATAAATCATAAACCATAAATGTTAAAACATGAAATATAAAACATAAATTATAAATCATAAATCTTAAATCATAAATCATAAATCATAAACCATAAATCATAAATAATAAATCATAAATTATAAATCATAAATCATAAACCATAAATGTTAAAACATGAAATTTAAAACATAAATAATAAATCATAAATCATAAATCATAAATCGTAAATCATAAATCATAAATCATAAATCATAAATTATAAAAAAAAAATCATAAGTCATAAAACATAAAATATAAATCGTAAATCATATATCATAAATCATAAGAAATCATAAATCATAAATCATAAATCATAAATCATAAATCATAAATCATAAATCATAAATCATAAGGCATAAATCATAAACCATAAATGTTAAAACATGAAATATAAATCATAAATTACAAATGATAAATCGAAAAATTATAAATCATAAATCATAAATCACAAATCATAAACCATAAATCATAAATCATAAATCATAAATCCTAAATCATAAATCATAAATCATAAATCTTAGATACTAAATCGTAAATCATAAATGTTAAATCATAAACTATAAATCATAATTCATAAATCAAAAATCATAAATAATAAATTATAAATCATAAATCATAAATTATAAGTCATGAATCATAAATCATAAATCTTAAACCATAAATCATAAATTGTAAATCATAAATCCCAAATCGTAAATCATATATCATAATTCCTAAAAAACCATAAGTCGTAAATTATAAATCATAAATCATAAATCATAAATCACAAATCATAACTCACAAATCATAGATCATAAATCATAAATCATAAATCACAAATCATAAATCATAAATCATAAATTATAAATCATAAATTATAAATCATGAATATCATTAATCATAAATCATAAATCATTATTCATAAATCAAAAACCCATATATCATGTACCGTAAATCATAAATCATATATCCTAAATCATAAATCGTAAATCAAAAAAATTCATAAATCATAAATCATAAGGCATGTATCATGCATTATGAATCATTAATAATGAATCACAAATCATAAATCATAATCAAAATAATATTCAAATGTGATTTTGAATGTTTTCTCACAAAGCATTACTGAGAATTTTTTTAAATTCAACTCTCAAACTTTTCTTCAAAATAATTTCTTAAACAGATTTCTATCTGCTTTTTCAGGTCACTGCTCAATAACATTAATTAGTTTCTAAGCCGGGTATATTTATAGAGTTATTCGTCTTCGTCTTGGTCTGTATTCACGCTCTTTGATAGGGTTAGAGTTTTACTCGTTCTCCCATAATTTATTTTTAATTTGCTTTTATACTCTTTGTTGTTTAGAGTTCTATCGCTTCCTTTATTCCATTATACTGTATTTTGTATATTTTCTTCTTATGTTTGTTAATTTCACGTATAGAATTTCAGATGTATTTTTCATTTATTACAATTCTCTGTAAATAAAGTAATACCCAACATGTTAATATGTAAATGTAAACATCTTTATACTCGTATGTACACATAGGCTGATATTTACTGAATTTGCTACTCGATATGAGTTTTGTGAACTTATTGTCTCACTTTCTTACCCTTTTCACATGGAAGAAACTCGACGGGTATTGAACTTCACTAACATTGATTAAAAGTTTTTTCATTCTCTTTCAATTTAGCACTTAAAATGTTTTTATTAAACCCTTGTCATATACTCAGTCATACTCACTAATACTCACTCATACTCGTAACACACTTTTGCACTCATATCGCTTTTAACGTTATTAACAGTCAAATGAGTTTTCAGGGAATTTGAGCAATACATAACATATGTATAACTATATAGATTTGCGGAAAAAATTAAGTTCTGCTTAAACTCATGTCAGCAAATTGCGTATGTTTAGAAATTCTACAGAAAGAATTGTTCGATCATAATTTAAACTTCGAAAGAAGAAAATACATGTTTTTATACCTTTCAAGTACATGGAATGGTTATTAAGTTTGGTTCAAAGTATGCAAGTAACAGAAGAAAATATAGGCCCTCAAAATTTATACTGCTCCTATCAGATTGACGAGCTGAGTTTATTTGGCCATGTTCGTCTGTCCGCCTATTCTTCTGTCTATTTGTCCGTTTTTGTGTGTTTGAAACCAAACTAGTTTTTGAGACATTTCAGCTAAGCTTGATAGGCAAATGCACTTATAGACTTAAATGTTCCTTTGTCGGAACCCGCCAGATCGGACTACTATAGCATATATACGGAAGATTTTCCAGATTTGTACTTAAGACCGTGAAATTAGGTATATTCGACAGTTATAACATAAAGCCCCCATACAACCGATTTGTTCAGATGTGAGGCTGTGGTCAAAACTCAATCAAAAAAGCATCTAGGACCGTGAAATTGGGTATTTTACACACATATTATAAATTACATATTAATAGTGAAAATCGTCGAAATCGGAATACTATATCATATAGCCCCCATACAACCGATTTGTTCAGATATGAGGTTTGAGTGGAGTTTTGCGTTAAAATTCCGTCAAAGAAGAATCTAAGAGCGCGGAATTTGTTGTTCTACGGAGGCAAATTAAAATAAACGTTGGTACTACAAATCACCGAAATCAGGATACTATATCATAAAGCCCACATACAACCGATTTGTTCAGATATGAGGTTTTGCGTTAAAAAACCCACTTAAAAGGCATCTAGGAGCGTGAAATTTGGTATTCTACATATTTAAATTCAAGTTAATATTGACACTAAATATCAACAAATTCGAATTTTGCAATTTGCAATTAATTTCATATGTTCATGAAAGGTATAAAAACTTCGGCATGGCCGAAGACAGCCTTTCTTTCTTGTTTTTAAATAATAGAAAACATTACCTACTTGTAGGCGTTTATATAACATTGCCTGCAATTACGCATTTCGCCTGAAACAAGTGTAGGTTCCATAATTTAATTTGATTGAATTTATTCTCAGAGCTCTCAAAATATTTAGAATTAATAATATTCTACTGACAATATAAAATTATTTGACACTTTTAATTATTTTTTTTCTTGTATTTTTTGTTTAATAATAAAATGCTGCACTTATAGAAATATCGTGTATATATATTTGATTGCATAAGCAAAATCCTCTTCAGATAAAACAAATTGACTTTTACGTCAATCGTCTTGTCCCTTTTCAATTGGTGTTGACCTCACAAATTCCATTCAATCAGTGATAATAGATGCAACATATTGTGTGTGTATGTGTGTGTGAAATTCACTATATATTTTAAATTCACTATATAGTTTACGTAAATATTGGCATTTACCCGTAAGGAAAAATATTTTGATTTATAAACCCGTAAACTCGTAAGAGAGCGATGTTAGTTACTAAGCTTTTAACTGAAGTTGGGCTTGACTGATTTCGATTATTCGCACCAAACAAGAAGTATCTGAAACAAAAATTCGGGAAGTGTTTTCAGGACCGATGGGGTAAAAACTCCCATTTCAGTTTATGATCGTTACAGCCACTTGGGGTCGAACGTTGTCATGTTGCAAAATCAGCTTGTCATGTCTTTCGGATGTTTCTGGTCCTTTTTCGCGCAATGGACGGCTCCAACGCATTCGTTGTAGTCGATAACGAGTCAGCTTGTATTTGGCATGGATCTTGATCCAGTAAAGCATAAAATTCCTAATCTTGAAGCCTTTTGAGTTGCCACCATGATCTTTGTCTTCGCTTAAATCACCACATTTGAAGCGTTGAAACCACTCTTTGCATGACCTATCGGTCGGCGCAGATTCACCATAAACTTCTACAAGCATTCGATGGGCTTCAGTTGCACTTTTCTTCCAATTAAAAGAAAACTTCCCGCAAATGCTGTTTATTTAACACAAATCCGGACATTTTCGAAGAAAAGAAACAGACGCTGATGCACACTAATTACTGTTGATAAAAATGAAACCGAGTTGGACACGAAAAGCAGTTTTCTTCTTTGTCCCGTGCGAATATCATGATTAGCTCATATAACTATAGATTGTTTATAAATGTGAAAATTATTTACGGTTTGAAAGAAAATGCTTGCATATTTCTTGATAATATGTGCATTACCCGTTCCTAGAGGGTCATTCTTATACCCATATAATATAGTAGTGCACTGTTGCTAACATCACACTATTTTTTCATTTCTTTTTCAAACAAGTAATTGCAAATGATGTTGCAGTTGAAGTAAACGTGTCCTAAGAAAATCAATAAAATAAAACGGATATTAGAAAAATACAAGTGAAACTGTAAAGAACGTGATAAAAGATTTTTTTTTTATGGTTTTGTTGTACTACGAGTATGTATGGCATGAACGAGTTATGTGAATACTAACAGGGGATGGAATTTGTGAAGTTTGTACCAGCATACTTGAATGTCATTTGCAATTATTATGATAAAGCAACTTTTTAAGATAAGACGAGCAATGTCTTTGTGTGTGAAAGACTTTTATGCTTTCATTATACTAAAGAAACGAAATTATATCAATAAAAAAAGCTTTGTAAGACTTTTTTTTAACTGATGAAGTAGAAATGAGAAAGAAATAAAAAAAAGTTGAAAATATTTTTAAATCTTAAGAATTCACTTTCCGAATTTCAAACTTTCAAACAGTTCTCCCAAATCAATTTACATATAAAAAATATCTTTGTAAATACATACAAATTTAATACGAATATCGATTTATAAATAGCATACCTACCACAACTAATGGCAGAGTTTACTGCTTCATAAATTGTGCATAAAATTCATATTCCATGAAAGTAATGATCCAATCAGTAGTAAAATAAAAATAAAATCGTTTAAATTATGCAGATGAGTTACATACTTTTATTCACGCAATAAAAATGGAAAAAATCTGTGTACCGTAAATATTTTGTAAAATAATAAATTTTTTATTTGGATATATTAAATTTATAAATTTCTTTTGCAGTTTATTTCGCATCAAAAGCGCTACTTCATATTTTACACATATAACAATGAAGAACAATCGCCTTTTACTCCAACTAGCGGATTTTTTAATATTGTGGCGAAAATGCAAAGCGAATGTCAGATGAAAGATAAAAGCCGACAACTGGCATGTTCTAGAACGTAAACGAGACGATTATCGTAAACGAGACGATTATCTTAACGAGACGATTATCGTAACGACGCGATTATTCCAGGGTTCTTTTTCAAGCAGCAAACAAGTATATAAGGGCCGACACACGACTGCAAAAGTAATCAGTCGTGAAGTAAACGTGTTGGAGATTACATTACAATAAAGTAATAAAAACATTACATTGTGAAAGTTGTATACAAGTAATTGTAAATAGTAAAGTGAATTGTAATTGAATTGTGAATTACTGAATAATAAAGGGACATTGAATAAAGTCTTCATAAATAAAGAGACCGCAAATTAAGTTGGCGATTTTTATTTAACAATCCAGAGATCGTACCCGAAGGATTTGGGAAATCGTAGAGGTTGATTCAGCAAGATCGTAACAATACGTTATCGAGAAAAATTCGATTATTCAAGACGTTAGTAGCGAACGATCGACTAGTATATAAGAGGAAAACACAATTGCAGAGAAATCAGTCGTAAAATGAACCTGTGAATTAAAAACAGTACATTGTGAACGTTGTAATACAAGTGCTTGTAGATAGTGAAGTGAATTATGAGTAAATTCCGTATAATCAAGAAATTGCAAATATAGTTGGCGACTTTTATTTAACAATCCAGTGATCGGACTCAAAGGATTTGAGAAATCATCGAGACTAACTTAGCAAAATCGTAATAATAGCTTAACAGCATTTTAGCAATTGTTCATTACTTTTTTAATTGTTAAAAAAACGCTGAAATTACACAACAATTAACAAATCCATAAGCAAATCAAATTAAAAGCAACATTGTCACTTTTCTCCAATTTGTGAATGTTTACATACATATATTATTTTATTTTAACCAAAAATAGAAATTTACTTTATGGAAGAGCTCAAAAGTCATCAAAAGGAGAGTCTCTCCTCCAAGGCATTTGTTGATTTTTCATTGGAGTATAGTTTTTATGTGGTGGGTTCCAAACCCTACGCACAACCGTAGGGGACTCGCCTTCTCACTTTAGCTCGCCTCCAAACGGATCTTTCTTGGCTACCCAGAGGATACTTGGTCTAAGACCGTAAGCCGTGAGTTGCTTGAACCATATGTAAAAGAATCGTTTCTGCCCACTTCCAGGTGAATGGCTTTCAGAAGCTTTTCTCACTTACGTGAACTTCTACACGGCGGCGCAGAACTGACAAGGAGCATGCATCAGCTTTCTTGCAGACTGTGGTCAGACCAAAGCATGCCTGACGAATGGAACCTAAGTGTGCTTTGCTCAATCCAAATAAAAAAGGAAACCCCACGGTCTGCGCCAATTATCGTGGGATAAGTCTCCTTAATATCGCATATAAGGTTCTATCGAGCGTATTGTGTAAAAGACTAAAGCCCACCGTCAACAAACTGATCGGACCTTATCAGTGTGACTTTAGACCGGGAAAATTCACCATTGACCAGATATTCACCATGCGCGAGAAGACACGAGAAAAAAGAATCGATACACACCACCTTTTTATCGATTTTAAAGCTGCTTTCGACAGCAAGATAAGGAACTGCCTCCACGCCACAATGTCTGAATTTGATATCCCCACAAAACTCATACGGCTATGTAAATTGACCCTGGATAATACCAGAAGCGCAGTCTGAATTGGGATGGACCTCTCCGAGTCGTTCGATATCAAACGAGGTTTCAGACTAGGAGACACTTTATTGTGTAATTTCCTAAATTTGATGCTGGAGAAAATAATACATGCTGCAGAGCTAAATAGACCAGGTACAATCTTCTACAAGAGTGTACAATTGTTGGCGCATGCCGATGATATTGATATTGTTACGATCTTGCTGTATCAACCTCGATGATTTCCCAAATCCTTCGGGTACGATCTCTGGATTGTTAAATAAAAATCGCCAACTTAATTTGCAGTATCTTTATTTATAAAGACTTTATTTAATGTCCTTTTATTACTCAGTAATTCACAATTCAATTACAATTTACTTTACTATTTACAATCACTTGTATACAACTTTCACAATGTACTGTTTATTATTTTACTGCAACGCGTTTACTTCACGACTGACTACTGACTACCCTGCACTCTGCAGTCGTGTGTCGCCCTTATATACAACTCCCGGTTGCTCGCAACCAACCGTCTAGAATAATCGAATCTCTCTCTTTACAAATGTTCTCGAATTCGCTTTAGAACATGCTAGCTATCGGCTTCTCTCTTTCATCTGTCATTCGCTTCGCATTTTCGCCACAATATAATTGGTCATAACAACCGCACCGTAAGTTCTGTGTTCTCCAGGTTAGACAAAGAAGCGAACTGAATCGGTCTGGTAGGAACGAGGGCAAGACGAAATATCTTCTGTCATCAAATAAATAGTCATGGCATTCGCGACTTGGCTCCCACGTCACTGTTGACAGTCACAACTTCGAAGTCGTAGATAATTTCGTCTATCTCGGAACCAGCATTAACAACAATGTCAGGCTTAAAATCCAACGCAAAATCACTCTTGCCAACTGGTGCTACTTTGGACTGAGTAGGTAATTGAAAAGTAAAGTCCTCTCCCGACGAACCAAAACCAAAATCTACAAGGCGCTCATCATTCTCATCTTGACATATGGTGCAGAAGCCTGGAAGATGTCGGCATCCGATGAGTCGGATTTAGGAGTTTTCAAGAGAAAAAAGTTTTGCGGAAGATTTATAGTCCTTTGCAATAACGTTGCCACTTTTCTTTCCCCTATTCTCATTATTTTTATTAAAGGGATAAGAAACCTCTAAAATCAGACAATAAATAAGAAATCCATGCAACATTCTTAGAAGCAATGTTGCCACTTTTCCTCATCGAATGAGTTTTTTTTTAATATTTAAACGGTGCATTATTTAAATTTATTGATATAACAATTATTAAAGAGTTAAAAATCGCAGCGAAAGTTAAACTGCAATTACAAAATTACAAAAAAAAACGGCATACCACAGAAAATCAACGCAAACAGTTACTACAAATCAGTGACCTAGTCTGACATGCAAACAAAAAAGGAGGACAAAACGGAACAACAACAAAATGAAATTGTGGTTAAAATTACCGCAACCGTAGTGATGATATATGTGTGTTGCCACAAAACAGCTATGGAATAACGAGAATGACAACCACAAAAAAAAACAGCAACAATAAAATAAAGCCACAAAACACAAAAGTAAAAATAAATAAAATAAAACAATGTCAAAACTGTGAATATATATGTATGCACGTTGTATACCAAACAAAAAATTACTATTAAAGCCAACACCGGCAGCTGCTGCCACAGGTCATAAGCCACAGCATAAAAACAGGCACACACACTTATAATGCACTAGCAAGCAAACAACAGTTATCTCAGCAAAATAATGCCAACTGCATAACTACAACCCACAACTGCAGTTCAATCAAGAACATACAAATAAATAAATATTCTTGCTTACACTAAAAATAAATATAATTTTACCAATGCCATTATTGTTATGTCGGACCGCAAATCATCAAAAGAGGGAAATAATTATAAAAAGGAAACACACACACGCACGTACATACGAATAAAAAACTGCATTCAAGAAGTCAGTAAACCAGAATGATGCCACATAGTTATAGAATAACTGGCGGAAAACTAAGAAAAAATATTGAAAAAGTAAAATAAAAATATTGAGTATTGAAAAGGATGCAGTCGAACAATTCAATGAAAGATGACGGTGAAAGAAGGAAATACAATTTTATAGCATATACATACAACGTGGAAAAGTTTTACCGAGGAAAATAAGCGGAAAATCATTTTTTTTTTTAAATATTATTATTGAGTGGGGGTTAAGAAGTGTAGTCAATAAATAAATAAATAAATAAATAAATAAACGGAAGTTCATACCATTGTTTTAATTTATTTACAGCTAAACTCCGACCATCGTCTAATTTTTGTGACAAATATTGCGCCTGTAAGAATTTAAAATCCATTACTTTACTCAAATTGCTATTACCTCACGGTTGTCTTTATAATAAAAACTAATATAAAAAAATTTCGTAACAAGGGAAGGGTCAGAGTCTTAGGTAGTTAGTTGAATTCACCATTAAGCGCCATTAGGTCTGCTGACACAAGTTTGCTGCCAAGGTTGAGCCTATGAAAAGGTCTCCCACTTCTTGAAAGAACACAAGACAGCTGACACTTACCGAAACTAGTTCTACAATATATTAAGAATAAAAATTTTCGAGGTATCAATATCGGGCCGCATTCAGAGCTGTGCAGTGGGAGAGGTTGTGCTCTAGCGACCCCTTCTCATCTATGTCTCTGTAGATGCTATACTCCTACCGTGTGTCCCCATCAGAGAGTTTCCAGTTGTGTCGCTAATGAAGGTGAGGCTTAGAAGGAGTAAAAACTTTATGCTGTATAATGCGATATGTCCTTGCTTCTGAGTATGCAATTACTACAGTCGCTGAGTTATTCTCATTTCCTGCTCATGCGTTCAAGTTACGCAACCTAGAAACATGATCAAACCTTGTGCAAATTGCCAACCAGTGACTCACCACTAAAAGAAACAAAAAAAAAAGAAGCGAAGCTTCAGTCCGACATATTCGGTTCACTAATTGCAGACCTTCAAGATCGAAGCAAACGGCTCCCTATGTAAATATGTTCCGACTAATATCTCACTCAACAAGCGTGGTTGTGTTTGGGTTCATGACCCACCACGCAGAAACTAGCCGCAATGAAAACATTTACAATGCCTCGGGTGAGAGAGCCCACTTTAGATGAGGACTATTGCAAATACTTACATTTGAGTTCTTTCCTTCAAGTAAGATCTTAATACATAATCTGTCGAGAAAAGAAAAAAGCTGAAGTTGTTTGCAGAATTTTCCACTGTTCTCCTAACCAGGTTCGTCGGTTGTTGTTGTTTTTGTTGCTGTTGTTTTTTGACAGTCCGTGGCCGGATAAAAATCTGGTATAAATACCCCACTGTCACGGGAACTATTGGATTTTAGTTGCCTCTTATGACAGGCATGTCCCATCGCGGGTAAATTTTTGAACCCCTGACCCGCAGCGGCACTCAGTTCATCAGTCGCAAATTCCCTGGAATAATGTATCTGCATATAGGAACCAAAACCACTGACGTTTCATATACAGTCGAGACTTTTTCTGAGACGTAAGTCTACTATAAATGGCGAATGGCTAGGAATAAGCTCCACTGTCCGCTGTAAAATCGAGTTTTGATCCTAAATCCAAAATTGTTACATTTTCCTCTTTGTTTCTTTTGATTTTTGTTTTTTGTCGAAATGGCATTGCCACACATAGAGAGCTTAGGTAGTGTAACCCACCTATTTCGAGAATGGCTTAGAATGTACTGCAGGTCTGAGTTGCGTTAAGACTTGTGGTGTTGCTGATGTGAAAGGAGAAGATTAACAAAAGTTTTAAGGAATTTCGTTGAAGGTAATTCTCATGTAATGAAAACGAAGGTCGCCTACTCCAGAAATAGCTTCGTCGAGAGTCGCCAACCATTATTTATTATATAAAGCTCATTTCGGAGTAAATCATTTAAAACTTGGAGGTACTTTTCACTCGCTGTGAAGGCGTTATCGTCAGCGTGCTTCTGGCTTTCTCAAGAAACGCGGGACGCTATAGAAGGTATGAGAGGACTTCACACTGCTAAAAGAGACCCATACATGTCCATGGGATCTTTTCAAATCAAATTTCACTAACTGCGCACCAATACCTCTATAAGGCTGATTGGACAAAATTATTTTGATTTTATGTGATTGCCTCAGCCACTTTGGGTATTAAAACCCTTTCTCCTTAGTCCATGCACGGGGAATTTACTCTAGGTCGCCCAAAAGAGGTCGTCGCGCCAGAAATTGTCGATAAAACCCATGGAATGATATTGAAAGATCAGGGAATAAAAGTGCGTGAGGTGGTTGAGGCTGCATCTCAACTGAGCAGATTCATCACACTTTACATAAATATTTTGACATAAAAAAGCTATCCGCGCGATCGTTGCCGCCACACACACGATCATAAGCGCAACCGTGTAACCAATTGAAATGAGTGTTTGGCGATGTTAAACCGTCATTCATACGAAATTTTCGCTGTTTCGTATCGTAGACGAAACTTCCAAACAACAAAGTACAATCCAGAAAGTGAGTTTCTCAGGGTGAACGTGCACCAAAGAAGGCCAAGGTTTGTCGGCAAACAAGTTCTTGACCACAGCCTTTTGGGATGCACGTGATGTCATTCATATCGATTAACTTGAAAAGAATAATACGATCACCGGCAAATATTATACAAAGCTTTTGGATAGATTCGACTGCATTTGGCGAAAAAAGGGCTGCTCCAGCAGGACAATCACGAGTGCACGCATACGTATGTAGTTACCCTGGCAAAAATTCATAAATTTGGCTATGAACTGCTATCTCATTCAGCATATTCTCCAGATTTAGCGACTATTTGTTGTTTCTATACTTGAAGAGATCATCAGAAAAACAAACGCCCATTTTGTGGCCATGAAAACCCCATTAAGAATTTTTTTTTTGAGAAATATCTCCCAGTCACGATAAATAAATATATTTACCCATACAATCATTTGTATACTTGTATTAATATACTTACGTGCGCATCCTCATAACTTTAGATGTAGTAAAACTCGTTGCCGAGTTCATCTAAAAAATTAATACAGTTTCACCTTGGCAGCAAAATATGTAAAAATCCGATGCCTCCTACACTGCACTGTCTACTTACGTTTTTCTTATTTCCCTCATTTAGCTTTTACTTCCGTTCACATTGCACAAAACCGTGAAACTCACATATCCAATTCAAAAAAGTTATTGTATTGTCATCATGTGCGGGTTCTGTGCTGTGTCTTTGTTCCTATTTGCCACACACACACACATTGTAAACGGTAAATTGTACACTTTTTGCTGCTAGTCGCTTACAAATAAATTTCTCCATTTCATTGCATATTATTTGTGGTACTGACAGGAAGACAGGCGGAAAGAAAATCTCATCTCTTCACATTTTTATTACATTCACGTGAAATATAGGCATTTACTATATACTCACGTAGTATGTAGCGTGATGTGTGTGTGTGCAATTCATACTTGCACAAATGTACGTATAACGGCTTTGATAATTTTTTTTTTGCTTCTGACTACTCATCGCATCCGACGGGTCCTAATAAAAAATTTAAAATTTTATATTGTGTTTAAAGACCAATAAAGTTTGTAGTTGTTTTCGGGTCAAATTAAATACAAATTAAATAACCCCAGACAGATAATATATTTAACGATTAAATTTTTATAATGTTTCTTATAATCATATTTATTAGATAAAAAATATAAAATAATATACGTATAAAATAATATTTTTAAACCATTTTGTACATTTTAAAATATACATTTATCCTTCTAAATAATAGGGTGATCCAAATATAGGTGCTTTTTTCAATAGCCTGTTTTTGACAGATCACGCATGAGCCGCGTCAAGCTGTCATGTTATTTTTGTTCAGTATTGTTTGGCATTTCATCATGGAAAGACTTACGGCTAAACAACATTTACAAATCATTCAACTTTATTACGAAAATTCACGTTCTGTAAAGAATGTGTTTCGCGCGCTTCTCTCAACTTATGGTAAACATAATCGGTCTACTGAGCGTACTATTCGCAACACCATCACCCATCTTGAGATCCAGCATTCATTATTGGATAATCTTCGATCGAATAGACTACATTCAGCACGCAGTGAATGAAATATAGCGGCCGTAGCTGAGAGTGTACACGAAGGCCGTGGAGAGTCAATTCGGCGCCGTTCGCAGCAACTCAGACTGACGTATGGAACGACTTGGCGCACTTTTACGTCGAGCTTTTAAATTGAAAGCGTACAAAATACAGATTGTGCAATAACTGAAGCTACTCGACCTTCTCAAGCGGCATTGCTTTGCTCTATGGGCTATTGAAAAGTTCCAAGAAGACCCGACGTTTTCGAGCCAGAGTTTGTTCAGCGATGAGGCCCATTCCTGGCTCAATGGGTATGTAAACAAGTAAAATTGCCGCATTTGTGATGAAGAGCAACTTGAAGAGATTCAAAAGCTGCCATTTCATTCACCATCCAGTTTGGTGTGGTTTGTGGAATCATCGGTCCATATTTATTTAAAAATGAAAAATGACGTAAACGTCTATGGCGACTATTATCGCGCCATGATAACCGACTACTTGATGCCTGAAATTGAAACTCGTGATCTCTGCGGCATTTGGTTTCAACAAGACACTTCCCACACATCGCACCAATCAATGGATTTATTGAGAGAACACTTCGGTGAACGTATAATTTCACACTTTTGGGCCGGTCAATTGGCCACCAAGATCATGTGATATCACACCGTTAGACTTCTTCCTGTGGAGATATGTAAAGCTTGAAGTATATGCGGATAATTCTGCTTCGTTTCAAGTCTTGGAGTAAAACATCACGCGTGTCATTCGCCAGTTACCAGTCGAAATGCTCGAACTTGTTATCGAAAATTGGACTCAACGGATGGACCATCTGAGACTTAGCCGCCACCAACATTTCAAATAGATAATCTTCAAAAAATATATGCCAAAGAATGTTCTTTAGAATGATAATAAACATTCCCAATTGATTTTGAATTTTCCGTGTTTTTCCGTTAAAAAAGTAGGGAACGGATCACCCTTTATATGTTCACAATGCACATATTCAAACTTTTCTCTAATTCTCCTAACATTTTTTATATTCATCGGCCCGAATATCCTTCATTTCTTCAGCGATTTTCATTGAATCTGCTCATTCGAATGATCAGTTCTGAGTTAGTTTACTGCGATCTTTAATCTTTTACACAATACACTCGATAAGACCTTGTATGCCACTATATTTGTCCCAGAACATCTTATGGATTGGGCGGACCCTGAGGTTCCAATCATAGGGCTTGCATTCGCCTAGTTATACGATGCATGCACTTTGTCAGTTCTTCGTCACCATATCAGATAACCATCGACCGCCGTTATAGTATAGTGCCGGAATGTCTATTCTAACGTATAACAATTCAGCGTAGAAGAGTAGAAGTGCAATCTTCATAAGCTCCGGCTATTAATCTCTTGATCAACTCTTTAGGTCCTACAGAGTGTGCTTTGCTTTTAAATTCATTTGTGAGTCATCGCATCTTTTCATACAACTTTCAAGCATTAACTTTTTCGCGCAGCTTCTATAGCTCACCATGCTCACGCATTTCGGTCTCTCTCTGTTTTCCTCTACAAATGCATCTCGTTTTCCTCTTAAGCTCTTGATATCTTTACCAAACGGAGAAAATCGTAACGCTATCTTGCAGCTGGTAGTTTTTTTACACTCCACTGCGGTACTACAATCTTCATCGTACCAGCATATGGAAGCTTCTACAGTTCCATTATATCTCTCATATCGAGGAGTGTGTGCCAATACTAAGACGAATGACTGCTTGTTGGTATTTGCAGAGTTTCGATGTTCCATGTGCTCTATCACAACATATTCGAATCAGTTCCAAGATTTTCGGTCAGGAGGCATATATGAATCGTGTGTGAACTTTGTGTTGAGATTGGAATGATATCAGGGGCTGAACCATTTAGTCTGAATTTGACCACAATGGTTAGACAACAGAAATAACTTATCGTTCTATTACAGAGACCGCAATAGGCGAGTAGTTAACAGTGATTTCTTTAAAAAAAAAAATACACACACAAATTTTTAAGGAAATTCAATTGTTTTTTATTTAATGTGAAGCACAATCGATACAATTAAGTTCTGAATATAACATCATTCAAATGGCCTCCACGACTCTTTTTTTACAGGAACGAATTCCAATTTTTGAGTACTTTTTCGTATGTCATGGATAGCACGTTCAATATTGGCTTTTAAAGCTTTAAAAGAGTCTGGTTTATTGCTAAAAACCAATGACTTCACATAACCCCACAAGAAGTAGTCTAATGGGGTTAAATCACAACTTCTTGGAGGTCATTCAATGTTACGGTTTCTTGAAATAATCGAATCTCCAAACCTTTCTCGCAATAATTCCGTTGTTGCACGTGCTGCGTGGCACGCAGTCCCCTCTTGGTGGAATCATATATTGTTAAGATCAACTTCTACCAATTGTGGCTATAAAAAGTTGCTTATCATCGATCTATACCGCTTTTCATTAACAGTAATGGCACTACCAGCTTCATTTCGAAAAAAGTACCAACCGATGATTCCACCAGACCAAAAACCGTATCAAACTGTCAATTTATGTGAATATAATGGTTATTCATGAATAATTTGTGGATTTTCTTCGCACCAGAACGACAGTTTTGTTTATATACCGTTGTTCCAAGGCAAAATCGGCAAAGTTGTTCTTGCGTATATCTTGCCATGATGAAATTGTAAACATTACTGAATACAATGAAAAAAAAAATACAGATTATGACATATTAAAAATGACCAAACGACACTTAGAAATTATATCATCCCTATTGGAAAACCCTTTATTTCCACCATGTACTTGTTTTTAAAAAAAATGTCATACTGCTATAAGTGCTATACACAAAGAAAAAAATCAAATAGTTGCAGAATTATGGTCGATTTATGTGGTCTGCTGATAGACTTATGACTTTACTGACATGTATCACCGTACTATTGCCCAATTTAAAATTTTGTGTCTGAAGATGAATTTTTTAGGCTCGTATTGATGTTGGTCTGACCAGTGCATGAACCCAGCATCGCTGCTATCTACTCGGCTAGATTTTGGAAAGACTGACAAAGGTAGCTACCTAACGGGTAAAACGGGAAAAAATGGATAAGCCGGAATTCGCTAAAATTGCAACCAAATGAACTGTTTTGTGAGAGTGAAAGGATTTCAGGACTTCAATAAGAAGGTACACAGCATTTTCTCTGTAGCGTTTCTGCTCTTGCAAGGAGGTTATTGGAAAAAATAACATAAATTCCATATTGCAGAAGACCCTCTCCCTATACTCTACATATTTCTCTGTTTTAAATGCTGTTTTTTGAGTAGGCGATGAATCATTTCCGCTGAGAGCCATTGCTTCTTGGTGTACTCATTCAAAAATATATATATAAATAAATAATTACATTTTTCATTAAATTTTGAGAAATGTATGCATTTACCCGATGTTCCTTTCAAAGTCAAATACTACCATTAATTCCATGTTAAATATTTTTTAGGTTATAATAAATTAGCCCCCAATCACTGAGCGCTTACCGGATGCGACTTTGAACAAAGCAAAAAAAAAAAAAAAAAAAAATAAAAAATAAAAAAAAAATATCGCAAAATTTCCTTTGACATTTATTTCATTTATTCATACCTTTTTCCAAATCGTTTCACACAAATATACTCATATTTACCCAAGAGGGAAAAATACTAGTTGTTAACTATTACCCAAGTAGTTTTCATTTTTGTACCAACCGGTTCGACTTCCACATATTTACCATGTAAACAACTGGTATTTTTAACACGGCGTTGCACTACGAACTGTCATATATAAGAATGTGTGTTGAATTTCTAATTCACTAAAAATAAAATAAAAAGTAAAAATAAGTTTGTGAGCAGCGAGACTCGAATTGTCAACATCATGCGCTGCAGTGGTAACTTCCAGCCACTCGGTTATCGTTATAATATATATGTAAGGCAACGGCTAACTGCTCACTTCAACCGAGCTTATTGGGAAATCAAATTCAGCCATGGTGTATTAGATATAACAGCAATATACGAGTGGCGTAGTGGTGAAAATTATTATTATTCCCATTACTGATGAACTGCTATACAATTAACGAACTGGTATGATTTCATACGATTTCTTACTAGTATTTAACTAGAATTTTAGCATATTACTGCAGGTACATACATACATACATTCATATACATTTAAAGATTTTATTTGAGTTTAAGCTTGCAACTGTGTAAATCTAGCATGCAAGCGGACAAAATGGTAAGCGTCACAAATACGCAATGTTTGCCGGATAAGAGCCTGTAGCGATGTTTCCGTTATGAAACTTTATAAATATGTTACATATATACATATATGTATGTATATGCCATATGCACCGCATTAAAATGTGAAATTGTTACAAAACCAATAAAACTATTGGAAAAATTTAACAAAGCGCTACACGAATAATAATGATTGCAGCTGCTGACAGGCGAGGATGAGCGACGATGCTACAGAATGTTTAATATAACATAGTACACACAAGCGGACCGGCGCTGTAGTAGAGGAAATTGGGAGTATACACAGTCCATGCACACAGATAAGCGAGAAAATTGTCTGATGGGGAAAGACCACAAATAGACAAGCTGCAAAGAGCTTTACACGTGAGAAAAGAAAGAAAAGAATTTTAATTTAATAAAATATTTTTTTCAAAAGTAAAATAATAAAACTATGAACTTATGTATGTGCATACATGCAGACGTGTGTGTGGAACAACAAAAGGATGTGGTTTGCCGCGAGCGTGGAGGAGTCAATGCAGTTGAACTCAGCGCTAACACGTGCATACGTGTATATGTATATGTATGCATATATGAAATATGCTCGATTACATATTATGTGCACTTTGTATATAATATTATTATATAATTAATTCTTTTATATACTTTGGTATTGTTTATGTCTATTATTTTACGCTCATTTTCAACTGCGCAAGTAGCTATCAAACGCTTAAACACATACATACATAAAGCTCAAAGGTTAGTGGAAAATAGTAAAAAAATTACAACAACGAAATAGTTTAATGATATTAAAAGCTTTTATGTAAAAAACAACATTGCAATTAGCTTTACTTAAATATTTTCCGTTGCATACATATGCATGTATGTACATATATCAGCAGAATTTGTAAGCTAAAAACAAAACTAGAAGTGCAGTGCATGCATTTTTATTATTGTAATAAAACCGCTTCAGCTGCATGAGAGTGCATGTAATTGAAATAAAAAATTTGTAGAAATTCTATTTACCTTTTATCTCTGTAAAGCCATACACTAATCAGTACACTTTGGACTCCTCCATAATCAGCCGCAGACTAAGACACTTTCGCTACGCCTCTTTGCAAGAAACGATAACACTGATCAACAGTGATTTTGATGCTGAGAAACTGTAATATTTTTTTTTAAATTAATGATTTTCAAATAAAAGAGCTAATCGCGCGATAGTTGCCGCGATTGCTCACACACAAGCAGAAGCGCAAGCGTGGAATCACTTCAATGGGGTGTTTGGTGATGTTCAACCGCAATCTAAACGAATTTTTGTGTCGTTTCATGACCGTAGACGAAGCATGGAAGCACTGCATCACACCATAGACCAAAGAACAATCAAGACAGTAAGTTTTTCCGGGTCAACGTGCACCAAAGAAGACCAAGGTCACGGTCACAGTTTTTTTTTTTTTTTTGGATGCACGATGTGAAACGATTACCTTGAAAAGAGTAAAACGATCACAGGCGAATATTATTCAGAGATTTTGCATTGATTCGAACGCAATTGGCGAAAAATGTGCTGCTTCATTAGGATAGCCACGAGTGCACACCATGGCAAAAATTCATAAATTTGGCTATGAACTGCTACCCCATCCAGCATATTCTCCAGATTTAGCGACTATTTCTTGTTTCCAAACCTCAAGAGGCGGCCGTATTGGCCGAGTGGTTAGCATTGCGTACTACCATTCGGAAGATCAGGGCTCGACTCCAGCCTTGAGCAACATCAAAAATTATAGAAAATTAATTTTTCTAATTGCGATCGCCCCTCGCCAGGGAATGTCGAGGCCTCCGATTGTATTTCTGACATGAAATAAAATATACTCATTAAAATTCACCGTGCGTTCAGAAGCGTCTTATAATAAACTGTAGGTCACACCATTTGCTGGTGAAAACATCAAGACGCAAACCCACAAATTGGAGTTCTCTTGCATACCACACATTTTAGAATATAATGATTGTACGAATTTGATGTAGTGCAATTTTCAGAACGAAAATTGGATTCTCATACACCGGAGCTGAGATGGAAAGGCTCAAAGGCTTCAGTCATATTTCTTTGGGACGACTGGTTTGGGTGTGTTGTCTGCAGCGGTAGGGATCGAGTAACTTTTTAAACGCTTTCTTTGTGAAAATTTATTAAAATAATGGAGAAGTCCTTTGAAAGTTATTCAGTCGAGCCGTCACAACTTCTGACGACCTTGAATTTCTCTCGCAGAATTCTTTTAGATCCAACCTGTCGAGATTTGTTGTACTAATTAACTTCATAAAATGTAGTTTTATGCGCATGCTGAGTTCTCATACAGCATTTTCGGACGGTATGAAAGGAATCAATCTCTTTCACACTCTGCTCTGATATCTCTTAAGTGCATAGGTTTCTACTGAACTGTAGATAAAAATCTTTATTATATTCTTTAAAAAAGCTCAGTGTTTTCAAAACAAACAATCATCTACATGACACGCGTCTAATATCAAAACCGGAGCGTCTTCAAATACTGTTACTGACTACAGACGCGCGTTTATTTCGCAATTTTTTGAAGGCGAAAATAAAAATAATTCTTCATTCAAAAAAAAAAAAAATTGCAAAAATCTAAATTTGTAGCTTTGATATGGAATACGCTGAGGTGAATTGGGGTCATTAAGTTTAGCGCTTATCAATATTTTGCTCATGGGAAACGCGTGGCGCCGTACACAACACCCTTAACAACAAATTTGGTTTGGTTGGTTTTTGAAACTGCAGGAAGAAGGTTTTATTATGCAATATTTCAGCTCAATCTGGCCTTTGTTTATTCTTGCAAATAATAACCACAGGTTATTTGGTGTGTCTTATGTTTTTATACAAAATTATATGCATATATAGTAGTAGTAGTAGAAAAGGATTATCCATTTAGTTGTTTCGAAAGTGAAGGGCTGTTTTTGTCATCTGGCAAACTTAACTGTCAAACTAAACATGTTTTGTTTTAGTTTAAAGTCAGGCATTTATGAAAACAATTCTCTCTCGGTGGTTACGTAAAAAATTCAATTACACCAAAAACAATTTACTGTCTCGTGCGCTCCTTGGTCCGAAGGTGTGATTGGACCATACTTCTTCGAAAACGATCAACGTGAGAGCGTTATGGTATATGATAACAGACCGTTTTTTAACCTGCAATGGAAGAGTATGACTTGGACAATATACGGTTCCAACAAGATGGTGTCACATACCACACAATACGAGCGAATATGGCTTTATTGCGGGAGAAATTTCCCGGGCGGGTATTTTCACGTCTTGGCGATGTCAATTGGCCACCGAGATCATGCGATTTGACACCTTTGTTGATTTTTTTTAGGACTACGCTTAAGATCGTATTTATGCGAATAAACCTTTAACTTTTGAGCACTTCGTCAAGTTATCGCTGAGATACAGCTTAATATGTGTTAAAAAGTGGTCGAAAATTACCTCAAACGGATCGAAGTTTGCAAAAATTCAAGAGCCAGTCATTTGAATGATGTAGTGTTGCGCATATAATGCCCAGGTTCAAATTTTATAATAGAAAAGTAATTTTATGAAAATAAAACTATTGAATAACCCTGTATTATATACATATGAAGGTATGTATTACTTGCAGTTGATAAGGAATTATCTTTTGACACACCTCTTATTTCTGCGATAATAATTTGCAATAACTGTTGTTCTTGCGGAACGTTTATTTTTTTTTGGTGGCGTGAGGTAGTTTGTATGATAACGGAGTGTAATTTCGAATTGTGTAGAAACGTAAAAAATTTTTTTTTGATATTGTATACTTTCCTGCGCTATATTTAATAAATATAACATTAAGAGAACGAAAAAATTTTTTGGACATTGAAGATGTGTATAATATATTTAATTACTTTAAAATCAAAGGTCTATGAATAATTAATTATACTTTTTATTTTATTTTTTATGTATTTTACTTTAATTTATTTTATAATATCATATTTTATTTAATTCCATTAGATTTTATATTATTTAAATTTATTACATTTAATTTTACTTGAAATTTGTATTTTTTTAAGTTTTTGCTTTTACATTTTAAATTTTTTAACTAGTTTTATTTGATTTTACTTTCTTTTATTTCATTATAATTTATATTACATAATTTTACTTTAGATAATATTATTTAATTTTATATATTTTTTAATTTTGTTTCAATTTATTTTATTTCATTTTATTTTATTTTATTTTATTTTATTTTATTTTATGCTATTTTATTTTATTTTATTTTATTTTATTTTATTTTATTTTATTTTATTTTATTTTTTTGTATGTATTTTATTTTATTTTATTTAATTCTTTTTACACTATTTTATTATTTTCTATTTAGTTTATTTTATTCATGACTTTTTCCATTATTTCCTTCTATTATATTTTGTTTTATTTTAAATATGTTTTTTTAGTTTTTAGTTTTACATTTAAAAAATTTCAGTGCTTTTATTTGATTTTACTTTCTTTTTTTATTTAGTTTTATTCAGTTCTATTTTTTCTTTAGTAATTTATTTTAATTTACTTTATTTTATTTATTTTATGTTACATATTTTATTTTAACTTTTTATACTCTTTTATTTTGTTTTATTGCAATTTTTCGTATTATATTTTATATATATTTTTATTTTTGATTTATTTATTTTTTGTTCATTTTAATTTTTGTTTTGTTTTTTTATTATTTGTTATTATTTTATTTTATTTTATTTGATTTTATTATTGTGTAATTTAAATTTATTGTGGATGGGGCTATGTGTAGAAGTTCACGCAAGTGAGGAAAGCTTCTGACTGCCATTCACCTGGGAGTGGCTAGAAACGATCCCTTTACAAATGGTTCTCAGCTCAAGATCTCCGGTCTTAGACAAAGTATCCTAGCTATCCTAGCGAGCTAAAGTGAGAAGACGAATCCCCTGCGATTGTGCGTAGGATTTGAAACCCACCACATAAAAACTATACTCCAATGAAAATCAACAAACGCTTCGGATGAGATATCACCTTTTGATGACGACCTCTGCAAACTTTTAAAGGATCACGATTTAATGGCATGCACCTGGAATGTCCAGTCCCTTAATTGGGAATGTGCCGCTGCCCAGCTGGTTGATGTCCTCGTAAGACTTAAGGCTGACATCGCCGCCGTCCAAGAAATGCGATGGACGGGGCGAGGACGGAAGAAGGTGGGTTTTTGTGAAGTCTACTACAGCGGCCATTTAAAGGAGCGCAAATTTGGTGTTGAGTTTGTGGTGGGAGAGAGACTCCATCGCCAAGTTCTGGCATTCACCCCGGTGGATGAACGTCTAAACGCAATCCGCATCAAAGCAGAGTTCTTCAACATATGGTTAATTTGCGCTCACGCCACGAGATAAGAGAAGGATGATGTGACCAAAGATGCTTTCTATGAGAGCCTAGAAGGTACTTATGAGCGCTGTCCCCGCCACGATGCCAAAATTTTGCTAGGCGATTTCAACGACCGGGTGGGCAAAGAAGATATTTTTGCCTCTACAATCGGACATTTCAGCGACGAAACACCCCGGGGCTTGAAATATGGTTGTCTGTAGTTCCAAATTCCATCATACGAAAATTCATTAAGCTACATGGCTGTCGCCAGATCGTAAAACAAGCAATCAAATCAATCATGTTGTGATAGACGAAAGAAATGTGTCCAGTATTCTAGACGTGCGTACGTTCCGAGGGCCAAATATCTTGTAGCAGCAAAAATATGCACCCGCTTCTGTGCGGCAAAGAACGCCCGTCAACAAACACAAGGAAAATTTGACGTAGAAAAGCTGAGATCACAGCAGAAAGCCAGCAGGTTTTCCACTCGGCTTGCACACCTGCTCTCTGAGATCGCTCAGCAGCAACTCGATATAAGGGAGGTGTAGAAAAGCAAATTCCTTGCGTACCGCTGCTTCGGAAACAATTGGTTTTCAACAATACCAGAAAAACAGCTGGTACGATGAGGAAAGTCGAACTGCAGTGGAGAGAAAGCAGACTGCCTACCTCGCAACTTTGCGATCGACTACAACACGTGCGGGGTGGGATAGATACCGAGAACTGAAGAGGGAAGCGAGATGCATTTGGAGACGAAAAAAGAAAGAGGCCAAAATGCGTGAGTATGAAGAGCTTGAAAACCTAAGTGTACTCTGCCCAATCCGAAACAAGGGAGACCCCACGGTCTGCGCTAATTATCGTGGCTTAAGTCTCCTTAATATCGCATATAAGGTCCTATCTATCAACAAACTGATCGAACTTTATCATTGTGGCTTTAGACCTGCAAATCCACCATTGATATTCACCATGCGTCAAATCTTGGAGAAGACCCGAGAGAAAAGAATCGATACACACCACATTGTTATCGATTTTAAAACTGCTTTCGACAGCAAGATAAGGAACTGCCTCTATGCCGCTATATCTGAATTTGATATCCCCACATAACTCATACGGCTATCTAAACTGACCCTGGATAATACCAGAAGCGTAGTAAAAATTGTGAAGGACCTCTCCGAGCCGTTCGATACCAAACGAGGCTTCGGACAAGGAGACTCTTTATCGTGTGATTTCTTTTATTTGATGCTGGAGAAAATAATACGAGTTGCAGAGCTAAATAGACCAGGTACAATCTTCTACAATAGTGTACAATTGTTGGCGTATGCCGTGATATTGATATAATTGGTCATAACAACCGCACCGTAAGTTCTGCGTTCTCCAGCATTAACAACACCAATATACGACGACATTGACATAACTCAGCGAATCAAAAGACAGCGGCTACGCTGGCTAGGTCATGTCGCTGGAATGGATGAAACCGCTCCAGCTTTGAAAGTATTCGATGAAGTGCCCGCTGGCGGAAGCAGAGGTAGAGGAAGACTTCCACTCAGCATCAGGGGGAGAGCGACCTGGTATCACTTGGTATTTCCAACTGGTGCCAAACAGCAAAGAGAGGAAACGATTGGCGCGCTATTGTTGATGAGACTATAGTCGCGTAAGCGGTGCCTACGCCAAAGAAGAGATGAATTTAAATTTATTTAATTTTTTAATTTTATTTCACTTAATTTTATTTTATTTTAGTTTAATATTATTTTAGTTTGTTTCATTTTATTTTATTTTTTTAGTTTATTTTATTTGATTTTATGTTACTTATTTTACTTTATTTTATTTATTATTTTATTTGCTTTTAATTTATATCTTTTAATATTTTTATTTAATTTCATTTTTTTCTTTATTATATTTGTTTAATTTCATTTTATTTTATTGGTTTTTGTTTTATTCAAATTTATTTCTTTTGTTCAAATTTTATTTTTCTTGTTTTTATTTAATTTTAATTATATTGTTATACTTTCCATGAAGAAAACTTTTCTTTCTTGTTAATTCTGCTTTGTTTTAATTTATATTATATTATTTTGTTTTATTTTGTTTTAAATTATTTTATTTTATTTAACTTTATTTTATTTTTATTGTTTAATTTAATTGTATTATGTTTTACACTTTTTAGTTATTTTGTTTTATTATTTTTAATATTTTTTTTTGATTTAACTTGTTTTATTTTATATTATTTTAGTTTATTATTTTACTTCATATGTACGAGTATAAAATTATTTAATTTTTTTATATCAAATATAAAAATTTTATTTGATTTCATTTTACTTCATTCATTAAATTTTTAATTTAATTTTCTAGAATTTTTTTTAAATTTATACTGTTTGTTAGCTAATATGATAAATCTCTGCCTGCAAAAAATCGCCTGCAAAGCAACTCAGCTTTGTGTTAACTTCATTTTAAAAATAGCTTTTGCTGCCCGAGCCTCCTGCGACTCGCATTAAGCAAACGAAACTTGTTAGGAGCTCAATGTGCAACGCGTAACCTTCATGTGCCAACAACTTATTATTAGTAACCATTGCTTATACCTGCGAAAGTCTAAAAAGTAAAATATCCATCGATAAGTAAATATATGCACATTTAAAAGAGCAACAACTACCTACAAGTGTATGTTAAATATGTTGTTCAAATAAAGGACACGCGATGGCTAACAACAACAACCACAAAACGAAAATATGAAATCTAGCAATAAGTAATATATGTATGTTATGTATGTATTTATATATAGACTTATATACATACGGGTATTTATATAATCTAACCCACGTTGCTAACAAGCCAAGGTAGTATCCAGCGGTAGGTATGCGAACGGGCAGTCTCAGCCATGGCTCAGTCGATTCATTCAACTTTACACTAATGCCAAAATGCTTTTGATTAGCATAGCGTGAAATTCTATTGATTGCCAATACTGAGTTTATGATGAATATTATCGTTAAATAAAGATAGTGGTTTTTATATGCATAAAGGGTGGTTCGGAGGTAACCAACAATTTTCTTAGAATTGAAGTGAAAAGGAAAATTCATTATATTTCTATCGTGAAAAATTTTTGCAACGCACAATAAAATAATTAAAATTTACATAAATTCATACAATGATTTCGCCAACCATGAAAGTTCTCCAAGGAGTTATAATTACTTTTTAATTTAATTTATATATATGAAAATAAGGTTTCTTACGCCTATCACCCTGTATTTATTTTTATCATGTGGGTTAGAGCTTTATATCTCTTTCAAAATACTTATGTAACTAAGTATGTGGATTGAATCAGTAGAAATATTGATTGATGGTATATCATAAAATACATACATATGTATATAAATATCAAGTAACACAAGCGTAGATTTTTGCTATCTTGTTGATGGGGCAGTTTGAAATTGAGTTTGGTGTCCTTACAGCAGAGGAAGAGTCATATTTGAAACTGATATCTTATTGTCTCTTTTAAAGCTAAATTGGGATGCGCATGATTTATAGAGATCTGATTAGTCGATTAATCTTATATATACGTCAATTAATCGCTTATGTTAATTAATTGAAACCAAATTAGTTAATGAATAAATTAATTATGTTTGTGATTAATGATTTAAGTCATGATTAATTACAATTTGATTAGTCAAAATCTATTTAATAAGGTGGATCGTAATAGTTTATATTAATCAATTCAAAGATATTCAACCTATCTTTTGACAGCTTTTTCAGAATTGTACACATTAACCTAAAAATCGGAGATAAAATTGGCAAAAATTATTTATTAATTTATTAATCTGACATTCGTAGAGCTAACGGAGTTTTTATATAAAATATTTCGCTGGATAAAGGTAGGGTTAGTTCGATCAATATAGAATCTATGCTTCAATTTGAGACTCAAATCCTTGAATGGACTAAACAAAATTTGGCTATTTTCGATTTGAAAAAATTTCCACAACACCTCCCAACAGATCCGGGCGTCGTGTTTTCATTCCACTGGACGAAATTGGCGCGGAGCAGTCTACTAATTCGCTATACTGCGGGTATGATAAAGGGTGTTTTTTATAGAGGTATAGAACTTTAAGTTGCAATAAAACAACGATGGATTATTCGATTGACATGAATTTTATTTAACCGAAAGATAATCTTGTGGCATTACATTTTAAATATGATTTCTGGCATATGACCGCCACGGCTGGCGCGGATGTAGTCCAATCGGGGCGTCCAATTTTCGATGACTTTTTTCAACATTTGTGGCCGTATATCGGCAATAACACGGCGAATGTTGTCTTCCAAATGGTCAAGCGTTGGTGGCTTATCCGCATAGACCAATGACTTTACATAGCCCCACAGAAAGTAGTCTAGCGGTGTTAAATCACAAGATCTTGGAGGCCAATTCACAAGTCCAAAACGTGAAATTAGGCGGTCACCAAACGTGTCTTTTAATAAATCTATTGTGGCACGAGCAGTGTAACATGTTGTGTCGTCTTGTTGAAACCACATCTCCTGGACATCATGGTTATTCAATTCATGAATGAAAAAGTTAGTAATCATGGCTCTATACCGATCACCATTGACTGTAACGTTCTGGCCACCATCGTTTTTGAAAAAGTACGGACCAATGATTCCACCAGCTCATAAAGCGCACCAAACAGTCAGTTTTTCTGAATGTAACGGTGTTTCAACATACACTTGAGGATTACCTTCACTCCAAATGCGGCAGTTTTGTTTGTTGACGTAGCCATTCAACCAGAAGTGCGCTTCGATTTTGTCGACGATAAAATGAACGTAGTGCGCGATACGTTTTCCGCACAGAACCGTTTCGAAATAAAATTGCACTGTTTGCAAGCGTTATTCAGGCGTGAGTATATTCATGATGAATTGCCAAACCAAACTGAGAATGAATCACTTGACAGCTGTTAAATCGGTCGCCATCTTGAAAAGTAATGCCAACTTAAAGTTCTATACCTCTATAAAAAACACCCTTTATTTGCCGTATCACTCATACACCTCATCGTTCTATCGTCTATACCAGAGAACGTATAACGTTCTCTACGTTCTCTGTCTATACTATACATATATACAAACCTCTACCACGCAAAGGTCCATGAATCTTTCGGAAAAGATATTCCTCGAAAACTCCAAGTGCCGACTCATCGGAAGTCGTTATTGTTCACGTCTTCATAAACCTACACTGGGCATCATTCATCAGCTCTTATGAGGCTTTGAGAACTTCAACATGTCGCCGCACCCTTTCATGGAAGAGCCTTAACCCTGTCGGTTAGCTTGGCCTCTGTCTTTTCTCGCTTCCCTCTTCATCTCTCGGTATCTATTGCATCTCGCAAGTGTTGTTGTCGATTGCAAAGTAGCGAATAGTAGTATCTTCGATGCGGCAAATTTGTGATCCGAGCTGACATTAGGTCCTCGGAACCTACGCACATCTTATACACTGGAGACATGTCTTTCGTCTATCACAACATGTTTAATTTGGTTGCGCGAATTTCGATTTCGTGTAATTAGCTTGATGATTTGTCTTATACCGGCACCTGGAACAACAAAAAAAAAAAACCATATGTGAAGTCTATCAGCCTCAGTTTGAAGATGTTTCCTCATGGAGGCTGAATTTTCCGACTGTTGTGCCGAATTTACACTCTTTGCACACTCTGGTGTTAAAATCGCCAAACACGATTTTGAGATCGTGGTGGAGGCAGCGCTCATATGTGTCTTCTAGTCGCTCATAAAAGTATCTTTGATCACATCGTCCTTCTCATCCATCGGAGCGTGGAGGCAAAATTCTTAAGGATCCATCTTCTTCCGTCCTTGTTCCGTCCTCACACTACCTACGATAAATTTCGTTATATGAACAAAAATAATTTATTTTAGGGTTTCTAACGGGATTATATTTTTAATTTGCAAAAGGTACTCATTACCGATTATAATTTCGACAAATCTCAAAATTAGCCAAAATTCATATTACGAACAATAACAAAGAAAGATATATTGTTTCACTGAAATTTTGAATCGTGTGTTCAGAAGAGCCTTCAGCGTCTTTGAACTTAATGCAGGAAGCAAACAGTAGCTGCTGATAGTATTTTCATGAGTAACTTCACATCGATACTTCTGAAAAAAACTACAAAGTGGATATTCAACCCGTCGCCTGGAACTACACTTTGGCAGCTTGCAAAAGCGAGGAATGCGGAGGATCTTTGTAAAAGAAAAATTCCCGTTTTCAACCTGGTTACTTTTCAAGTATTTAAATATTTGAATTCACACCCATTTCAGTGGCGATAACTTTCTTCATCGGCTTGCCATTCTTAGTACCATTACTCTCCAGCAAATAAAGACCACGTTTGCCTCTAATCAAAAGACCGAACGCTACACGATCCTTCATCTCCACCGATAGCGTTCGAAAACTAAGAGCAAAGCTCAAAATGCCCTTACGTAGTGTATCGATATGTTTTAAAGAGAATGATAATGTGCCCGCTTTGAAATTTTTACTCAACGCGCGCTTATCATATTCAATATGTGAGTCCGCAGCCAAGGCGGTATCTTTTGGATCTAACCGCAGCTCGAATTCCGCCCATAGATTGGGAAAAGCACGTACGAGTCTAAGTTTACGCAATTTTTGTTCCTTGCACGTACGCACTAAAGCCAAAGCAGCTTGTGGAAAAGCCTCGGTGTAGAGTTGTATGATAAAACGACCGATTGGATAAAGACCCACAACCTCCATATCGAAATACACTATTGGGCGTAGTAGTAAACGTTGTTCATCGCATCTCTGAGGTAAAATTACTTCGGACTTGTATTTGGCTAGAATTTCTTTTGGTGTACGAAAGTCCGCCACACTTGCTGATAGTGGTTTCAAATGGGTGTTTACCTTTTTTTGTGCATTCATAACGCGCTTTGCTATATATTGGTTCTCTATCTCTATGGCTTCTACAGCTTTACGCATAAAAGCGAGTCGTGAGTAGCGCCACTGAGCATCGTGCGAGTCATTCCATGACTCCTTGCGTCCCAAAATATTTATGCGTCCGAAAAATTCTAACATTTCCGTATTCGTACGCATCATATCCGAAATGGCCGACATATCAATATAATTATTCTTCAGATTCATTATATTTGTTAAATGTAAAATTGGCGGTGAATCATCGATGAATTTCTTGGCGTTCTTGACGCGACAACGATGTTTGTAGTAATTGTATTGGAAGAGCGGTGAAATGTTGTACAGCTTATTCTTCTTATTTTTGTAGTGTATGGTTTGTGCAAGGGTGGTGATCTTTGAAGGCATACTGAAAACGCTCAAATAATCGGAAAATTCAACAAAATAATTATTTATAAACAAACTTGTACAAAAAATTTTGATAACCAAAAATGAACAAATAATTTTTTATGTCTTGTAAATAATCAAAATACCCATCTGTAGATTGCCGAGGAAAACTTTTGTAAGTTCAGAGAGTGAAGTGTGAAGTGATTCATGAGGGTACAACTTGGTCCCTGCTCTAAAAATTAGATACCTATATTAAGTCGTTTAAGCTTTCTTAGCTCATATGGGCAGTTGAATAGCTTTATCAAACCCAAAGCTTTGTGAGAGAGTTCAAAAATTTGAGAGTTCGTATATATGTTTCCTTGTAGAGCCTTATCTCTCTTAAGAATTTAAAGAATTTTGCAAAGGAGAGAGCTACATTATAGTTATAAAACGGGTGATCCATTTACTGGTTCCCTACTTTTTTAAATAAAAAACACAGAAAATTCTAATATAATGGGGAATGTTTATTATCATTCAAAAGAACATTCTTGGGCATTTATTTTTTGATGATTATCTCTATCACATATTGGCTACGTCTCAGATGGCCCATCTGTTGAGTCCAATTTTCGATGACTCGCTCGAGCATTTCGAATCACCGAAGTGTTCTCTCAATAAATCCATTGATTGATGCGATGTGTGAGAAGTAGAGCCGTCTTGTTGTAACCGAATGTCGCGAAGATCACCAGCTTCAATTTAAGGCATCAAATAGTCTTTTATCATGGCGCGATAGCGGTCGGCATTGAAGGTTACGTTCTCCCCGGCATCATTTTTGAAGAAATATGGACCGATTATTCCACCGGCCCACAAACCACACCAAACCGTTGTTTTTTCTGGGTGAAATGGCATCCTTTGAATCTCTTCAGGTTGCTCTTCGTCCCAAGTGCGCCAACTTTGCTTGTTTACATACCCATTGAGCCATAAATGGGGCTCATCGTTGAACAAAAGTTGGCTCGAAAAGGTCGCATCTTCTTGGAACTTGTCAAGAGCCCATCGAGCGAAGCGATGTCTCTTGGGGAGGTCGAGCGGTTTCAATTCTTGCACGAGCTATATTTTGTACGCTTTCAACTTAATATCTCGACGTAAAATGCGCCAAGTTGTTCCATATGTCAGTCCGAGTTGCTGCGATCGGCACTGAATCGCTCTATTTCCTTCACTGCGTGCTGGACGTGGTCTATTCTGTCGAATATTATCCAGTAATGAATGCTGGGTCTCAAGATGGGTGATGGTGTTGCGAATAGTACGCTCAGTAGGCTGATTATGTTAACCATAAATTAAAGAAATAAATTCTTTTTTTACCAGAGATCTTCGGGTCAAAGGCTTACAAATCCAAATTGAAATGAAGCTTTGAAGCTGAAGATGATAAACAAAGAGTAATAGTAACTGCTTTTTTTGTGGAGGTTCGCTAACATCATTCAGGAGTAGACTAAGCTAGAATATAACATCGAGCTCATCTAACGAAATATCAAGGAAATGACTAGTTTCGACAGGAGAGGTGTTGGATGAGTCGGTTTAAGGGCATATGTAGGGCCGAGTTAGATATGTACGAGTTGAGACCAAAGATAGAGGGGTGTTAGATGAGTTGGTTCTAATGGACTTACAAAAAGGACTTATGTTAATCATTCCAGGGCCGAGTCTGCATAAGTAGAATTGAATCGATTACAGTATCCACACCATAATTATGCCATTAATGCTAGGATCTCGCGAGTTTGCTTCGAGCCACACCATTCACGGGAATGAGCTCATAAAGGTATTAACAGATTCTCTGCAAATGGCGTTTAGGACTTGCCTGTAAGATTTCCTGATCTGCGGTTCTGTTATGTATTGCTGAGTTGAATCCTTTAAGTCCAATACTCCCTTCCCGATGAGTATAGGTGGTGGTTTTGCTTTCAGATGATATTGTTTGCACAACATAGAATAATGTTCCTTAACTCCGTTTACGGTATAAGTGGTGTAATGGAGACATCAGTAGATTTCCCGATATGGTGCATAGGAATGTCGTTCAAGACCTATCGGTAACATGCTGGGTTCAGCGACTCTGTTAATTATTGCTGTATAGAGTTCGTATAGCCTTTTCCTTCCTCCTTCTTGGTGTGCCTAGGTGGCGGCTCCTCTGCATGCAGATATCTGCCCAGCATTCCAGCTGATATAATCAGCAAAGGATTGCGTTGTGCTTCTTAACTGGGGAAATAGATGTCTTGAAATAAAAGTGGTGTACAGCCAAACCTATCAGGTTCGCGAGGCAATGTTTTTTACAGGTCTGTATGCTCCTTATCTGTAAGGGTAATATATAACCGACCGGCCGATTGCATTCTAAATTCTCAACAATCTTTGCGCTCAAAAATTGGGTAAGGTCGGAAAAAACAGATTCCGGTTCAAAACCGTATTTTGTCGAGGAAATCAAAAATCAAACGAGAACAACGGAAACCACGGAGCAAAGTCACTATAAATTGGAGAAGGAATAAATCGTCTAACAATCAGCCGCTCTATACTCTCGCAGAAAGGGTAGAGAGTAAAATTTGGCTTCGGCCACTCGGTGCAATGATATTTTATTTGGCATTTGATCGTTTCTTTACTTCCATTAAGTTATTAGAAACACTCGACCGCTTAGAAATTCGAACAAATGTACATAGGAAAGACTTCCAAATTGTTAAGCTGGTTGGATGGATTCAGTGAAAGAAGTGCTTTTGGTTTTAAACTGCCATGGGCCTAGTTTTGAAAAAAAAACTCAAAAAAAAAAATAAATTGATCCAAAAAACTTTTTGACTGCCCGAAAAATTACATTGACTGTAACAAAATAATGAATGAAGTCAACCTTTCCCATCTGAAGACTGGGCTTAGCGATTTCGAACGCAAATCTACCAATTTGGGCAGAATAAACCGACAAAAATGATATGCTTGGGCTGTGGAGTTCACATTTAAGTTTTGAATACTTTACATCTTTTCAGGAAATAAATAAATAAAAATTCAACTAAAACGGCTTTCCATTAATTGATCTTAATATTCAAGTTTATAACTTTCACACCTATTGGGGAAAATATGTTCTACTGAAAATGCGGATCGGGATTATATATCCCAGAATAAAAGGACGATTTTATGATTTTCAAGTATGCAGTGCATATTTTTTTAAGCTAAATTTCAGAATATATAAAAAGATTGCTATAAGTATCTTAGATTTTCAAGCAAAACTCCCTTCAAAATGAGGTTATTTTCTATTGGGATTTTTTTTTATATTTACCAAAATTAATGCAAAAAAATATGTACAAAAATATGAAAAAAATATAAAAATTGTTAAAAACATCAAAATATATTAAAAAAAATAAAGCTCTTTTGCAGTGCATATGTATATTTACATACATACCCAAATACATTAATTAATATACTCAGGTATGTACATATGTACAAATGTACAAGTGACCATGACTCGTAATACCAGACCAAAAAAACAGTGCGCATTTCGGTTGGCTGAGCGTACATATCTTGTTAAAGAGAACAAAAGTCCTTACCAGATATTGGATCTGCAGATTGAAGATTTAGGAAATAAGCAGTGCATGCCCGAGGCAAGGGATGATTAATTTAAAATGGTTCTCTCCACAGCAAGGGGCTTTACATCGGAGCGTACCCTACAAAATCAATTTACGGAATTTTTTTCAGTTAAAACACCTTAGCGTATCTAAGACTGTTCGGATTTTGTAACCCGAAGCTCTAAAAAAAAATCAAATATTGTAGTTACTTATTTGTTTTTAATTAAAGATTTTTATCCTGCCTTAAGATTCCATTTCTATGTCAGACTCTTTAAAATAACCCACTGTGCCTTGGCAGTCTTTCACATGTACCACCCACACGTCCACACATTAGATGCGTGTACATTCACATGCATACACAACGTGCATATGAAAATCTTTGCGTCGTTCTCAGAATAATTTGAAGGTGATTACGTCGAGTTGTGCGAGCCGAAAAACATCGCTGACAAGTGACTGTGCCAAGTGCAAGGTAATTTCCTTATGTCTACACATACAAAATATACATATGTACATATGTATGTGCCATGTCATGCTGGTGAAAATTTTCAATTGCATGCGTTTGATAAAAGAAAACACAGCAAACAAAGCAACAAAACTATTCTAGCTAAAGAATGCAACACTGTTTGTTTGTTAATAGTAAAGAGTAATAAGAGCAAGAAATGTACAGAAAATGCACGAAATTCTCTTTTTTCAATATTTATGCTCTTCAAACGTTTTATTCGTTTTCGTTGCGAACAGCTGACTTGCCATTTGACGTCAGCAAGTGTTGGCAAGGAATTATATCGGTCGGTAAGAAACATTTATTGTGTGCTACATATATTGGGATATAAATGACATCATATATTTGGGTGCTCTGAATTCAATCAATTTCTAATTTAATAAGTTTTACTTAAAATTTTTTTTTATTACATGTTATTGTAGAAATCTGCTAAAAGTTGAATTATTAACGCATATAATAATATTTCCAATTGACAAATTTTGTAGGGTGTTTTTGTTCGGATATGCCCTCGTTCGGCCAACTGCTGTCTGCTTCAGTGACCAGTAATGCCATGTACAGCTTAATATCTAGTAAATAAATTTACTATTTTGCTTTTTCTTTTCTATACCGCTCTTCGAACATCTTTTCAATAATTTATTTACTTATCTAAATATATTATTTAAAAAACTTAAAATCAAAAAAAATCGAACATTTGTTAACATAAAAAATAACATTCGCATAGATGTTCCCCTCTTCGTTATTAAATAATGTTGAGCGTTGGCAACACAGCTGTTGTGCATTGAAAATGTATTTGCGAGCTGATAGGCAGTCAGATTTCTTTTGTCTACATTTTTTTTCATTGCTTTTCGGTCGGGATTTCGGTTTTATCAGTTGTGTTTGGCTCTGCTATTGCTTTTATAAAAAAACTGGAACGCTTCATAGTAAAAATTCAAAATTCACTTAATATATTGAAAATAAATACATACATAAATTGCTATTAGCACAATTGAAGTAACTTCGCTGCTCCATCACTTTGGCGTTTATATAGTGCTACAAATTCCAGACAGAAACTACAAGGGTGGTGCTGTTTGTTTGCAAAGTTTAGTTGGTGCATTGAGTTGGTCGTGGAAAGATTGTGGTACTTATCTACCTACATAACCTATACCAAATTCGTGGATTTCCCTAGCGGTCGCGCGGTTTGTTGCAAAAGTACAAAATGTCAAATCAAAGTGAACCGAAAGTGACGGTGTCAGCGCCGATAGCACCCAAACCAGTGGCAGCAGAAGCAGTAGCACCCATTCCAAGTGGTTTGAAATTCTTGTTTGGCGGTCTTGCTGGCATGGGCGCCACCTGCATTGTTCAGCCATTAGATTTGGTTAAGACAAGAATGCAAATTTCTGGTGCTGGTGGTGGGAAGAAGGAATATCGCAACTCATTCCACTGCATACAGACGGTGGTGAAAAATGAAGGCCCTTTGGGTTTATATAAAGGTATTGGTGCTGCCCTGTTACGTCAGGCTACATATACTACTGGTAGACTAGGTGTCTACACCTACTTGGTGGACATGTTCCAAACAAAATTCAAACGTGCACCCGGTTTAGTTGACAGCATGGCAATGGGTGTTATAGCCGGCGCTTGTGGTGCCTTTATTGGTACACCAGCTGAGGTAGCACTGATTCGTATGGCCAGCGATGGACGTCTGCCGCCAGCTGAACGACGCAACTACACCAATGTGGTTAATGCATTGACACGTATAGTGCGCGAGGAAGGTGTGACCGCATTATGGCGTGGTAGCATTCCCACTATGGGACGCGCTATGGTAGTGAATATGACACAATTGGCTTCATACTCACAATTTAAACTCTACTTTAAAAATGGCCCACTCAAGATGGAAGAAGGCATCTCTCTACATTTCTGTGCAAGTATGTTGAGTGGTCTGCTAACGACTATCACTTCCATGCCGCTAGACATTGCCAAGACACGTATACAGAATATGAAAACCGCTGAAGGTGCCAAACCAGAATATCGCGGCACAGTCGATGTATTGGTGAAGGTGGCACGCCAAGAAGGTGTATTAGCTTTGTGGAAAGGATTCACACCATACTTCTGTCGCTTAGGACCACATACTGTATTGACTTTTATCTTCCTGGAACAAATGAACAAAGCATATCGTGATTATGTTAAACGGGACAGCGAAAAATCAAGTGGATTGTGATGTAACCATATCGGCAGCTAGTAGTGCGTGTGCGCCTTTTGTTGTTTTTTTTTTGTTTGCTATGACAAAGTAAATATCTATATTGCCTATATTCCAGTAGCGAAGTGCACACATTCACACTTTGCAGCTAAAAATTGTCTTCGAAAAACAAAACTCCGACCTATTTATGTACATAGAATTAATTTTGCAAACAATTATATAATTGATCTTCAAATATTTGTGAAAAAAGTTTTAGTAAAATAATATGCATATGTAAAAAAATTTTAATTTGCAATAATGAGCGGCGCATAGGCAGACAAGTGCACAAAAGCTTAAATGATTTACATAAGTGTATGTCGTTGTAATTTGCACAATGAATAAGCGCAAAAATTAATAATAATAATAAGTACAAAATTGTAACAAGAATATTATTATTGTTGTTTTTGTTATAAAATAGCTAACATTTTGTTAACGATATTGATTATTATATACTCAACATCTAAATACATAAGTGAATTGTACATTTTATTTTGTATATTTTTTTTTGTGTAGTTATAACAAAATACACCTGTATATACATACATATTACATATACATTTATAAATATTATAACTTAATGTCACTCAGTAGCATCATAGACTTATGCGCAAATATAAAAGAAGAGAAATTCATATGTTGTCAATTTGATTTGTATAAACTGGAACGACTAAGAAACCAATATTTAGACAATAATATATAAATTGTTAAAATGGAAAAGTGATATTGTTTTTTTTTTATTAAACAAGATGTGGGTCTGTAAATAAGTGGAGCTTAATTTACGAAAGTCATGAAATAAGTGTTATGGATTATAATACGTTGATAAAGGGCTTAACCTCATAGTCCTCAATATTGTATAATATTTTTTAATCAAGTACATAGGTTGTCATTATAAGTTCAATCAACGTTGCTAACACATTTAACCGAGTCCATAATATGGTAGGACCGATGGAGCGACCTACAGTTTATTCTAAGCCGCCTCCGGACGGCCGATGGATTTTTATGAGGAGCTTTTATTTCATGTCAAAAATACACTCGGAGGGCTTGACATTCCCTGCCGAGGGGCGAACGGAATTCGAAAAATTAGTTTTCCATAATTTTGGATGTTGGTCGAACCTGGGCCCGAGCCCAGGCCTTCCGAATGGTAGTAGGCAATGCTCCCCGCTCGGCTATCGCAGCCGATAGGCTTGTTATTTGTTTAAAATGATTTCCATTTATAGTGAAAGTTATAGTGACCGCCAGCCATGCATATATGTATGTCTGTTTAAAAATATAGACAAACGTACATATCTACACATATGTTTGTTTGTTTAAATGCACATACCTATCAACGTATGTTTAGGTGCGGATTTTTTTTCCAAGAAAATGCATCTACAAAAATCGAAAAGAAACTATTTGAACGTTAAATCACAATCAAGGTTTTCAATTCAGTTCATTAGCGTTGCTGTGCAGTTTACGCACTTACATATATAGGTACATATGTACATACACACACATACAATATGTAATACATATATTAACAGAATGGGGCCGGTCTGGCAGCAAATATGAACTTTGGATCGTAAATATGTTTGCCACACGATCGATTGTAGATTTATTGATGTGCGAATATATGCAGTTACTACATTAATTTATATACATACATACAAACATACAAAGTGATATTTAACCCAAAGAATAACTAATATGAAAACAGAAAATAAAAAAAGTAAAATAAATAAAATAAAATAAATAAAAATAAAAATAAAAAATAAATAATTTAACTAAAATAAAAAGGAATAAAATGAAATGAAAGGAAATAAAGTAAAATGAAATAAAAATAAAATAAAATGAAATGAAATGAATTGAATTAAAATGAAATGAAATAAATTAAAATAAAATAAATTTACTCCCTAACCGGGCGCAATAAAAGGAAATGAGGTGAAATAAAATAACATTAAATGAAATAAAATAAAATTATATAAAAATAAAATAAAATGAAATGAAATGAAATGAATTGAAAAAATAAAATAAAAATAAAATGAAAAGAAATAAAATAAAATAAAAAATATAAAGTAAAGTAAAATAAAATGAAATAAAACTAAAATAAAAATAAAATAAAATGAAATGAAATGAAATGATATGAATTGAAATAAAATAAAATGAAATGTAATAAAATAAAATAAAATAAAATAAAGTGCAATAAAATAAAATAATGTAAAAAATTAAATATAATAAAGTAATACAATTAAATTAAAAAAATGAAAAAAATAATAAAAAATACAATAAATTAAAATAATATAAAATAACGTAAAATAAAAAAATATAAAAATAAAAAATCTAAACGAAACAAATAAAATAAAAATAAAATAAAATTAAAAAAATTAAATAACAAAAAATTAGATATAATAAAATAAATAGAAATGAAATGAAATGAAATGAAATGAAACGAAAAAAAAAATAAAAAAAAAAAATAAAATAAAATAAAATAAAATTAGAGGAATTAAGTAACAAAAAATAAGATGAAATTAATTAAAATTAAATATTTTTTTTTACTTTGTTTATATGTATTATTTTTATATGTATATGTAATTTATATTAACTGGTGACTCCATATAAAATGTACTAATTAAACTTTGTATACCCGTATAACACCTGCTTTGAGTAGCTGAGTATGTTTGCGTTTTGATAAACACAGAAATATATTTTTAGCAGCGTTTGTAAAGGGTGTTTTTTATAGAGGTATAGAACTTTAAGTTGGCATTACTTTTCAAGATGGCGACCGATTTAACAGCTGTCAAGTGATTTATTCTCAGTTTGGTTTGGCAATTTATCATGAATAGACTCATGCCTGAACAACGCTTGTAAATAGTGCAATTTTATTTCGAAAATAATGGTTCTATGCGGAAAACGTATCGCGCACTACGTCCATTTTATCGTCGACAAAATCGAAGCGCACTTCTGGTTGAATGGCTACGTCAACAAACAAAACTGCCGCATTTGGAGTGAAGATAATCCTCAAGTGTATGTTGAGACACCGTTACATCCAGAAAAACTGACTGTTTGGTGCGCTTTATGGGCTGGTGGAATCATTGGTCCGTACTTTTGTACTCAAAAACGATGGTGGCCAGAATGTTACAGTCAATGGTGATCGGTATAGAGCCATGATTACTAACTTTTTCATTCCTGAATTGAATAACCATGATGTCCAGGAGATGTGGTTTCAACAAGACGACACAACATGTCACACAGCTCGTGCCACAATAGATTTATTGAAAGACACGTTTGGTGACCGCCTAATTTCACGTTTTGGACCTGTGAATTGGCCTCCAAGATCTTGTAATTTAACACCGCTAGACTACTTTCTGTGGGGCTATGTAATGTCATTGGTCTATGCGGATAAGCCACAAACACTTGACCATTTGGAAGACAACATTCGCCGTGTTATTGCCGATATACGGCCACAAATGTTGGAAAAAGTCATCGAAAATTGGACGTCTAGATTGGACTACATCCGCGCCAGCCGTGGCGGTCATATGCCAGAAATCATATTTAAAATGTAATGCCACAAGATTATCTTTCGGATAAATAAAATTCATGTCAATCGAATAATCCATCGTTGTTTTATTGCAACTTAAAGTTCTATACCTCTATAAAAAACACCCTTTATGTAACTTTTTTTGATTTTTTAATTTTGAATATATTAGCAAATATTTATCTCATGTACAGACGTTATTTGAAGATATTAAAGTGTTGTTTTGACAGATTTATATGCTTCACATGTAGGCTCTATCTGGCAAGGCGCCTGTGGCGTTGATAGGTCAGTATTTTATACCGACTTTAGATTATCTCAATCAAGTGAAAGGAAAACTGAAAATTATATATATACATATATAGATATATCATAACTATTTATATATAGGTATAACAATAAATAAAAAGCCCTTAGAAGGAACATGTGATTGCCATTAGACTTAAAGCGATAAACTTGATAATAATGGTTTTCTTCATCTTATTTAAGATATTCAGTTATTTTGCTTTTTATTTTTGTTATTTACGTTTCTCATGACTTAAAAATTCGTTGATCGTGAAAACTTATGGTTAAACTAAATTTTTATGTATTTACTTGCATACATACCTGTAGGTATTACGCGTTTATTTAGAAATGTTCAGATAAAACTTCGGACTTAATCAATTAGTCTGTTTGTATGTAAGTAGTCACACGATTTCATATTTGCCATGCATTTTGGACAAATGTATGTATTAATAACAAATTATCAGTTAATGATAAGATTTCTTTTATGCGTGCTTTTATACGCAAATCTTTAAAAAACTCAAGAACATAATAACGTATTCACATAAGTACGTTAAAATGGCTAAAATTATTTAAAATTTTGAATAGATTATTTATTTGCGATTAAGTTAGTAATTCATTGTTGCTGGAAAATGAAATGTTATGAATGTGTGAAAAAAGTTGTTACTTATGCTTTCATTTTAGAAAATCAGGCTCGAATTATTACGATACTGCGTAAAGTATATTTGGATATCTTCAGACTATCAACTTTAATAAAGATGAAAAGCAATAAAAAAAATGCACTATGTGTGTTTATGCTTGTCTAGTGTTCTAATTTCAATTAAATTTTTTTGTTCTATGTATTTTATTTTATTTTTTTATATTTTTATTTTATTTTATTTTTAAATTTATTTTATATCTTATTATTTTATTATATCGTCGATGCATATGCAATACCACCTATCTACCAGATGCAAAACCTCCCAAATGACGAAAGTGGCAAAAATGAGATTTGGTAACCCCGCATTCCAGGCATCGAGTTTCATCTGTAAAAATAAAAAATTTCGTATTCCAGCCGAAAATTGCCGAAAAAAACGGTAAATGCAAAACCGCATGTAAAGTGTGTAGTCAAATTTTATTTGCAAAACCAACCATCATTTCGTTCTGTTCAGCAAGTTGATCAACCAAGCGTCAGTACTACGGACAGGGAGAGGCCTAATTTTATTGTGTTCTTTGCTATTAAATTTTTTTTAACTGTTTGCTAATATACATACCAGAAATGGCTTCAAATGAAGGAAGTGATATAATTGAAAGGTAACAAAAAAAGAAACAATGTTAATTATTTACTAAGTGTTTGTATGTACATTATTAAAATATAAATTTAGATGCTTGGGCGACTCCACCAAGTTCTCCTGGAACTTCCTATTCAGAGTTGGAATTGTCACCGCACACGCATGGGATTCGCATCTCAATAGAGAATGATGAAGAATTTTTCAATTTCCCCAGTATGTTCAATTCTCCTGTTATGAACAGCAACAATTCTATCAAAGGTGACTGTGATATTCATACTTCCCCCAGCAATGAACACCTTCCAGAAATACAAATTTTGGAAGAAAACAAAATTAAAAGACGAAAACGGAACACAGACAATTGGAAAAGAGAGATCAACAAAAAGAAAAGAATGATTGGAGAAGAGTACATAGGCTTTCACAGAACACAAAACAAAGTAATCCAAGATGTACCACGAATAAAGAGAGTGCTTAATAAGCCAACTTGTGCTAAAGCTTGCCAAAAGAGTAAACAATTTGATTGTAAAAGGTTTGATGAGCAGAAAAGAGAACAAATTTTTGCACACTTTAGAAAAAACATTAATTGGCAACAAAAACAAAAATATGTTTGATCGCTGGTTCACGTCCAAACTACAAAACCAAATAAGCGCAGCAAATTAAAGAAATCAAATTCTTTTGTGTATTTTCTCAAAGATGGTACCGAGAGGCGAAGGGTTTGCAAAAATATGTTTTTATCGACCTTAGGACTCAAGGCATGGACTGTACGTTCGTGGCTCACTAATACACAGGTTTCGTGCAGCTCTCAAAAGCAACCCACAAATAATTCCAAAAAATAAAACTTGTAAAAAAATTTTTGCCATCTTTGCAACCCTCTCTCAAAAGCAACCCACAAATAATTCCAAAAAAAAAAACTTGTAAAAAAATTTTTGCCATCTTTGCCAAAGCTCCCGGCACACTACTGCAGGTCATCATCAAGCAAACTCTATTTAGAGCCAGTCATTGAATCAAAATCATAGTTGTACTCTCTTTATAAGAATAACGCTCTCGAGCTTTCAGTACCCGTAGTCTCAAGAAGTTATTTTGATAATATATTCTCCGAAGAAAATATATCTCTTTTTAAACCCAAAACAGATGAGTGCGATACTTGCATTGCTTTTAAGACCGGAAATATATCCGAAGTGGAATATAACTGTCACATTGACCTCAAAAATTCAGCACGATTGGAAAAAAAGAATGATACCATACTTGCCAATTCTGGAGAAATTCATTTAATTACCGTTGACCTACAAGCTGTTAAACTATGCCCAAAATTAAACGCCATCTCAGCTTATTATAAAACTAAGGTTGCTGTGCATAACTTCACAGCTTACAACTTAGTTACTAAAGAAGTTGTTTGTTATTGGTTTGATGAAACTGCAGCCGACTTAAAGTCTTCAACCTTTGCCAACTTTTATGTGGACTATATATCATCAATACTTCGTAAAAATGTAAAACCTGTAGTGATTTATTCCGATGGTTGCACATATCAGAATCGAAATTCCGTTGTTGCAAATGCACTCCTTAGGCTTGCCATTGAATACAACGTTGACATTACTCAAAAATTTCTAGTAAAAGGGCATACACAGATGGAGGTAGATTCGGTTCACTCTGTAATTGAGCGGAAATTAAAGAATCGGCAAATATATTTACCTAGCCAATATATGTATGTTGGCAACACAGGAATCCAGACGCAATCCGTTTCCGTATATCACACGAGAGATGGACTACACATTTTTTAAAGACTATGATAATAAAAAATATCAATTATATGACTCCATACGCCCAGGTCGTAAAAAGGGGATAGAGTCGTTTTCGATTTACGTGTCTTGAAATACTCTTCTGATGCATCAATCCAGTATAAGTTGTCTTTCGAAAGCACTTTTCTAGAGCTTCCACACCGATCTAAACGCAAATGGAACAAAAGCACTCCTAACGCTCTTTATTTGTCTCGTATAGCAATAAAAAAATCTAAATACCAGCACTTACAAGGATTGAAACATGTAATTCCTTCAGACTGTCACTACTTTTATGACAACTTACCTTACAAACAATAGATACTAAGATTTATGTCTGTAAAGTTAATTAGAAAAAGATAAAAAGAAAGAAATTTGTTTTTATTCTACATATATGCGGGTTAAAAATATTTACGTGTAAAAATAATAGGAAAATTTATTTGCAAAACCGTCTATAAAAAAAAACTTACAGAAACAAACAATTATGATAAACTTCAGTTCAATACTAGTTTACTGAGGTAAGTTGCATATATTAAAAGTAGAAAAAAGATTTCAGTTCGAACTTCATTCATAAGATTAAAATAAAACTCGTTTTTTTCATCTTCTGTAAAATTTGATTGCTGTCAGATAGGTGGTATTGCAGTTGGTAGATAGGTGGTATTGCATAGGCATCGACGATATGTTTTATCTATTTTATTTTTATACCTTTCATGTACGTGAAATGGTATGCTAACTTTAGTCCAAAGTATGTAAGTACCAAACGGAGAAGACATAGCCCCACCAAAATTTATTCCGATCATAATGGAATGACTAGCTGAGTTGATTTACCCATATACGTCTGTGCTTCCGCCCATCCTTTTGTTTGCAGGCAAACTAGGCCCTCAGCTTTTTAGATATTTCAAACAAACTTGGTAGACAGACGCAATGGTATAATGTAACCACGTACATTGATCGGAACATTATAAAATATATACGACCAATTTCCCACATTTAAAATTTTGAACCATAAATCCTATTGTTGTTATACACACATATAATAAATTGCATACTGGTATTGAAAATTATCGAAATCGGAAAACTATATCATGTAACCCTCATATAGCCGAGTTTTTCAGTTATGAAGTAAAAAAACATTTAAAAACGTCAAATTTGGTATTCTAGAGAAGTGAATGGAAGTTAATATTGAAAACACATAAAAGTCATGAAAAGTATATAGACTTCGTTATTTTAATTTAATATAATTATATTTTCCCTTTTTAAATTAATTTGATTTAGGTTATTCTATTTTATATTATTTTATTTTATTTTATTCTATTTTATTATAGTTTATTTTGGCTTCTATAATCTAAATTTATTTATTTTTAATTTATTTATTCACTTTATTTAATTTGATTCTATTTCGTTATATAAAATTTTATAATATTCTAAGTTTTTGTTTTATTTTTTATTCTTTTTAATTTATTTTTAATTTAATATTAAATTATTTTATTTAATTTTATTTTTTTTTGTTTCATTTAATTTTAATTTTTTTATTATATTTAATTTCATTTTATTTTATTATAACTTTATTTTAATTTTTTTATTTAATTTTATTTCACTTTATTTTATTTTATTTTATTTTATATTTTTTAAATTTTTTTTAATTATTTATTAATTTTTATTTTTTTTTATTTTCATTTTATATTTTATTTTATTTTATTTTATATAATTTTATAATATTTTTGTTTGTTTTATTTTTTTATATTATTTTATTTCATTATATTTTATTTTATTTTTTATATTTTATTTCATTTTATTTTAATTAATTTTATTTTGTTTAATTTAATTTAATTAAATTTTTTTTGTATTTTTTATTTATTTATTATTTTTTATTAATTTTATTTTATTTTACTTTTGTATTGTATTTAGTTTTTTAATTTTATTTTATTTCAATTTTCAATTATTTCATTTTATTTTAATTTTATATATTATTTTATTTAATTTTTATTTTTTTTTTTTATTTTATTGTAATTTAATTTATTTCAATTTTATTTTATTTAGTTTTTTTTATTATATTTATTTCAATTTTATTTTATTTAGTTGATTTTATCTAGTTTTTTTTTTAATTTTTTTTTTATATAATTTTATTTTATTTTACTTTATTTAATTTAATTTTATTTTATTTGTTTTATTTTACTTTATTGAGTTATTATATTTTATTTTATTTTATTTATTTTTTAATTTTGTATTTTATATTTTTATTTTATTTTATTTTATATTTGAATACTTTTTTTATTTTACTTTATTTTATTTTATTTATATTGTTTTATTTTATCTAATTTTATTTTATTTAAATTTTATTTCATTTTATATTATTTAATTTTTATTTTTTATAATTTGATTTTATTGTACTTTAGTTAGTTAACTTATTTTCTCTCAATTTTCTTTTATTTAATTTAATTTTATTTTTTTTTTGAATTTTGTTGTTTTATTTTTATTTTTTTATTTGATTTTATTGTACTTTTGTTCATTTTATTTCAATTTTCTTTTAGTTCATTTTATTTTAATTTTTTTATTTTATATTAAATAATTTTAATTTAAATTTTTTTTTAAATTTGATTTTATTGTAATTTCGTTTAAATTATTTCAATTTTATTTTATTTGGTTTATTTGATTTTATCTAGTTTTATTTTATTTTATTTTTTTATATTATTTTATTTTATTTTACTTTATTTTATTTTATTATATTTTATTTTATTTTTTCATTTTATTTAATTTTTATTTTTATTTTTTTATTTTAATTTTTTTCATTTCATTTCATTTGATTTCTATTTATTTTATTATATCTAATTTTTTGTTATTTAATATTTTTTAGTTTATTTTATTTGTTTCGTTTAGATTTTTTATTTTTATATTTTTTTATTTTACGTTATTTTATATTATTTTAATTTATTGTATTTTTTATTATTATTTTTAATTTTTTTATATAGTTGTATTATTTTATTATATTTAATTTTTTTACATTATTTTATTTTATTTCACTTTATTTTATTTTGTTTATATAATTTTATTTTTTTCATTTCACTTTATTTTATTTCAATTCATATCATTTCATTTCATTTCATTTTATTATATTTTTATTTTAGTTTTATTTCATTTTATTTTATTTTACTTCATATTTTTTATTTTTATTTATTTTATTTTATTTTATTTCTTTTCATTTTATTTTTTTTTTAATTCATTTCATTTCATTTTATTTTATTTTTATATAATTTTATTTTATTTCATTTTATTTGATTTTACTTTATCTTATTTCCTTTTATTGCGCCCGTTAAGGAGTAAATTTATTTTATTCTAATTTATTTTATTTTATTTTAATTTATATCATTTCATTTTAATTCAATTCATTTCATTTAATTTAATTTTATTTTTATTTCATTTTACTTTATTCCCTTTAATTTCATTTCATTTTATTCCTTTTTATTTTATTTTATTTGATTTTATTTTATTTTATTTCATTTGATTTGATTTTATTTATTTTACTATTTTATAATTTGATTTTATTGTACTTTAGTTAGTTAGCTTATTTTATTTCATTTTTCTTTTATTTTATTTCATTTTATTTTATTTTACTTAAATTATTTTATTTTATTTTTATTTTTATTATTTGATTTTATTGTACTTTAGTTTAATTTATTAAAATTTTATTTAATTTAGTTTATTTTATTTTATCTAGTTTTATTTTACTTTATTTTATTTTATTTAGTTTTATTTTACTTTAATCAAGTTAATATATTTTATTTTATTTTATTTATTTTTTAAGTTTGTATTATATAATTTAATTTAATTTGTTTATTTTTTATTTTTTTTTTGTAATTTAATTTTTTTATTTTACTTTATTTTATTTTATTTATTTTGTTTTATTTTATCTAATTTTATTTTATTTAAATTTTATTTCATTTTTTTTTATTTTATTTTATAATATTTGTTTGAGTTTAATATCCTTTGGATTTACACTTCAACGCAAGCAATGATTTCGAGAATTTCTCTTCTGAATCACTGAACAGTTATGAACTGTTTTTTAATTGTACATAAATAAATAAATACGCTGGATGTGGTTAACATCAACAAAAGTTATTTTTTGGTTAAAAATGTGGCGGCATTGAGTGAGGCATGAGTTTCGACATGTATTTACCAAATATATATATGTACATACCTACATATTTTACGTATTTATATGCAACTTTTGCACCTATTTATATCTGTGAAAGCCCATTGATTTCATGTATTCCATGGTGTTAACCACCAATTTAAGTGCGGTCATCGATAATTATTGCTTGATTAAGCGCGAAATAAACTGTTTTCATCAAAAGCGTTTGTTGTGGAGAACTGTTATTTATTTTTTAAAAGTTTGTGTGTGTCATTGTTACTTAAATATTGAAGAAAATTAATTTTTATTATATATGAAATTGGCGTTGGATACGAGTAATGAATTTAAAAGAAACCTCACCAAAAAAAAGTTATTTTGGTTTTGTTACTATTAGCTTTTCAGCTTTTTTCAATTAATTAAGTCTTAGTATTCCTTGAGAGATCTGTAAGTATATACAATAAAGTTAACATCATCTCGATATACATAAATACACTCTTAACCCATTGAGATGCATTCATCCCACAACAGCTAAATGGCTCAATTAAGCATTGTTTTATATGTTTTTATTTATTGTTTTTCACAACACCAACAAATTACTTCCACAATACAACACAAATTTATGCTGTTATTGCCTTTGAGCTTGAATGAACGTGTGTCGCGTCGCCGATTAGTCTGGTAATAATCGCAAATCATAACTTGGCTGCAGTGAAAAAGCCAACCAATTTCCATACAACGAATAGCCATTGTTAACTCCCCGTGATGTGTGCGTGTCGCGCTCGGTTCATACTACCGCTCGGTGCGATGCGCTTCAATAGTTTCCTGCTGTTGTCTAAAAAAACGGCACACGGGTATTCAAGGGCAATTCCGTCCACAATAATGGTTACAGAACATTCGCAGATATGATGAGTAATTGGATCCTTCTCGTTATAATTCTTATTGCGATTACCTTATCTACATTTTTCTGAAAGCATGCCTTTCTGGCAGGCAATGGCTTCCCAAGACTGATAAATTTCAAAGCTGCCCTTAATATTAACGCAGCTTGTCTCTATAAGATGGCTTTTATTACCAATTTGCATGATATTTAAGTACACCAATCGTTTAGGTAGCTTTTGCTTGGTCGCTTTTTGCCTAATTTTACATCGGCTCTCAGACTAAGGCGGAATCCATTCAATAACTTTTTACCGTGCGAAAGTGATAAAATTATAATATATACATATATTGTAAGATATGTGGGTACGTCTAAGGATAAGTTTATTTAGTTGTATGGTAACCTTGTACGCTAGTTATACATATGGCAACTTTTGAGGAAAGAAAAGAGTAAAGAAGGAGAATGGGAAAAAGAAGAAAAATGGCCACTTCCTGTGGATAAATAAAACGTGAGACACGCAAAAACTACTTTGATTATTGCTGATCGAAAATTAGGGAAAGCATCATAACGTTACAATATATTACTTTTTTTACTTATTTTTGGTTAAAATCTTCTTTGAGTTACTACTTATACAGTCAACAACGAGGGCTGTTTGATAAGCTAGTGTTATCGATTAATATACTGCTGTAAAATTTTGAGCAAGCTCGGAACTCATAAATTTTAACAAAAATCGAAAAAAGTGAGTTTCCTGTGCTGATTTGAGCGTTATTTTTTGCGTAAAAATCCCATCTCGGAAACCAAGAAAAGTCATGATAACTACTACGGAGACTCTGCACCATTAAATTTAATAGTTAAGAAGTGGTTTACTGAGTTCAGTTGTGGTTGTACTAGTCTAAGTAACGCTGAACGTTCAGGTCGTCTCGCCATAACTGTCAATAAAATCAATGGAATGATATTGGACGATCGAATAATAAAAAAGCATGGGGTGGCTGTAGGCATCTCAGCTGAGCGGGTACATCTTATTTTACATGGATATTTGGACATGAACAAACTATCTGCGCCATGGGTGTCTCAGTGTTAGTGGGTTTCTCCGGATGTACGTATACCAAAGGAGGCCAACGTGGGTTTGTCGGCCAACAAGGTCATGGGCACAGTTTCTTGGGATGCACGAGCCTTTCGACAGATCCGATATTGATTTGAAGCAGAAACGACCGCATTTGGTGAAAAAAGTGCTGTTCCATCACGACAATGCATGGGCGAACTGCAGTGTAACCACGATGACAAACATTCATAAATTGGGTTACGAGCTGCAGAGCAGTAAAAGCTTCTGGTCGAATTACAGAAACAAACGCCTATATTATAAAAAAACCTATGCATACTGCTAAAAAGACTAAATGTATACTGCTAAAGAGCTACTTTGTTGAGAAATAAAACGCTTATTTTCCAAAAACATTTTTTTTTATTGAAAAAGTCACTGACTTATCAAACCGCCCTCATATATTCTAAAATTAGTAGCATGAAAATCTTGTTTAAGGCTTTGCTATAGGATAGGTTAGGTAACACAGCTGGCCGCTGATGCGCCTTGCTTAGATCCGTTGGCCTATGCGGTGCCAGATTACAGTCCGTTTTATTGAGGTTTACAAAAGTAGTCGAAATTTCGCTGAAACCGGGCATATAAATTGTTGTCCCGGGCGAGTATCACAGAATTTAGGATTTTTTTCCAAAACCAAAATCAGCTTGGAACCTGCTTTTAGGGTTAGTTAAGAGCCATAAGACAAATACCAAATTAGATTTTTTTTATATTATTTTTGATCACCATATTGGAATTACCCACGTATATTTGGTTATAACTACATACATATATAAAAAGGAAACACGAAAAAAATGAAATGAAATGAAGTGCGAAAGAGAGAGAGTAGAAAAGCATACAAAGAGTAAATAAATCCATTACGTGATGTTTCCTGTTTCCCGTCTGACCATTGTCATCATTACTCTATACAGTTGTTATTATTATTATTGTTGTTTTTATATGTTCCTTTACTTGTTGTTATGGTCCGTTCACCAACGCCATTTTATTGCATTATGCATTGTGATTGCTATGTTTTTTTCTTATTGTTATTGTTATTGCTGAGCATTGATATTTTGTATTTCGGTTATTTGTTCAGTGTCTGTTGTTATGTGCAACCCGCTCCCTCTTATCCCTCTCTCCAGCTCCATTTTCCCTTGGCTTCACAAATGTTCTTGCTCAATTTGCTATTTTCATTGTACTTCACGCTGAGCTCTAGATAACCTTTATATTTCTTACTGCAGCGTAAGGACAATCTGCGGATGCTCTTCATAACCGCAAATATCCTTTGGAGAAAGTGTGTTTGATTGCTGGAATTCTTGTCGGATACTATGAACAATCCACAGCAGTAGTAGCTGATGCCCTGGCGGCCAAGTAATTCGTATGCAGAAATTGATAAGGACATACATATGTATGTACTCGTACATATTAACGCACGTATCTAACTAGAAAATAAATTGATACATATATGTACATATATGTATGTGTAGTACCGGAAATTGTGTGGATCTTGTATTTGATTGCCTTTGTAAATTGCATCCTTCACTCTCAATTACTCCACACACACAAATACTTGTGTGTACATATTGCCTCCATATTCCTGGGTAATTACAGATTCTTGTATCGTGCAATATTCTATTTTCCTGAGTCATCAATCCACCGTAAAGTTACATAAAAAATCATTTCATTGAACACTTCTTATCTCTTGAATATATTTATACTATTTATGTATTTATTTGCTCGTTTTGTGCACTCTTTCATTGGTCATCCATCAATTTTGGTTCGATTCACTATTACAACTCCCATACCTGTAAATATTTATTTGTATGCTCATGTGAGCCTAGTTGACTCAAGGCCTGCAGAAAATGGTCAATAACTCAATGGTCGAGTGTGAGCATTAACCTGGAATAAATTCGTCTGTGAGACAATAAGTACAGATTTTGTTTTTGATTTAAGGCAATGGGGACAAAATAGCAGGAATTTTTTTCTCTCTCCCTAGTTTCCCTGAACTATACCAAAAAATTGTTAGATAAATCGTTCTAAAAGGGCTCGGAAAGATCACAAAACAGCAGATATATCTGTTTCAGTATTAATCTGGGAACATAATTTTTTTCCATAAATATAATGACTAATATTATACTTTTTCGTGGTGTTGATTTTAGATCTGAAGCCGGATTGTCAGCTTTAGCTTAGTTTGAGATAAAAAAAAACGAGTTTTATAAAAAAATATTTTTTATCAAGAAAACCAACCATTACTTATCAACAATTTTCTTTTATACGATTTTATTGCTTGACTTTAATTCTTTCTTAATTTCAGAAACTTTTCTGGAATCTCAACTAATTCATTCCAGTACATTTTTTCATATCAGTCATGCACTATTAAAGTTTGATCCCATACCATCCCAATCTTCTTATTTATGGAGCCTCGAAAATTCCGACTTTGACAGCCATACCTTCGAGGTCGTAGATAATTTCGTCTATCTAGGAATCAGCAACATCCACCAACAAAAATGTCAACCTTGAAACCTCAACGCAGAGTCCGTCTTGTCAAATAGTGCACCTTTAGACTAAGTAGGCGATTGAAAAGTAAAGTTCTCTTTCGACGAATCAAGCCAAACAAGTTGTTCGTTATTCCCGTTCTGCTGTAGCGTGAATCATGTCGACATCTAATTAAACGACATCAGGAGTTTTCTAGAGAAAGATTTTGTGAAATATTAATGGTCCTTTGCGCGTTGGCAACGACGAATACCGCACGTTTACTGTACGTTTGTACTACCATTGCTTTCAAGAAACCAGGAACATTTTTTGTTCTGATTACAATTTCGTCATTTTCAGAAAAGATGCTAGCAATTCTGTCGCACGGTTACGATGATATGAGATATTTTTTCTGATGTTAAAATATTTCTTTGCTTTCATCGAGAAGCTAGTTTCTCAGACAGTTTTTTTTTATAGAAATACCAATGTTTCTGATTAATGCACGGAGCTCTTCCTGATTACAGGTATCGGGATCCGGCTCCGAATAAATATCCAGGTTAAAATCAGAAAGAGAGTCATCATCACTTGAAGACGAGCTTTTTACTTCTAACTCGTGATCTTTTTTGGCAGACTGCTCGCGTAACAGATAACAAGTTAGGGTAAACCATTTCTTTATTAACCACGTTTATATGAACCAAAAAAAAAAATAATAATAATAAAAATCTTAATGATTTGAAGGTTCACACTCATTATTCATGTTAGATACTTACCATCGGTTCTGTCTTAATTTGCCCATAATCGCAAAGACCCCGCGCATGCTTTACAAACCATATGAGGGAAACATTACTTGTCACGGGTGTCCAAAGGGAATCCAAGTAGTCAAAATACATCTGCTTAACGAACTCTAAAACGCCTAGTCTACAATTTCTGAAAGTACTATATTCACCTTCACTATATTCACCACAAATAATACATAAATAGTTGGGATCGTTTTTATAGATATTTCACTTCGCCCGGGCCCTTCTCTAATTGCTAATTCAAATTGCTAATTGCTTTTCCAACAATTGGCAGGATCTACAGTTCTATTCTATGCCATCTCCGAAATGATCGATTTGTCCGAAGTATCCTCGTAGGTCTTCATCATAGTCGATAAAATGGAACGACTACTCCATCATAATCGATTGGTGAATCGGTTAAGACTGCTCTTCGTGCTTCGCTTTCAAAGAAATTTTACAGATTACAGAAGTATTCCCTTCTTAAACTCATTATACTCTGGACATTAGTCTCCGGATCACCTCTTTGGGTCCTACATGAGTACGCTCCGGTTTTGAAACCTTCTTTAAGTCGCCGCAATTTTCATAAAATTTTCGAGGCTTACCCCAGTCGCCCAGCCTGTCAATTCTTAACTCTCCGTATGTCTCCCACATAGTGCTCGTTGCAGTCGAGAACGTGTTACCATGTAGGCCAGAACTCGGCAACTGAGTCTCTCCACCATTACGATTCGGAAGGTGACATCAGATGGTGATAAAGCCTTTAGTCCTACCTGTGCATCAAGAGCTGGACAGCGCCACCTCCCCAATTAAGGTACATTCCAAGTTCATACTCTTAAATCGTGGTCTTTTAAGAGAGTAAATTTACATTTTGTGCACATATACATATATACATATGTATATCATTATACATATATAAGGCTTCTGCTTCTCTATTCGATTTGTACTTATTTAAATTGCATAACGTAAAAATTTAAATTGTTTTGTCACAGCGCTAAAAATAACTGTAAACTCGTTTAAAATAACAAAATACATAAATTCTAAAATTGCGTTAGTGCTCCTACAAGAACCCACATGGCTACATACCTGCAAACATTTGTGGACCATAATAAGGTTTATTGGAGTATCCACAAATACACTCCAATGAGTGTTCCATTGGACCAACACAATTATTTTTATACTAGCTTAGTGCGGCACGATTATTCTTCGTATTTTCCCGATCGCAATCACTATACGAACGAACTTGCAAGTGCGCAAAATTTTTGGCTCGTTAACAGAAAATCTGTAAACAAAAAGAAATTGAGTCAGTTTCATTTCGCAGTTTTCAGGTTATCGTTTCGGCCTTAGTTTTTGACGATTGTTGCTCAAAGTACTAATCGAAACATGGGTTTTTTCATTATTACTTTTAGCAGTTTAGCTGAAGTTCGGATTTTATGACCTCATACATTTGTTGGCTCAAAATCGATATTTTCACATGGCTATATCTCGGTTAACCGTAAGGAATATTATTTTGGTGTATAGCCTGCAAAGTTGTAGATATTGAATGAAAAAAAATTCCAAACCAGCTTACCAGGAAAAAGTGCACCTAGTGCCTCAAAATCGCAAAAATGTCAATTTTTTAACATTGACATTAAAAATTTTCAATATGGAAAATAACAAGTGCCCAAAAATAGATAATTTTTTTTACGAACGAATAAACAGATTTAGTGAGAACTTCATAGTAACATATAATCATTGTTTCGGTGAACCTGATTGAGTGATGCAGATTTACGCCGAACACGGTATGAAAAACTTGTTATAAAGGCTCTTGTAAGTATGGTAGATAAAAAAGCAGTAGAGTTTTTATTTCTGAAACCAGTAATTAGTTGGGTGAAAGATCGAACCCGAGATGATGAAATTAGGTTTTGTACATGCATTAATTCCGATGTTCGATTGAACAGATTAAGGTCGAGAACATAAGGACCCCATAATAAAATATATTACTGGTATTTTGCTGTCACCATTCCATAGAAAATGTCGATGTGGTAGTTCGAAATGTTCCCACTGACATGTATTGTTTGAAGACCATCATTCCGAAACTCAGTGAAAATAAAATTAAAGGTGGTACTTATTTTTAAAATTTTCATATCTACATTAAGTCTCTTCCCGCTATCAGCTAAAGCTAATACCTTTTTTTTTTTTTTTGAAAAAAAAATACTCTTTTTCATTGTGAACAGGCGTACTTAATAGACCAGATATACCAAAATTAATGAAACATAAAAATAAATAATTATCTGCGCGCCTGGAATTTATTAAGACAATAATTGAGAGGGAAGAGAGAGATAATAGGGAAGAATGGAGTACAGCCAGATGAGATAAAGAGAAGAGTCCAAAAAAGCGGTGCATCAATGACATAGAAATTACGTTTTCTTCATTGTCACCTTGATGCCTTTTTTGTAACAATTTCGCCAAGAATCGGATGAACAGGGTAGACGATTTCAACACATCACCGATTCAAAGGAAACACGATTCAAGGGGAGAAACTGAATGCACTGCTCGCAGAAGTATGGTGGTGGTCATGTAAATTAAATGCTTATGAAGATGAAGATGAAGGAACTGAAGACCCAGACAATACCACTAGATATGAAGGACACACTGAAGAAGATAGTCCTTTGAATCCTTTATCTAGCTTAGATAGCGATAATTTTTACAAGCACTCACGAAGAGATTGAGATTATCAGAACCACAGGCATCAAATTCCAAAAATTTTAAAAATTAAGATATTTTTTCTCTTTCCATACATGTATACTAGAGCTCCAGATACACGGGTATCGAGCATTGCGAGCAGCTCGATGGTGGCTCGATACTCGCTCATTGCTCAACTGCTCAGCAGTTTGTCAAAATTTCTTTGGCGTTTCAATAATTTTCACACTTTGCATAAATAAATTTAAAATTATTATTATTGTTAATAAAAGTTTTGAGAAAAAAGTCAAAGTGCTTGTGAAAATACTCGAAATGCTCGTGCGCGGCTCGAAAAATTTTCGAGTAATGAGCAATGAGCAGTTGTGCAAGTGCTCGTTGCTCAAATGCTCGCGTAGCTCGAAAATGTTTGAGCAAAATCTGAAGCTTACATGTGTTACATACCAATCATAAACTCATATTTTTTTGTCTTAATATCTAAAAGATTAATTATAAAACATTAGTTTGATTAGAAATAAAGTAAAATAAAAAAACAGAAAACGACATATTTGTGGATGTGTAACCGAGTTATATACCAAAAATGGTGAAAAGTGGTAAAAACAGCAATTTTTGAGATTTCGAGACACTAGATCAAGGCAATATTCCCTATGGTTAACCGAGATAGAGCCGTGAGAAATTATCGATTTTGAGCCAATAAATATATGAGGTCATAAAATCCGAATGGCAGCTAACATTAACGGCAAATTTGGTTTTGGGAAGTACTTTCAGCAACAATAGCGAAAACCTAGACACGAGAATATGAGTTGCCCAGTGTAATGTAAACCCTTGTAGATACTCCGCGGAATAATTTTGTTAAGTAGTTTTACAACTAATTTCTCGTAGATACTTCATGGAGTACTCGGATATTATGCAGAAGTGGGGTACATATATATATGGTCCAGTCCTAGGACGTTACAACGTTAATTGGACAATATTTTTTTTTGCATAGGTTTTGGATTACTCTTGGTCCGCGTGGATTATATGTTTTACGCGTGCAAGGAATATTCGCGTTATTTGCAGGGATATAAGAAAACACACACAAACACGCATGCCATGCCACCTACGAGAGGAAATTGCGTTTAGAGTAAAAAATTTGTTAATATATTGAAAAATGTCCATATTCCTACGCCACGCGGTGGTACAAGCGCAGATTTTTGTCGTTGCTTGCATGTGAATGAGTGCTAGAGTGCGAGTGTGTGTGTGTGCGTGTGTAATGGAAATATGCCATCCAATATTGCATGTTTTCCCACGTATCCATCCATATGATTTTACGCACACGTGAAGTAGGCAGCGAGACCCACAGTTGCCTGTATATACATTATAACATACTCGTACATATCTACATACGCCTATAACAGCGAGACGGTATACATATGTATTTGTGCATAAATGTCAAGTCAAGTTGACTTATGTGGTTTCGCAATATGACTTAATGTCGTTTGACTTATGTATTTATGTAGGTATGTAGCTACAGATATATATATATATGAGTGTGTATTTATTTATTGGTTCCCTGTTTGCCTTTTATGTATTTTCATTATTTTTACGGATGCTTTGTTGTTGTTGCAAAAACAGGAAAAGTTCCCATAATGTTGGCACTGTTTTTTTATTAGCAAAATTTTTTCGCACAGGTGGGTTGTTGGTCATGTGTTCGCTTGCAATATGTTCATAGGAATCATTTTCCTTATATATGTACATATGTATGTATATTGTACAATCTGCGTTTGTTAGATTGGATCTAGTAGTTTTGATTTAAATTGCGTTTTTAACATTGATTGCGTATTTTCAAAGATTTTCGGACGTTTCGGAAACACGAATTGATAGTTTTCCGCCTGATCCTTCCAACGGGGTGATGGTCTACTTACCGACTCAATATGTAGAGCTTTGTCTTTAATCTTTCACACAATATGCTAGAAAGGATATCATATTCCATATTGAGAAGGCTTGGCCTCAAATATTTGGTGCAGCCTGAGGATTGGTAGGAATACATTTAGGTTCCATATGTCGGGCATGCTTTGGTCCAAGAATATTCTGCAAAGAAGCAAATATCGGAAATTAATTTCCATCACCATCGCTTGGACGTGTATTAAGGAGTTTGATTTTCACTGCAGTTAAGCAGTTTGGAGAAGTATACCTTTCATAAATTCTTTCCATACTCTGCCAGTGACGAGATTTCCTATGTACTTCCTGCATGAGTATGCAACGTTTTTGAAACCTTCTATAAGTCGCCGCACATTCTCATAGAATTTTCGAGCATTACCCTTGTCGGACAGCTTCTCTAGCTCTTCTTACTCATGCATTTCGACCATCTGTTTTTTTTTGTCTGTAAATGCGCCTCGCTTTCCTCTTCAGCTCTCTTTATCTATTTCACCCTGCACTTGTTGTAGTCGCTTGCAAAGTTGCGGGGTAGGCAGTCTGCTTTCTCTCCACTGCAGTTCGACATTTCTCATCCTACCAGTTCTTTTTCTGGCACTGTTGAAAACCAATTATTTCCGAAATAGCGGTACGCAAGGAATTTGCTATTTTGTTCTACAGCTACCTTATATCGAGTTGCTGATGAGCGGTCTCAGCAAGCAAGAGGGTAAGTTGAGTAGAAAATTGACTGACCGTCTATTGTGATTGCAGCTTTCCGACGTCCCTACCTTTCTTTTTTTTCTTTTTGTTAAAGGGTGTTTTTTGCTACGCAAAGGTGGGTGCGACGTAGGTATGCAGATCTAGTAAACTGGAAACGAATGGTTGCGCAATTTTAAATCCGTTGACAGCCCTGTAGCTTGATACATTTTCTTGTGTTTCAATCTGGTGCTATATGTTCTTTACGCACCCCGGCGTTGAAATCCCTAAGCATCGACATCGTGGCGGGGCCCGCCTTCATAGGTGTGTTCTAGGCGCTCACGAAAAGTATCTTCCACATCCTCCACATTCTCTTTACACGACTGTACATTCCAGTTGCATGCCTTCAAATCGTAGTTCGTAGTACATTTGCCGCGGTCGTCATCAAACCGAGAGGGGGAGGAGGCGGCTTCTTATCTTTTTCATATTTGTATAATTTCACATTGGAGTACGTTTTTTATGTGGTCTCCAACCCCACGCACAATCACAGGGAGGTTCACCTTTTCACTTTAGCTGACCTACAAACGGATGTTTGTTGGCTACCCAGGAGGTACTTGACCTAAGGCCAGAACAACTCTCAAGCTATGAATCGTTTTCGGTTAGTCCCAGGTGAATGACAATGTAAAAAAAATTTCTAACTTGTTTGGACTTCTACCCATGACCCATCCTCTAATAATTAGTATAATTAACAATAATTACTTATTTGAAAATAAATGGTAGCTCTATATTTTTGATGTCGTAGGCGGCAATATTTTTTTATGGTTTTCTATTCAAGTATTATTTTTAATTTTTTTTATCAATTTTACTTTCTAATAATTACAATTTTTACTTTAAAGAATAAAATAACTAAGTTTCAAATTTAGTCTACTTAAACTTTGCAAAAGTGGTTTGTTAAATTTTTTTTAAATTTATAAAATATATTTTTTCTATAAAACAAATCTGATCTGCTCTAATACTCAGTAGCCACTTTATACGCGTACATACTCGTATGTATGCACATTTATATTGCCTTACCTCGTTCGTATTTATGTTATTGCATCGTTAGCATTTTTCCTTCGCCGTTATTGCTTTAACAAATTTTTATTTTTTTCTTTTGTTATATTTCTATTTTTAACAATTTTTATTGTGCCTTTGTTATGCGAAAAGGCACACAAAAAGGGGCTCCACTAACTGCTTCTTTTGTCTGTGGGCAGTTTAATAAGTTTAATAGAGAAACCCTATTGCTGCCTTTGAACTTGCTAACAAACATTCTTGTTATCTATCAAAGTTCTCCGATTGTGACGTATTTTGTTATGAGAAAAGGTCTCAAAAGCAATTTCATACTCACAATTGGGCTGCAAATAAGAAATACATTTATTTTGCTGCAAGCAGAAACTATTATTAAATTAATTTATTTTGTTAAAAAAAAATTACATATAAACATTAAGCGATTAGAAATCTTTGGTAAGTTTTCGATTTATTTTTTACACGTATTTAGGTCATTCCAAAGGATTACATTAATGACTGGCTTCAATGTATGCACCTCTTTATACCTTTAATCTTCAGAAAGAGAATGGATAGACTCATCAAAATTTCTACCTTTATGATCAGAATGAAGAGCTGAGTTGATATAGTCATGTTCGTCCAGCTGTCTGTCTGTGTGCCCGTCCATCAGCTTGAACGAAAACTAGTCTCTCAGGTTGACTATATCATATAGCTCCTTGCAACCAATTTTTATACTTTCTCCACTCACTCATTCGTTGTTGTTGTTGTTGTTGTTGTTATAGCCGCAGAAAATTCTCCAAATGGGGCTTCGGGGAACATTGAGGGAGTGACAGTCCTTGGCCGGATAAGAATTCAGGTCGTTCCGGTATAAAGACCCGACTGTCGCGGGAACTATGGATTTTAGTCCGTTCTTGCGACAGGCATGCCTTACCGCGGGTAAATTCTTGAACCCGTAACCCGCAGGGGGTCTCACTCATTCGTTTTGGCCGTCTCGCTGCGTATCGCCCGCCATCAAAACTCAAGATATCGTACTGAAAATGTTGAAGATTTGGCTCTCGACTAATTTGATTCCCTCAACGGTTTTGATTCCATTAAGGGGTTATGTGGGTAGTTTTTATATATACAATCATATATTTTATTCATACAATTCACCATATCAAAGATACATATTCAAACAGTATTTTGTGAAATTTTTATTCAAAAATTCCGAAAACTCAGCCGTTGGTACCTCATCTTCCTTGACGTCTCAAAAATTGAGGGACGGGGTTGATATCATCTTTTTCTCAAAAAGAAAATGCTCTCGCTGTGGACAGCATAACACATTATTGGTTTATCTAAAATCAAAACATCAAAAATATTTCCTTAGTACATGGATAATCTTGTTGTTGGAAGAAGGAAAAGAAAAAAATTATAATTTGAATTTTTGACAGATTTTGAACAAAAAAAAAACACATTTTTTGATCAAATTTTCGCCATGCATTGACTCGAAAAAATTAGTTGTAATAAAAAAATCCTTCGTTCAATGACTAGATAATCTTATTACAAAGATGTGTGCAAAATTTGAACAAAATCGCTTTATATCTTTTCGAGTCCACCGACTTAAAAAATAAATTTTTGAGATAAACGAGTTTAAAGTTTCAAATTGACACAGACATGACCTGATGGGCGGAACTTTCGATCGAACTTTACTCCGATCGTTTTGAAATTTTGGGAAAATATTTTAAATATATTTAATAAGACAAAAAAAATCGATTTTTTTAAATTTTCAAACCCACCTAAACCCTTAAAAACTGCATCTCGTATTATGTTTAATCTCGCAGCGATCACTTTCATTCATGTCATCTTCTTATTGGCAAGTGCAAGTGTACAGAACGGGAGTGCGAGTCGAGCAGGAAAACGCCCTATAATGAAACACTACTTTGATTCGAATGGTTCTTAGAAGGACGCACCATTAATTAACTGAATAAAACATTAGAAATTAACTATATGAAATCAAAAGCTTTTCATAGGAATCCATCAACATGATGTCGGAGAGATATCAAGGCGAACAACTAAAATTGGAAGACGAGATCGGCGAAAATTCGGTCGAGTGATTAAATATCGCCTGTCACCGGGTCTATAGGGCCACAAAAGATTTGCATTTTAAAATTATTATAAATAAAATAAGAATAAATGTTTCTCACTGGATCTTGTTTCAAATTCATTTCTATGGCTGCCGCAGCTTGGCGTGCAATGTTTCAACACATTTGCAATTGTGGCTGCCATATGCAATGCCGACTTCTGTTTCATGTTTCAAGTCACGAATAGCGTAGCGTAAGTGCTCCATAAAAAATAGTCCAACAAAGTGATATCGCTAATGTGTATCATGAAGCACCGGCCTGTTAAAACCACATATCGTCCATCGTGTTAACGATTGGTAATGACGTTAATGCAGAAAAATGCTCATCACTAGCCAAGCGATCTTAACTGCGTGATCTTATTTGAACCAATAAGACCTTCATACCGAGGTCGTCTTTATGCAAAGCTCCTCATTGCACAAAATGATCAATAAAATTTTTGGAAAGCGAGTAATTTCGTTCGTAATTTTTTTGCATTTGCCCTTGACTACTCAACATTTTGGAAGGAAGTGAGTTTTCAATATTTCACTATTTGCTTCAAGCGTAAACTTAATCAACTGAGAGCTAAAGAGGGAAGCGAGGCAGACGAAAAAGGAAAGAGGCCAAAATGCGTGAGTATGAAGAGTTTGAGAAGCTGGCCGAGAAGGGTAATGCTCGCAAATTTTATGGGAAGATGCGATGGCTTACAGAAGGTTTCAAGACCGGAAGCGCAAGCGCATGTAGGAACCACAGAGGTAATCTGGTGACAAATGTCCAGATCATACTTAGCGTATGAAGGGAACACTTTTGCAACTTACTCAGTGGCAGTGAAAGGGAAAAATCCAGAGGTGGCGAATCCGAATCCCCAATCGATGGCAATGGTATAGACGTTCTATCACCCGACAGTGATGAAGTTCGTATAATAATTGCCTGCTTAAAAAATAACAAAGCGGCGAGAGTCGATGTCTTACCGGCGGAGCTATTCAAATACGGTCGCGAAAAACTGACAGCTTCCTCGCAGGATAGGATCGGACGAAAGCATGCTTGACCAATAGAACATAAGCGTGTTCTGCCCAATCCAAAAAAAGGGAGACCCCACAGTCTGCTCCAATTACCGTGGGATAAGCCTCCTTAAGGGGGTCAGACCGATTAGAGGTTTTTTTTTTTCAAAAAGAAAAAAAGGTATAAACGTCTTATTTTACAAGTACGTTTTTATTAACTTTAAAACAGCTTAAAAAACAAAAATCACTCAAGAATTTTTAAAAATGTCGGAGTAATCGATGATCCAACGGATCGTGTCGCCGCTGATATTGTCCGATGGCGTGCACGATAGCGTCCGTAATTCTTATCTGAAATAGAAATAATCCACCCCTTGTTAATTTGTATATTTTTTACGCTATATGAACTAAAAATATTTGATAAAAGCTTTAATAACTAATTTTTTCGTTGTTTGAACTTAAAAATCGATTTTTGACGTAAAATTTGTTGATATTTTTGTTAACAAATATGTTAAACATTGAAAAAGTTGGACATATTTTTAGTTCACATAGAGCGTTTATTAAAAACTTTACAAAATAGCAGTTGAACCAGGTCTGTAGGTGCGATAGTTTTTGAGTAATCGCGCACGCCATTTAAAAAAGTCAACCAAGGTTGACGCGGCAGAACATTTTCTGCGATATCTCCGGTTCTTTTTCGAATTTGGAGATACAATTTTTTACCCTTGTTTTCAGATAGATTTCCAATAGATTAAGTAAAAAAAAATCGACTTTTTTCGATCTAATTGGATTGACCCCCTTAATATCGCATATAAAGTCTTATCTAGCGTATTGTGTGAAACATTAAAGCCCACCGTCAACAAACTGTTTGGATCTTATCAGTGTGGCTTTAGACCTGGAAAATCCATCAATGATTATATTTGACCATGCGCCAAATCTTGCAGAATACCCGTGAGAAAATAGTCGACTGCACGATAAGGAACTGTCTTTACGCCGCTATGTCTGCATTTGATATCCCTACAAAACTCATACCGCTATGTAAACTGACCCCGGATAATACCAGAAGCGCACTCAGAATTGGAACGAATACTAAAATTGAAAAAATGCTGAACTAAATGGAGGCTAAATTTGTCGGAAAAAATATATTTTATTCAAAAGTCACTGACTTATTAAAACCATCCTCGTAATAAAAATAATGCGATAAATGTAAATCCTTATAACTACTCACATTTCGATTCACTTTTTGTTCACTCAATAAAAATTTGAACTATGTAACAATTCATTTAAAATTCAAAACAAATTCAATCAGTGTGAAAGGAAAGATTTTAACATAGTTTATTGATAAACGTCAACAACAATGGTTAAAAATAGTCACGTATACGACCCGTAGTACCCTTTGCGTCAATACGATTAAATAAGTTTGACTTTGGCGTGACAAAAACAAAAAAGTAAAGAACAAACAAAGAAAAGAACGAGAAAATATATAATGCGTTAAGGACATGAATATACATATGTATTTATATGTGCATAATACACCTACATATTCACACACAAATTCGGTTAGCCTTATAAAAATATTTACACATACATACATCGGTAGCAAATATTTATTTTCATCTAATAAACGTTGGTTAATAATGGTTAAAAATAGGGTTAACTGCTAAAAGGCTCTATGTGGCCTTTTTCGTTGCCAATTGAAAGAGATAATACTTAGCAAATTTGCAGTTTTTTTTTACCAAAAACAATATTTATAAACATCTACGCAAGCATTAGGTTTATGAATTTTTCCTCCTTGCCATAACGACAAGCTGAAAAAGTAACCCTTTTTGCCTTTATTCGCCAGTGAACCGTATAAAATTCAGGGGTAAGCTTCAACTTTTTTTTTTGCAAAAAAAAAAGACCAACATAATATTAGCACAAAAATATTTTTAGGCTGAGAGAATAAATTTTTTTTTAATGTCAATGACTTGCCAACGACGAGAATACCGCTTTTTGAGCTCCTTGCCTGCTTCTGGCTGGCAAATGATGCTACCTTTCAATATTCAGTCAAGAGGAAATACGTTTTCGGTTTTATCTGCGTCAAGAGGGAATTTCGAGTTGCCACATTTCGGTTTTATTGTTTTTGTTGTTTTCAATAACCTCTTGAACGCATGGTGAAGCAAATACATGCAGTCATATACCACAAGCAGATATAATGCATAAGAGACAACATACAAACACACACGCATAATATAACATAAGCAGTCAAATTGTCAGAGAGACAAACATACATATAAATATATTCCTCACATACGTGTGGGCGAAATTTTTTTAGTTTTTTTTTTTTTTGGTTTTCACCAAAATAACTTTTCTTTCTGCCTGTGGTAACTTCGCTAGCGAAATGTTGCGTGACATGGCGTAAGACAGTTGAAAAACATGCAACCGACTTGAATACATGAATATGAGTATGAGCATAGCTGGCGCTGCTGCTAAGTAAAATAGGAAATGTCATGCAATATGTTAAATGTTTGGCAATAAATCCATATATGCACGTACATATATTTCTCTGGCATAAATACTTGACAGCAGCGTGTAAGCGCAATTAAATATCTTTCAAAGTGGAATATGTAAAAGTTATGCATTAACACATCAACAAGGTATTTATTGGTAAAATTGAATAAAAATAAATTTATACGAAACACGCATAGTAATTTGAGAAGTTCAATCGATATACTGTTACTGTGGAGCATTGAGCTTAAGAAATTTAATTTTTTTTTATCCCAGATAACATGTGCAAATGCAAAGCGCTTGTGAATATGATGCTGTTGTAGAAGCCAGCTGTTGCCGTTCTTCTTTTCTACCAGAAGGAGAAGAGAAAGATCCATCAATATGTGTGCCGATCCGATCAGAACGACGAGCTGAGTTGTCCGTCTGTTTGAACTAAAACTGGACCCTAAGTTTTTGAGATACTCCAAACTTGCCCTTGCAGCAAGCGACTCGTTATATAAATGTCTGTACAAAGTATAAACGTACTCGCTTGGGGAGGTTGTGTGCTTGGTTTGGGAACAGCCATGTAGAAATCAACTCCAATAAAAAGTTTTACAAAGCCTCGGATGAGAGGCTTCTTCTTCACTTTTGATGGCGACCATTGCCAATGTATTAAGGACTATGATTTAAGGGCATGCATCTGGAATGTCCAGTCCGTTAAATACCAAGCTGCTTCATGTCCTCATAAGACTAAAGCCATCCAAGGAGTGCGATGAACGGGACAAGGACTGAGACGAGTAGATTCTTATGATATTTACTACAGTGGCCCATAAAGTAGTGCAAATTTGGTGTCAAATTCGTAGTGGGAGAGAGACAATCCGCATTAAATTGAAGTTTTTTAACATATCGCGCGCCCACGCCCCAAAGGAAGAGATGGGTGTTGTGACTAAGGATCCTTTTTTGAGCATTTTGTATACACTTATGAGCACTGCCACCGCCTCGATATGAAAATGGTGATTGACGGCTTTGAGGCTAGGGTGAGCAAAGAAGATATATTTACCGGATAATTCAAACACCCCAATAGATTAACTTCGCCGGGGTCCGGAATATTTAGCCACTTGGCTATCTCCGGATCGAAAAACTCACTACCAGATCGATCTTGATACAAAACAAACGCAAGACTTGTTTCCAGTATTCTTGTCGTGCGTACGCTCCGAGGACCTAACAAAGATATGCTCCCGCTTTTGTGCAGCAAGGAACCCCTGTCAACAAATACAAGGAAGGTTCGACTCCGCAAATCTGCAATCACAGCAAGCAGACTGTAGGTTTTCTAATCAACTTGTACATCGGCTCTCTGAGGGCCCTCATTAGCCTCACGGTGAAAGGGTTTTGTGGGACGTACAACTGCGAAACGAACTATTGTTTCTCGAAAAGGGCATAAGAATAACTAGCTGGCACGATAAAGATGGCAGTGTTGCAGTGGAGTAGATACCGATAATCGAAGAGGAAAGCGAGAGACATATGTATACAGCGGAAAACGTTCGATCCTACGAATAGATGCGGCGACTTACAGAAGGTTTCAGGACCAGAGCATACATATTATTGAAGAACCCAAAGAGGCGATCTAGAGGCTGAGTGTTAGTGAATATGTTGCATCAGAACCCGATTCCCCAATTGATGACGATGGAAGAAATGCTTCACTGCTCGACAATTATTCGACTGAAAAGTCGGACGAAGGCATATCCGACCATTGGATCTTAAGTGTGTTCTGCCCAATCTATAAAAAGTCTACGACAATTTTAGCGGAATATAAGGTTCTATCGATCGTATTATGAGAGAGACTAAAGCCAACCGATAACAAACTAATTGGACCTTATCAGTGCGGCTTTAGACCCGTGCGATACCAAACAAGATCGACCAGATGACTCCTTATCGTGTGACTTCTTTAATTTATATGCTGCAGAAAATAAAACGAGCTGCAGAGCTGAAAAGGGAAGGTACAATCTTCTATAATAGTGATTGGATAAGAAAGCAAAACTAATGGGTATGGTATTGAACTAAATATATCCTGTAATCAAAATACAGTTAACCCATTAACGCCTTGAATCCTACGTCACTGTTGACAGTCATAACTTTAAATTTGAAACATGGAGGGGTAAATCCACAAAGACTCTGAATCACGAATAGTCTGAAATCAGGCAGCGTAGAACTTGCTATCCTCCTGTAGACAAAAAGTCTACTGAGCTACAAAAAGATGAGGGCGCGATAATTTAAGGCGAGATTTACTAGGAGACAAACCAGCTTCTGAATAGAAAGTGGCGGGTTAATCCTTGGATAACATAAGTAACGCGAAGTATAACGCTCTAAAACCTAAATGTAGTTGGGCTATTCTAGCCAATTTGGAGGTAAATGCTGCTAGGATAGACATGGTGCTCTTACCTAGAAAATACAAAGTTCAGGCATGGAAATCTCCAAGACGGAATCGCGTGGAACTAGTACTAAAGAATCGAGCTGGAAAGGAGGAGAGTTGGAAAGTGACTAGTTTTTTATACATGTAAGAAGATGTTAGACGCGACGTGGGATCTATCATCTAAGCTCTACGGTACTTTGGTGTGAAGGAAAATATCACAGCGAATCCACTGGTAGATTGGCGGCCTTACGTGAATTCTCAGTAAAAGCTTCGAACATAGCACACTAACTAATAAAGGAAGAGTAGACAAAATAGATCAAATACCCCCGAAAATTATCTGGGAATGAAAGATTAAAGCAATAATAAAAGACGATGGTGAAGCGCGCATTATACCATTTATACGGGCAGTTAAATTAGACCTCAGCCAAACCTTCAGGCTGCCGGATTATTGTGGTATTTTCGGAGCTATTAGGTGGTAGCTAAGTCGAGATCACTAAAAGTGCTTTTCATATGGCGTGAGACGGAACGTAAATGAAGCAAAGTCAGATATAATTGGGTTTTCTCATGCAAACTCGAACAGACTCGGAAGGTACCTCATATAAATAATTGAAATGTAAACCAAATACAATTATTCTAATTACTTTTTCTTTTTATTATTTCTATTAAATATTAAAAATTAATTTTTCTTTTTTTCAAAACATATCACGCAATTTTTCAATGTCTCACTGACCTTTAAAAAATACAAAAAAAAAAAAACAACTATAAAAAATGAATAAAAATGGAAATAAATGTAGCCATTTCCGTTTCAATGCTAAAAAACAAAAACACAAAAAATATTTACAAGGATGGCGCCAGCAATCCTTTAACACACCAATCATTTATTATTATCCTTAAAACAAATTTGTTCGCTCACCAAAATGAATTATTGTGCATAAATATTTTATTAAAACATAACGAAAGAGATTCATGCTTCCTTTCGTCCATGGCTGAGTGATATGTAGTAGTGGAAGTAATAAAAAAAATAGTAGTAGCAGAGAGTATGTATTTCTAGTAGTAGTAGTAGTAGTAGTAGTAGTAGTAGTACTAGTAGTAGTAGTAGCAGAGAGTATCTGGTAAAAAATATTAGTAGAATGACAGCTCTTAAGGGCATGAGTTTACTGCAGCAACCGAAGGCTGTATCATATCCTTGGGCATTTGGCTTGTGAGTAATTTCTGTAAGTGGATTATGGTTTCGTATATAATTTATTTATGTATTTGTGTTTTGATGCATTTTCGCATGTTTTTTCTTTCCTTTTTTTGTTGGTCTGTGATGTTGCGGGCTAATAATTCTGTTTTGTTGTAATTTAATAGAATTATCATCGTGGGTTGGCGGTTTTTATGTGCTAGCTACTCAATAGACGGACACGGCCCTACGTTCTCTCTCCAGTAACAGACAATATGCTTACAGCTGGACAAATTGAATAATGAGCAGCGCTACCCACAGGAATTATGTCTACCGCTAGCTAGCATTATTGGCCTGCAGCGCTGGCAGAAGGTTAATTTTTGTTGCAACGCCAAAAAAAAAAATCGAAATAAAATACAAAAAACAGAAATTGTAATAATAAACTAAAAAAAAGTGACTCTTCTCGTATTTGATTAAAAATTTGACTCAACACACTAATGCGTACTTAACTTGCAAACATCAGTTTGCAACAACGATGTTCTGCCGGCTCCTATCATCAAAAAGCGCTTCACACTTCACTTTGCTGCCACTCATTCCCTTCCTACAACTGATGAGTTCTTTGAATGGATTCACATTCCCTACAACAATAATCTAAAATGAAAAATAAAAACGCAAAAAATTTAGATAATATAAAATACAGAAAAAAAATACTCATTATTTGTCATTCCCCTTTTCGTACACGAAATGAGTTTAACAAGTTGACGAAAATTATAATAAATCTATCAAAAAAAAAAAAAAAGAAGCAAATAATTGCACAATAAGCATACTATAGCGCGTACAGATGCTTGTGCGCTCACAACAGACGTGCTGCAAAGTAATGAGCATTTTCTTCAAAGTTCATTCCTTTTTTCACTTTCTGCTTTCGAACGAAATGCGCGTCGTAGAAGTCACTCACCCCCGTCACATTAGAGTTCATTTAAATGCAAATGTGGTTTTCGAACTACAAATTCATATGTGAAAGAGAGATGTTGGACATTTCGTTCTATCGCACAGTGATTGTGGCGCAGTGGAGAAAGTGTCCTCAACCCATCGTCAAAGTAGAAGTAAATAAAAAATTTTTGTTTTGCAAAGTTAATTTTATTGTTTTAAAGACATTCACGATGAGATTCCTATTACTCCGACTGGGACCTCAGTTAATAAAGCTTTTTCTTCTTCTAATTTTGTTATGTATGTCATCCCCAAGAGCAAGTCATAATTTCTGCGTCAGAGCTCGTCTATAAGTATGCGTAACCAGCTTTTCTTATTCACCAGAAGCATTTGGCTTTATGTATTCTGGTAGCATTTTTTAAAGTCTTTTGGTCCTGTGACAAGTTTGCTCTGCCATTATGTCGAATATACTCTCATAGCTAAGGCCATGTTGGCATGTCCGACCAACCAGTAGAGTTGTTCGGATGTATTTTTAATCACTTGGTGTTGTTCTAATATTTTGCTCCATCTCACCTTGGAGGTCATCTAATGGGTGATTCAGGAAACGAGCTGTTTCGCGTGGTTCGGACCACAGGGAGAGTAATGTTAGATGAGTGTGGTTTAGTGCCCATGCAAAGAGATAGTTACTATAGTGCGATGACTCATTTATGCTAAGAAATTTAGTAGGAATTTAATCTACTAAATTATCCAGGCCTCAATTGTGCTAGAATTACTTGGGTCTTGCAATGACTTGCTTAATTTTTCGAAATTTTCAGTTTTGACCACAGGTAAATCATGGTTCACGCCTTCAAACTCTGTGGTAGGAGGATTACTCAATGACTGACTGCAGGACTGCTTGAATAATAATATCAAAGGCTTTTTAACTAATTCAGTGCTACCAGAGCAGTTCGCGTGTAGGGTTATTTTTGGTTAAGGTCATCAATTATTTGGGTTCTTATGGCGTTAAGTGCAGTTGTGTTGCTGTTCACATTACGGAAGCCATGCTAATGTGCTGATGTATTGCTGGGGTCAGGTGATAAGTGAAAGACGGTAGCAACAAGGTTTCAATTGTCTTCGTTATTGTGCAGGGATTCTCTCTTCTTGGCTGGTTTTCCCCTTCGTAGCAGCGGGAACACTCTATCCGGTTCCCGTTCCGCAAATTAACCGATCTATGGAACGGTTAATTTGCGGGAAAGAGCGGGCAGAGATAGATTGATGGGCTTCTGCTCCTCATGGATGCAGATGGTTCAGCATCAACATGCTCGTTCCGCGTATCTTGCCCTGCTTTGCTGCTGTTCATCAATTTTGATCTCCTCGGGCATATGCATACTATGTTTCATCTCTGTTAGCAGTAACTAAGTCTTTGATCTTCCTAACCTTTTTTTTTAGATTTGTACTTTTTAGTGGAGATCTGAGACTGATATTTTAACGGTTTTATAAACAACCAAGAGGCGAAGATACTAAAAGTTGTAAGTTTTATTCGAAAGGCATATGAGTTTAATCGTTATTAAAAAGTAGTTTCTATTCTTCTGTAATGTGTTTCTTTGTGGGATCTCTCTATATATGTCTCTCTCCGCCTATCTCTCTCTCTCTCTTTCACTCTATCTCTCTTTCTCTCACTCTCTCTCTCTCTCTCTCTCACTCTCTCTCTTTCACTCTCTCTCTCTCTCTCTCTTTCTCTCTGTCTCTCTCTTTCTCTGTGTCTTAGCATGGTCGACCCATTCGACCTATGGTCTTGAAAATGTTAAAAGCTCTTCTTTAACCGCTTCCCCGGCGGTACCGGGGACCAGCTAGACATTTTGCCTACCTATGCTATGTGTTATCTGATATATATTTTTTGTTTTTAATTTTTAAGGAGCTAATTTAGATCGTCCTTCCTAGATTACGTTTTATGATTATCCACATTCTAGACTCTTCTCATAGTCGGTATTTAGATCAGAGATTTCAGGATTGTATAGAGTAAGAGTGGGTTTCCAAAGTTTTAAGGATACAAGTTGACTATATAGTCCGGGTAGAGAGCGAATTTTGGGATTCCTATTTTGAATAGATTACACATAAAAGAGTAGCTCGAAGAAGACAATAAATTGCAGAACTCAGGAACCCTCTACATGAAGCACGTACTATGGGATGAAAAAAAATATTGTAAAAATGAAATTTTTTCCCCATTAAATGCTTTTCATTTCCTCCCACAAAGTTTGACTCCAATTTATCCTTATTCTTGTTGCTTTTGTTGTTGCTCATGCAAGCATATTAAGTGCGCTCTTGCTCACTTTCAATAAAACTTGTTGAAGATAACGTCAGCAGTGAAGTACTTACACGCATTGCCCTGAAGTTGTGCATTTTATCAGCAGCAGCAACAACAAAAACAACTGCCGACTACAATAGTTGTGTCAGTTAAAAAGCATGCAACAAACAGCAATGCAACATGCCACAAGTTCTTTGAAATGCACACATATATATTTACACACATACAAACATTAACAGTTAGCTGGCATTTGGCAGTAAGTGGCAAGCAGCAAACAGTAAAGTACCAAATGTGCGAATATGCAACAAAATGCAAAATGTAAATCCTTATCTGGCAACACAAATCACAAAATTCAACTAACAATTTTGCTGCGAGCATTACGGACACGTGAGAAATATACAAATACATATATATATATATATTTTTTTTTTTTTTTGGCGCTTTGTAACCGCTTAATCGATTTTCGGCCGAGCTCCTCACCCAAAAGCCTTGGATGTGAAACCCCACATTTTAAGGACGATCCCTGCAAACGTTCAAAGGATCACGATTTGAAGACGTGCGATGGACGGAGAAAAAACGAAAGAAGGTGGGTTCTTGTGCAATCTAGTAGAGCGTCCATATAAAGGAGCGCAAATTTGGTGCTGGGCTTGTGGTGGAGAGACTCGGTCGTCAAGTTGTGGTATTCACCCCGAAGCATTAACGTCTAGCCGCAATTCGCATCAACGCGAAGTTCTTCTTCAACATATCGCTGATTTGCGCCCACGCTCTGACGGAGTAAAAGGCCGATGTGACCAAAGATACTTTCTATAAGCGCCTCGAGTGTACCTGTGAGCGCTGTCTCGCGGCGATGCTAAAATCCTGTTTGGAGATTTCAACGTCTGGGTGGGTAAATAAGGTATCTTTGGCGAAACGGCCGTGAATTTACCGGATCCAGGACCTCCAACCTCCATTTTCAAACGGGCTTAGGCTGATCGGTTTTGCCGAGGCCCGACATATAGTTGTTTGCAGTACAAGCAAGAGTCCACGTCGCAAAATTGCACTCATAACAGACATACGTGCAGGTCTCGATATAGGGAACTGTAAAACGTCATATCAAGCTCCCTAAGTACCGCTGCTGAAGAAACAATTGAATTTCGACAAAGCCAAAGAAAGAGCTGGCACGATGAGGATTACCGTGCTACGGTGGAGAGAGAACACGCACCGCCGACCTCGCAATATTGCGATCGACCACAACAAGTGCGGTTTGGGACAGATACGAAGAGCTTAAGAGGGAAACGATGCACAATTGCAGACGAAAAAGGAAAGAGGATAGAATGAGTGAGTATGAAAAGCTTGAGAGATTGTACGACAAGAATAATGTTCGAAAATTCTATGAAAAGAAGAGCCGACTTACAAAAGTTTTCAAGACCGAATTTCAAATTTTTAGGTGTTTTTTGAGGTATGTATTACCCAAAATCATATATCTGAGAAAACTGGTTGTATGGGATCTATGTGATCAGTTTCTAAGTTTCGATCGTCATTCTGATACGAACGATATAAATTTTGATGGGTCTATCTCCTCTTCTTCTCGTATTTACATACTTCGGATCAAAGTTAAAATATACCATTTCATATATATGAAAGGTATAAGAAAAATAAATACCTTTCAGCCACCCAAGTGTATATACGTACTATATGTATGCATATATGTATGCAAATATTTTGTGTCCTTTGGCCATTTCTTCTTTTCCCTTGGACAATAACGCAATTGCAATAGGATTTCGTAAGTGGCTTAATAGCCACATATATACACATAGACCATAAAGTCTGCGTTCACCCCCAAACACATTTTTTTAAGTAAAGTAAAAAAACAACTGAAATAGTTAATTCAGTTAAAATTTTTTACATGAATATATTCATTATATTTCTCAGTTCAAAATGCAAAAGCAAAAATCTATATTTCCATTTTCACTTTCGCTATAACGGTATCTAAGTGTACCAACATGTAAATATCAGCACCACAAAGTCTGTGTTCAGGTATATAATTATTTACAAGACCATTAAAAATGATAAAAAAATTAAATTTAATATTTTGTTGGATAACCACGTTGCTTTACTACCTCACCCAATCGGTTTGGCATTGAATTTACCAACTTATCTGTTTCCTCAGTTGTAGTTCGGGACCATTCCGCCAGCATAACTCTTCGCAAAACCTCTTTACTTGTTATTATATGCTGACGAAATCTTTTTCCTAATATATCCCAAAGGTGCTTTATAGGATTGAGATCGGGGGACTGAGCTGTCGTTTTAAGCTGTCTAGGGGCATTGTTCAAGAGCCAAAGTCTGACTATTTGACCAGTATGCTTCGGATCGTTATTCTGTTGAAACCAAAATGTCGAAATAAGCCCAGACTCTCTGCACTTTGTTTCAAGTTCTTTTTTAAAATGTTTAAATATCTCCATGTATCCATTGTCGATTCGATAAATTCAAGTTGGTGTGGCCATTAGCCGTCATGCATCTCCGCACTATAGATCCACCACCACCATGCTTCACTGTATCAGCAAGATTTTGTTTTTCAAGGGCAGTTCCTGATATGCTCCACACAATTTTGCGATCTTTTACGCCGAATATACAATATTTGCTCTAATCCGAAAAAATGTCTTGTTTCCAGAATTCCGGAAACTTATTTATATAATTATGAGGAAATTCAGTGCGCTGTTGACAAGTGAGGTATACGGGTTTTTTTTTTCGAGTGACTCTATCATGATATCCAGTTTTACGTAAAAATTTTCTAGCAGTTTCTGCACAAATGGTTTTTTTAAACATTTTATTTGCGTTTTCGACTATATTTGATGCCGTAAAACGCGGGTTAGCTTTCAACAGATTTATTATTTTGCGTTCTTCCCGTACAGATAATATTTTTGGACGACAAGATCGGAGTTTCGACATTAAAATACCGGTTTGCTTGAAACCATTTACTACGCGCTGGACGGAGGAATACGTTCTTCTAATAGTTTGTCCAATTTTTCGGAAACTTTTGCCATCTTTCCACAGTTTAATAATCATTTTCTTTCCGACACAATAATTTCTTTCCCCTTGGTTTCAATTTTTTTCAATCTAATATTAAAACATGTCACGAACTCTTTAAATGAAGAATTAGAGTAAAAGACAAAAAAAAAAAAAGAAACATCTTCATGAAAAGTAACGGTATTCTCAAATCATGCAAACTGAACGCAGACTTTGTAGTGCCTTTGTTTACTTGTTACTGCACTTAGATACCGTTATCTCGAAAATGAAAATAGGAATAAAGGTTTTTGTTTTTGCATTTGGAACTAAGAAACATAATGCATAAATTCATGTAAAAATTTTTAGCTGCATAAATTATTTCAATTGTGTTTGTGCTTCACTTTAAAAAAATGTGCTGGGTGAACGCAGACTTTTTGGTCCATGTGTATATGGAAATAAACTTACATACACATAAATGCTTTGTGAATAATTTTGCTAAAACAGTTAACTAAAGATATTGTAAGTGATGTTCGTTGAAAGTAACTGTTTTATTTTCCCTTTTACTATCTGCACAACAATCGCCAAGGTACTTATGCACTTCCAGCTGAATTTTTATTACTGTTACTGTATTTAAGTGTAAATATGTTTTGGAAAATTTATATCAACATATTCTTTTAAAATTCAATATTTTTTACAGTTTGAGCGTAATTCTTTCCAAGTTTAACGTACAATTTGTACATTAGGAAGTTCTGGTACCCGTGCTGTGTGTTATTGCAATTTCTTATTATTATTCTGATATTTATGAGGGTAAAAGATTAATTACATTTTTGAAATAGCGATCCAGCCTAAGGATAGATTCTTGTTCATCAGTTTCATACCATTTAAATAATAGTTCTTTTGGGTATGTTGAATACCCGTGAGTCTCGAAACTCATCCCTATAAGCAACAACTGCATATACTGAGAATGACATCATAAAATACTCCAGTAGTCCACATTACATAATTCTTTCATATACACAGTAGATGTCGTTGTGGGATGGTCACTAAGAATGCTCACGCAGCCTTTTAGAAAGCCTTAGATTTGTTAAAGTTACTTAAGAGCTGTCTGCGTGCGAGGAAATGTTGGTACCAATAAGATACCTCGACACAGTAAGCTCTCAATTTATTATCGTTTTCGAAAATATAAAAATTTTCTCAACATCAATAAACAATTTTCGTCTCAGGATCTTCTGAAGCAATCAATCTAAATTTTGAAAATGTTTTTGGTAAGAAGTATCTAGAAAAAAATAGAGAGAAAATTTCCGTAATTTTAGAAAAGTATTGGGCTAACAACCGCAACATAAACACTATTTTAGGTATTGCGCCCCATTACCGCCCAATTGCTTTTTGCCAAGTATAGAGGTTTTAATCGATATTTTTCCCAATAACTACAACAGCTAGATCATCCGCAAATGCTATAATTCTGTTTCGCCCCTCCTCTCCTCTTAAACCACAGCAATTGGTTTATTGCTTAGACACAGAGGAGATGTGCAGTATGGATATAAATATTTTTACTATTACTGCTTACCTTGCCTTCTGCCCATTTTTTCCTGCTTGGTATGTACCTGGAAGAATATTTTTTTCACGTTTCTGCGTGCGTTTCTTCTCAGTTCTGTTATAATTGTTGACGTAGTTGTCATCGGGTCAGGTAGACCCCGCAAACAGATACATTGCGTCCGTGCTCAAAACACGTGCATTGCTTATTTTATGCTCTGAATTTTACATAATTGAAGGTATTTCCTTAAAATTTGGAAAGTTTGATTAAAATTGCTCAGAGAATAGGACGTTATGAAAATGATTATATATATTCGTCCATGTACTCACGCCCTACAGACGGAAATTAATATTTCTTACAAATAAAGGGTTATCCATTTAGTGGTTTCGAGAGTGCAGGGCTGTATTTCGACATCGGTCAAATTTAACTGTCAAACCAAACATGTTTTATTTTAGTCAAAATTCAGGCATTTATGAAAATGGATCGCTTAACAACTGCACAACGCGTTCAAGTTGTTGAAACCTACTGCAAAAATGGTCACATTTCGTGCTTTAAGAGGATATTATGGTGCACATAATCGTTCAACTACTCAAGCATTGATAAGGCCTGTGTATCATCGTTTTACTCGTTGTACCTCAAATATTGCTGATGTAAGTGAAAGAGTACCCGAATGTGACTATTTCTCGACGTTCTCACCATCTGGGACCCTCTTATGGCACATTATGGCGTAATTTGAACTTGAATATACATCTACTAATAACTGAATCAAGCTCACCATTTAAGACGTCGTGGTTACGTCGATAGCGGCGAGGCACATTTCTCACTCGGTAGATACGTAAATAAGCAAAATTGTCAAGTTTGAGGCTCCGAGAATCCTTAAATAATTGAAGAGAGGCCATTACATTCAAAATAAATTTACTGTCTGGTGCGCTCTTCGGTCTGAAAGAAGCGATAACGGTGAGATTGTCACTATATATTCGGAGCGTGATGGACAATATGTGGTTCCAAATTGATGGTGCCACATGCCACACAAAACGAGCGAATATGGCTTTTTTGCGAGAGAAATTTCCCGTTCATGTAATTTCTCGTCTTGGCGATGTCAATTGGCCATCGAGATCGTGTGATTGACATCGTTGGACTTTTTTGTGTTGCTACGCGAAAGACCGTGTTTGTGCGAATAAACTTTTATCTCTTGAGCACTTGAAATCAACATTTGCAAAAATTCAACTCGTGTTCTACAGAAATGAATTCAAGTTAATATCGACACTGAAAATCATCGAAATTGAATTTTACATTTTGCATTAGAGTAGATTAGTTCATGAAAGATATAAAGACTTTGGAATAGGCAGACAACCCTTGTTAAGCTTTCTAGATTTAAATTTAAAAAAAAAACTTATCCTCTACTTGTGTAATGGGGGTAAATATATTTGTAAATATATCGTTTTCATTCTGTATGACATTAATAAAAACTGGATTAAAAGTATCGGCAAGGTTATTAATTCTGGAATCTTCCCTATCAAGTTGGTTTCTGTATTCTTTAAACATCTTATTGCAATGTTCTAGACATTCATCCGATATCGTGCCTACAAGTGAATTTGTAACTTTAATTGTTTGTGCGTAAGTTTATTCTTTAAGGTGTTTTCGGATAATGGATTGTTTTCTTTCAAATGATATATTGTGGTCTCAAAAATGTTTACTCCAAATATTATGACAGATAAAAATTTCTAAATGACCCATTTTCGTTCTCTGCTTGAAGCGTCTGTTTCAGTCAGTAAGGCATACTCAAAACTTTAAAAGCGTTTATCTCAAAACTGCTTTTTTCAAGTTTGTCTGAAACATAACTCAAACAATTAACAACCGATTCAATTGAAATTTTGAAAACATCTTCAGAAATACATGATCTACGTAGAATATTTTTTATCTTGCATAGTTTTCGTTTTACTAATAAATTGTATTAACAAATTTTTAGGCCAATTTGTTACTTTTTCTTTGCAATATATTGAAAAAATCCTACGTATTTCTGTAGCTATTGCTATTTACAAGCGCAAACCGTTCAACAACTTATTAAAATAAAATAAAATTACAGAAGCTGTGTGTCCGGCCGTGGTTCCCGAAAAAATGGAGACATCCTAGGGCTGTATAGCCGCCATTTTTAAAATAATTTTTTTTAAAAATAGCTAAAAACAGTTAATTATGTGTATAAAAATCAGATTTATTGAATAGTTTTCCCGAAAAAAATCGCAAAAAGGGCCTATTTTGTGTTCCTCTAGAGTGGCCCCTTAATTATATCATACATATCTATAGGTATCTAACATGATATCGCTTGCATTAGAACTTTATGTACTGTCGGCGACATAGAACAGCCATATTAAGCGTGTAAATTTCAACGGTTTTTCTACTTATATTTACATATATTGAATTTATAAGAGTCTACTTCTTTGAATATGTGTTTTTTTTGGCTATTGGTATGAATTTCAAGCGCCTAAATAGAAATAAATCAAAGGTTACAAAAAAAATCAAAATTATTTTCCAAAAACTGTTCAATAAAAAAAAAATTCTAACAAAAATAGGCCTTTGAATACAGCTCATTTACTTATAACTAAAAACAATTATAGGCCGCATTAAACAATTCATAATATATATATAAGTCGAGCCCGACAAGCAATCCTACTTATATACATTTCTCAGACTATTAATGCCTGAATGTTTGCAGGATGCAAAAACTCGCTAACCCAACATTAAGTAAAAATAGCGGCTAAATATTAGCGCACTTAATGGTTGTTAGTAAAATAAAATAAAAATTTGAATAATAGATAAACAGATTACATGATGCCAGAATCCGTCGGTTCCATTGCTCGCAAAAGAAGTCTGATGAGGAGATGTGGTGATCTCCGAAACAGTTGTCTACCAATTTTTCTTTGTTGTATAACAAAATATTCAATTAAAAAAATTTTCTAACAAAAATAGGCCTTGGAATAGAGCTCATTTACTTATAAGCAAAAATAAAAATTTTAAATTTAGCAAATTCTGGTATGAAGTGGTAAGTTCAAATTAAAATATCTCAATAAAATGCAGGACTCTGCATATAAGTTTGGTATGGTTTGCTATAGAAAGGGCAGCACTTTACTGTTCTGAGCTATTTTCAATGTTTTGCGCTGAGTAAAAAAGTTATGATCCAAAGAAAACTGATATTTTTTTCTAGAAAACCCGATGTTTCTTTAAGAAATTGAAACACTTCTATTTTTCAAACAATAACAGTAAGAAAAAAAGAAGGTTAACTCGGAATTGATTGTACTACACATGCTGTGTAAACTGCACAAATTAACCTCGGTTGACTTTTCTACAGGCATTTTTGTGTAGGCATCAATTGCACTGTTTTCAAACAACTAAAATTCAACTCAAGATTGCACAACTTTGAGATAAGCATTTCAGTGGGACAAACCTTAGTCATTCCTCATTTCAATGCGGTGTTTTTTTTTTTTAATGGTAAACTCATATTGCAAACACCGTTAAACTTTAGTTATTTGATGTATATTTGCTCTCTTCATTACGCAAATTTATAATAAGTATTTTTACCTTGAATTTGATTAGTAAACGCAAATCCATTTCCCACTCCGCAAACATTTAAATCCAATGCAAACTACTGTTCACATCGAACGGAAGTGCATTAATATGAATGCTTGTAACACTGAAATGAAATATGGAAACGTGCCTTATGTGTATATTTGTATATAAATACATAAATACGTATATTTGTATGTAAATTTCTGTTGCAAGTAAGTTTCAATTAACGCTCATTCATTGAAAGCGTGCCAGAGCGTAAGTGCTCTGCTTTACACAATAACTTTGTAAATGAAAAACAAGCCGCTTTTATTTCGTTTATTGATTTCCATGTCAATAACTTATATACTTGTACAAGCGAATATGCATAAACAAAAGTGAAACACTTCAAGGTGCCTTATACCAAAGTAATAAATGCATTTTCATTTGTGAATTTGTGAATTGGCGTGGTGCCAGCGCAGCGCAAAATCGTAACGCTTGGTATGTAGAACAAATATATGTAAATATATATTCTTCTTCTTGTTTGGTGTTGGCACCGCTGACGCGTTTATAGCCGCATCAACAATAGCGCGCCCCTCTTTTTTACTTCCCTTCGCTTTTTGGCGCCAGTTGGAGATACCAAATGCAGTCAGGTCCTTCTCCAACTGATCTTTCAAACATAGTGAATATCTTCCGCAACCTCTGCTTCCACTAGCGGGTACTCCATCGAATCAAAGCTGGAGTGGCTTCGTCCATTCGGACGGCATTACCTAGCCAATGTAGCGGCTTACTATTGATGCGCTGAACTATGTCAATGTCGTCGTATGGCTCGTACAGCTCATCGTTCCATCGTGTGCGGTATTCGCCGTTGCCAATGCGCAAAGGAGGATACATTTTTCGCAGAACTTTCGAAAACTCCGAAAGACGACTCATCGAATGTTGACGTCGTCAAAGCTTCTGCACCATATCCCAGAAGGGCAATGATGAGTGACTTGTAGAGTTTGATTTTGGTTCATCAACTACTCAGTTCGAGATAGTACCTGTTGGCAAGAGTGATTCTGTAGTTGAATTTCAAGGCTGACATACGTATAGTTAAATGTTATTTATTTCATCCCATATGAACCTGACGCGCATGCATTCGTGATGTAAGGGAAATGCATGCTTATTTTGAAAAATATATTTGGATGTGAGTGGATCTGCCCTCGATTCAATCATAGAGCCATTCTTCGATTTCTTCAACAGACCTCAGCCGGTGACTTCACAAACTGTTTTCCATCCGTCGAAAAGTCAGTAGTCAAAAGGAGCAAAGTGTGCAGAATACGGCGTGTGGGATAAGATCTCCCATTTCAGCATTTCGAGGCATTTTTGACCGTTACAGCCACCACATGTGGAGTCGAGCGTTGCCATTTGAATAGTTACATCGACTCTCGATCGCTTCTGGCTGTTTTTCACGCAATACACAGCTCAAACGCATTAGTTGCAGTCGATAACGATTTCAGTTTGCGTCTGGCTTGGAGCTTGATTCAGTAAAACCTCCAGTTTCTCACTTTCATACTTTATGGGCTGGCCAGTATGCGCTTTGTCTTCGACGCTAAAATCACCACTTTTGAAGCGTCGAAACCACTCTATGCATGGCTTATCGGCCGGCGCAGATTCATCATAAACTTCCACAAGCATTCGATGGGCTTCAGCTGCACTTTTCTTTCAATTGAAATCGAAAATCGAAGCATCCCGCAAATTCTGTTTATTTAGCACAAATCTAGACACATTCGAAGAGGCAAAAAATACAACAGACGCTGATGGGCGGTTGACAGATGTGAAACCCTTCAAATGAAATGGGTAATCGCTTCCGAGATTATTCCAATCCAATTTGTATACCCAATACATTTTTTTTTGTATTGAAAAAAAAAAACTGAATAAGCGAAATTCCAGCAAAATTATAAAACAAAAACATTTTATTGCCTCCAAGTATTTGACATACATAGGAAATTGATACACATTAAGTTCTTCAATCATTTTTATTTGCTTTTTTATTTGTCTGCGTCTTTCATCAAATTAGTCGCTTCATTAAAATTGATTGCTTATATAACTAACATAGCAAGAAAAAATATACATACGTATGTATGCACTTCAGTTCTGATTTTACCATTTATATCGACAGAAATCGGCGGACTACCGATTACATAAATACGTTACTATTCGATTTCCGACAACTACGAGTTTGAATTGGTATTCATTCATGTGGTTATTTATTGCTGCTCCTCCTGCGGGCGTATGACAAGCATTATTGAGTAAGTCTGCTTAAATTATTGCCCTAAATGAATATTCACGCATTTGTATGGTTGTACATATTTAAAGACAAACCGAGTTTTATTGAAAATACGTTGAGAGAATATTATTACTTTAGTGGAGGAGCAATCCGAAAAATTTGTATAACACTTTTAATGGAATTCTAACTGCTTCAAATGGAAAATACCAAGTGAAACTAAGTCACTCTTCATCTGATCCTTCCTCTTGCTTCCACCAGTGGATACTGCGTCGAATACATCCAAAACTCGAGTGTTTTGTTTCCCTCCGAACAACACGTCCTAGCTGTGAACTATGTCAATATCGCCGTATATCTTGTTTAGTTCATCGCGCGCATCTTCAATGGTATTCACCGTCGCTGGTACGCAAACCACGTTCTTAAAACCTTTCTGTCGAAAATTTCTTAAGCCAACTTATAGGATGTCATCATCGTTCATTCTTCATAAAGCAGGTCGGAAGTTGTAGATATTGATCTTGGTTCGTTTAGGGGACTATGCTTATGAATTGCCTTCTCTGTAGCTCCTGTTGGCAAGTGTGATTCTGCGTGATGTTGATTCCTAAATAAACGAAATTGCAAATAACGTAAAAGTTGTAAAAGTCCACAAATCCATTCACATCTCTTTCTTTTTCAGTCTGGGATAGCAGAACAAACACCGAGGTTGTTGGGGTTCTTTGCCATTTTATCTCTTTTTATTTTCCTCAGCATTAGGTGATGAAGTGTAATGTGGTCGTTGACGGTGTGCATTAGTATTTCTAATAGTAGCCTTGATAGAGTCTTGAATGTGAGTTAGGAAATAATTGGCACAGTATGTGGGGGTTTTCTTCCTATGGGTTGAACAAAGCACCATTGGCTCACGCTACTTTGTTCTTCTTCAGGCGGGATATTGCCACGTGGATTTCTTTATAGTTTGACAATGGATTATCTATTCCACCATTAACGATTGGAAATTCGGTTTCACCACCTCCGAGTGTTTCACTCTCACTGCCATTCACCAAGCTGTAGAAATGTTTTCTCCTTGAACTCAGTATACTCTTTGGGTCCTATATGAGTATACAACGATTTTGAAACTTTCTGTAGGTCGCTTGCTTTTCATGCTCTTCATACGCTTGTATTTCATTTTCTCTCTTCTCTGACTACAAATGCGACTCCCTTCCTACTTTAACTATCGGTATCTCTCCGATACAGCAAGCGCGGAGCTCTATCGTAACGCTTCGAGGTAAGCCGACGTTTTTCTCTTTACAGTCAATGTGACAAGCCTCATTGTACCAGTTCTTCTTTTGGCGTTATCGAAAACCAATAGTTTTAGATGCGGATGTAAGTAGGAAGCTTGAAATGCCGCTCATAGTTCTTCTATACCGAATTGTTGATAAGTGCTCTCTGAGGTCAGGAACGCAAATCAAGCAGAGAAATATTGACTGCGACTGTAGCTTTTTAATGTTTGCACAGAGGCAGATGAGTATCTTCGCTGCTGTTATGCGGTCAAAGCGTACCCAAAGATGACTAGATACGAAACTCTTTATTTCGTGAGAGCGCTCTGAAAATCCACATTTTTTTATAACATTTTCAAACCGTGCCACTGCGATGAAAAAGTTTCACTTTGGGATTTCCGGAAATTTTTTTGGGCATTTCTTGATAATAAAAAATTGTAAAAATGAATATTTCTGCAGCTTTACAGCTGTGCTTGGAAAATATTTGACTTCAATAAATACAAAAAACATTTGTTCTTAATTTTAACATACAAATTTATCGTGCTCAATGAAAATTTATTGATAACCTAAAATGGGTTTCTGATGAAAAATGGTGCGTTTCATTATCTACGAAGTGGTACTGAGGCTTGTTTACCATCAGCTGTTCAAAATTCCTTCATTTGGCTTTGTTACCAGCACAAAGAAAATAATCGAGGAACGCAATTTATCTACATTTTAGAGAGTTTCATATCTATTCATCTTTGGCGTAACCACGCCTAGAACAATAATGACATATCGCCAGTCTATCACCACAAGATCGATTTGGTTATAAGTAATGAGCTGTATTCAAAGGCCTCTTTTCGTTGGAAACATTATTTTTTCATTGAATGTTTTGTTATACAACAATGAAAAAATGGTAGAAATGACAGCTGTTTCGGAGATCACCACATCTCCTCATCAGACTTTTTTTGCCAGGAATCGAACTAACGGATTCTGGCATCATGTAATCTGTTGTTGTATTATTCAATTTTTTACTAACCACCATCTATTAAGTGCGCTAATATTTAGCCGCTATTTTTTATGTAATGTTGGGTTAGCGAGTACTTTGCAATCCTGCATACATTCAGGCATTAAAAGTCTGAGGAATGTATATAAGTAGGATTGCTTGTCGGGCTCGACTTATATTTATGGGTATTTTAATGCGGCCTGTAATTGTTTTTGGTTATAAGTAATGATCTGTATTCAAAGGCAATTTGTTATACAACAAAGAAAAAATGGTAGAATTGACAGCTGTTTCAGGACAGGTTTGACAGTTTTTCTATTCGGAGAAAGTTAAGCAGCTAGAAGAATTTGCTTGCGCTTGCATTTAGGACTACAGACAGCGGCATTTCGGGCTCCGGCGAAGTCGATCAGTCGAGCCTAAGCCCATTTGGAGTTGTTTCGTCATTTTGACGTGATGGCGCTGTCAGCGCTTATAAGTACGCTCCAGCCGTTTAGAAACTTCATCTTTGTTCAAATCGTTCATCGCTTTACTTTGATGACAACTGTGGCGAGACGTACACCACCCACTACAACCTGTGTATCAAATTTGCGCTTTTTTATATTGCCGTTGTAGTAGATTTCAAAGGGCTTCACCTTCTGTCGTTCTTGTTCTGTTCATAGCACTTCCCGTCAACTTTTAGTTCTACGAAAACACAGTTGAGCGGCTTTCCAATTAAGGGATATGCCATTCCAGGTGCATGCCCTTAAATCGTGATGCTTAAAAAATTTGCAGGGGTCGTCATCAAGGAGTATTTTATCCGAGAACTTTATGTGGTGGGTCCCAAACACTACGTACAGCCACAGAGGCTTCGCCTTTTCACTATAGCTCGCTTCCAAACGTATGTTTGTTGACTTGGTGTAAGACAGGAAGTTGTGAGCTGCTTGAACCATATGTAAAGCAATTGTCTCTGGAAACTGTCAATTGAATCACAGTAAAAAATGTCTTCTCTTGAGTGGACTTCTGAAGGGAGATGCAAATAAAAGTACTTTTATCAATAGCCTTTTTTTGACAGATCATAATAATAACATAACAGCTTGACACGACTCCCACGTCAAGCTGTCATGTTATTTCTATTCACGTTCTGTTAAGAATGTGTTTCGCGCGCTTATGGTCAATATAATCAGCATACTGAGCGTAATATTCGCCACACCATCACCCATCTTGAGACCTAACATTCATTATTGCATAAAATTCGATCGAATAGACCACATCCAACAAGCAGTGAAGAAAATATAGCGGTCGTAGCTGAGAGTGTACACGAAGACCGTGGAGAGCCGATTCGGCGCCGTTCGCAGCAACTCGGACTGACGTATGGAACGACTTGGCGCATTTTACGTCGAGATCTGAAATTGAAAGTATACAAAATACAGCTTGTACAAGAACTAAAGCCGCTCGACCTTCTCAAGCGACATTGCTTCCCTCCATGCCCCCTTGAAAAGCTAAAAAAGATCTGACGTTTTGTATGTAAACAAGCAAAATTACCATTACATTTAAGACGAAAAGCAATCTGAACAGATTCGAGAGGTGTGATTTCATCCAGAAAAAACAACGGTTTGGTGTGGTTTGTGGGCTGGTGAAGTTATCGGTCCATATTTCTTCAGAAATAATGCCGGCGAGAACGAAACCGTCAATGGCGGCCGTTATCGCGCCATGATAACCGACTATTTGATGCCCGAAATTGAAGCTCGTGATCTCCGCGACATTTGGTTTCAACAATACGGCGCCACTTCCCACACATTGAGAGACTTTTTCCTGTGGGGGGTGTGTAAAGTTTAAAATCTAAAGTCTATCCGGACAATCCCGCTTGGATTCCAGCTTTTGAGCAAAACATCACGTTTGTCATTCGCCAGTTACCAGTCGAAATGCTCGAACGAGTCATCGAAAATTGGACTCAACGAATGGACAATCTGAGACGTAGCCGCGGCCGACATATGAAAGAGATAATCTTCAAAAAAATAAATGCCAAAAAAATGTTCTTTCGAACGATAAAAAAAATTCCCCATTAATTTTGAAATTTCTGTGTTTTTTTTTAAGTAGGGAATCTTAAAATGGATCACCCGTTACATAACAGCTCTGAGAATATCTTTGGCTACATGTGTTACTAAATGATAGATACGTCAGTTTCGAGGATGAAATATAAGCGCAGGTGCAAGCTCCTTCTGGCTCAATGCCGACAGCCCTAGGTCGAATGACTCAGTCACACTTTTAAATCGTAGAAACATGTTTATGGTTGGGAAAAAATCTCGCTCAATAGATTTTAAGATTCTCGGCTTTTGTAGTGTTTTTTTTTAGAAAAAAATTAATCCGCCAAATGGCGCTTAACATTTGAAGCCCAAACTGGCATGCTTTAAAAAGTTCTTTGAAACAAATCCCAAAAGGTGTTCATTTTTGTGATAATTTTTTGTTTGTTTTTTAAATATTATTATTAATCATATATTTTTAACGAAAGTTTTTATTCGGTTCTTATCAACTTTAAAAATTTTATTGAACGGAAGTTACTAAGATAAAATTAATTCATGGCTCAATAACAATTTTTAAATGTTAACACTCAGAAGGATAAAGCGAAAAGCACTCCAAAGTCATTGAAATCGATATGAAAAAGTTATATCTTTCTTTTAATCTACGTTAAAATAAAAAACAGAAAAAAATGAGCATAAACAAGTTTAAGTTTTAAGCAGTTAAAAGAACTCGAACAACTTGTGCTTGTGGAATTGCTTGTATACAACGAATTGTTGGTGATATTAATGTCCATAAAAAGTGTAACCACACACACACATACACACATACATTTGCACATATGTAGTACATATGTACTTATGGATGAGTATGAGTGTAAGTACATTACATATTTGTAAAATAAACGAGCTTGGCAAGTTTTATGTGCTCGCTAAGTGCCGTTGATTGAGTCAAGCGAGAAGCGAGCATGTGGCATGCAACGCCAATGCCAAGTCGCTGAACTTTTCTTGCCACTCTTCAATGCGACACCATATAAGCCAACACATACTCGTGCATATACGTGTACATATGTGCGTTAACTTGTTAACCCTCTGGCGTCAATATGGACACTTTACGGAATATGTAATAAAAGCAGATAAAAGCGATATATGAGCTAAGAAGTATGAACTTCTTTCTTCTTTTACGGTGAATTTCCACAATTGCTTGTCTTTTATAGTCACTTTTATTTCTACGCTGCGAATTTCTGTGTAACAACCGTTACTAACTACAACAAATACTGCAGTTGCAATTGCACAAAAATAGCTTAAATGACAACAAACTAGCAAATGCGCTTAAGGCGCTACAAAGCATACGAAAAAGAAAAACGAACAAAAAAAAAGAAGCAAAACGGAAGAAGCAGTGACAAGCGGATGGCGGCAGCTGGCCTGCATTGTAATTATGCAACAAGCTATATACCCATATACTCCTATAGTTCGCAGCCTTGGCTTGACTTGACTTAAAACAGCTGGTGGTAGCCTGCAGTTAAAAATTAATTGCAAATTGTTGCGATACTCAAAAATGAATGAAACAAAACAAAAAGGAAGAAAATTAGCAACGCAATGAGAAAAAAGATGCAAATTCGCATAAATAATGCGAAAGGTCGCAGTCGGTATTGTAGGAGTGGCGGGAAAATGCTACTCATTGCTATTTATTTCTCGATTTGTATGTATGAGTATACATACAGATATATATATGTATATATATATATATATATTTATATATATATATATATATATAATAAGCGCAGCAAAATGCCTTAAGCGGCAAAGCTCCAGCTGTCAGGATCATCCGCTCAACTCAGCGGTTGATGGCGTTAGTGTCACTGTTATGTGTTTAACGAACCCGAAATGATGTGAATACTCTCATAACGACAGGGATTGCAATCGCGTGTTGTGTATGTATGCACAGTGCAAGACTTTTTGACTGAATAGTTTTGTAGCTAAAAAAAATGTTTATTTTTAGTAAAACTAAAGGACGCTCTTATTCGATATTCGACCGTATTTGAAAGCTAAAAGTGTTAACTTTTAACATTACCTAAAATATATTTAAAAAAAAAATAAATTAATTAAATTAACTAACAATGAACGACTGCCTTAATTGCCTTGGGTGTCACAATGGACCATAAGCTAGATTTTAGAAATCAATTAAATTCCTGTGCTGATAAGGCTAAAGCAGTTCTAGCTTTCATTAAACGGTGGGCTAAGAAATTTAATGACCCATATATTACCAATTTACTCTACACCCCGCTCGTTAGGCCCATTTTGGAGTATGATTCCCTTGTATGGAGTTCACGCTCTCAATTACATTGTGATAAATTGGCATCTGTAACAAAAACAATTCTTACTATTCGCGTTAAGGAATTTACATTGAGATGCGTATAAAAATCTCCCTTCTTATAAAAGCCGCTTAAGGCTCAAGGAGTGAAGGCAGATTCACACCAGAGTCGACGAGAGATGCTTGGAGTCTTATTTTTAACTAAGCTGATGAGAGGTATTATCAATAAACCATTCCTACTTAGCGAGCTTAACTTTAGTATCCCTTTAAGATCATCTATATACTTAAGGCACCTGTCCTTCTGTTAATGCAAAGCAAACTTTGAAATGCAAGACCCATTCAGATGTTTGTGTAACGATATTAATTTTCATTACGCCAACCTTGATTCTTGTGACTCACTTTTTTGTATAAAGAACTATTTACTAAGGGTTTTAAAATTATAAATAATCTATTTATTCGCAGAATTCAGGACAGTCCGGGCTGTATCTGGTTTGTGGTCACCGGTCTGTTGGATTGTAACGTTAATCCATCAGGCGCGCCCTGACGCTGGGTTCGTTGTCGTTGAAACATAGTCATATAATTACTATTTAAATTGTTTATTTATTTATTATTATTTAAAATAGCATTAATTACACTGGAGTTGGGGTCCATATTTTGATAGCATTTGAGGACAAATTTCGCTGTTTTCTATCGAAAAAATACTTAAAATATTAGAAAAACACTTCTTATGTACATCTAAGCACTGGAATAAAAAGTGCTCTTGGCTCTTTACTTCAAAATTACAAATATAGGGTTTTCCAATAAGAGTGATATGATTTCTTTAAAAAAACGCTAATTGTTAAGGAAATTCAAGTGTTTTTGATTTAATGTGAAGTAAAATCGATACAATTAAGTTCTGAATATTACATCATTCAAATGGAGCAATGATTCCACCAGACCAAAAACCACACCAAACTGTCAATTTAGGTGAATATAATGATTGTTCATGAATAATTTGTGGATTTTTTTCGCACCAGAATCGACAGTTTTGTTTATTTACCACACCACTCAGATGAAAGTAAGCCTTATCGGAGAAGAAGAAATCTAAAATGCAGAACGATTATTTTGATAATAATATTGAATAATTTGTAAACGTTGTTAAAAATGGCCAGAACGACACTTAGAAATCATATCATCCCTATTGGAAACCCCTTTAACTTTTTGCATCAGTAACATATCCGCGGGAGGTGGACCTATTCGAAAAAATCGTATTTATGCTACGATTTGCTTGAAATTTGGTACATAGATAGCTTTATGCTAAGATTAGCAGGTACATTACTTTTCTCTCCAGGAAGTGGACTATGGACCGACCTATTCGAAATCTTATTTATGGTTCGATTTACGTGAATGATGATTTCCAGGCTGTGGACCGATTTAATTGAGAACAGAATTGATTTATGCTTCAATTTGGTTAAAACTTTAGATGATATGTCTAAATGGACCACGCAAAAAGTTCAATTTGCTTGAAATATTTCTTTACATGAAATGTTTGTGGATTCGATTATTTCAAGAAATTGTGACATTGAATGCTCTCCAAGAAGTTGCGATTCAACACCATTAGACTACTTCTTGTGGGGTTATTTGAAGTCATTGGTCTTTAGCAATAAACCAGACTCTCTTCAAGCTATAAAAGTCAATATTGATCTTGCTACTCATGACATACGACTCGATTTAATGGAAAAAGTGCTCAAAAAATCCTTATATTCAGAACTTAATTGTATCGATTGTACTTCACATTAAATAAATGATTATTGAAACTCAGAAAGAAAGAAAATATTCTCTGATGATAATAACTCATTCAAGGCAATATATTTTCTGCTCTTGTTGGTAGAAAAAAAACTCAACTCAAACTAAACTTTTGCGTTCAATGTTATTGTTGTATTTGATTTTGACGTTCTTTTTCGAAGCCAACAGTTTTATTTCTTTTCAACAATGCCGAACTAACAAACTAAGTTTTCCGTTTTCCCTGCACAACTTATTTTCATCTCATTACCCATTTCACTATTTCGCAAATATAATTTGCTGTGTGTTTTTTCTGTTGTTATTATTACGCATGCATGTATAATTTAATACATTTTGAACTTTTATTTTTTGGGGCAGAAAGTTTGTGTACAAGTTGTGCAAATTATGTGAATGAAATTACGGGAATTTGCAATTGCTTATTTATAACAATAAATTCAACTTCAAATATTTTATGAAATCGCAAAGGCAAATAATGGAGATTTTGTTACGCAAGAGAGGAAAAAAACCCTTGCTTAAAAATATAATATCAGAAAGAGTCATTTACATCAATAAATAAGTTATTGTGAGTAAGCGTAATCACTTCACGGCCAGTCATTAAGCGAAGTTATACTAAAAATATGATTTACATATTTCACCATCAAGGCTATACCATTTCTTGCCTTCAACTAAATTCGAAAATTGGTAATTAGTCGCTTAGCTTTTATCGCTAAGCCATTAACTCTATCCAATACATATATATATATATAAATCTATTTGGAAGAAGAAGCAGCTGTGTACGTTTAGTCAGTTGTAGCCAACATTTTACCTGCGGCATGAAAAACTTTTTGACTTATTTACTTCTTGCCAAAAACCAAGAAAAAAGGTCACGCAGTAGCCAACATCAGGATCAGCAGCTGAGACAAAGGCAATTAAGGATTCACTAATTACCATTTGAGTTTTGCAAGGAGCATGAGAAGGAGAGTTAATACTGCATAAAATATAGTTTTTTTTTAATTTAAATATAACAGATTAATTAGCCAAATAAAATTTAAAGATTACTGAGATTATTAGTACTTAAACTCTTATTAATTTGATCGCTTTATTTGGTTAATGTAATGAAATATATTACTTAAAGTATTCTAAGAGAAAGCAATTTTCTGTAAAAGAGACTGTGCGACGTCATTTCAAGCTTTCTACGTACAGCTGCAAGCGAAACTTTATTTTTCGCGATGGTCAAAAGAAGAGCTGGTACCATGAGGATTGTGATGAGATACGAGATTGCCTACCTTGGTATCGAATGTCATAGCCGAAGTAGCCGTTTTACATACCTCCCAGCCAAACCACTCGACTGGAAGAGGGATATGTAGTCAACAGTTATCGACGTTGCGTGCTTCGACGAAATGTTGCCTACTGCTCGTCTGTGCATCTATACTTTTAAGCAAATTGATAATTTTCATAAACAAATTTCAGAATTTGTATGCTCGAATACTAATGAAATAAACATGATGTAGCAGGTCAAAGTCCCCGGCCTGACACATATATGGCGCTACTGGAATTTATTAATTACTGATTTTTGGTTAACCCTAACCTCCAAAAGACACGTGTATAAATTTGTCAGCTGTGGGATCATTAGTTTGTGAATTAAAGCATTTTGAGTCAAGAAAATTTTGCTATTGTGAAAAAAAATGTTTAAAAAGGAATTTCGCTTTTGAAGGGAAAAATTACAGTTGAAGCAAAAACTTGGCTCCGACAAGAAAATTAATCATCAAGGATTAGTATGCTAAGTTTAGATATGGTGAAATGAGCACCGAAGTCGGATAATGCATTGCACGCGCGACAGAGGTCTTTATCGACAAAAACATCATATATCACTTTTGACCAAAAACAACGAAGAGTTGATGATTCGGAGAAGTGTTTGGAGATGTTCAAGCGTAATAAATCCAAGTTTTTGCGTCAATATGTATCAATGGATGAAACATGGCTCCATCATTTCACTCCGAATTCCAATCGACAGTCATTCGAGTGGACTCCACACGATGAACCCGCTCCAAAGCGTGAAAAACGCAACAGCATGGAATAATATTTATTGACTACCTTGAAAAAGGAAGCACCATCAACAGCGACTATAACATAACATTATTTTACCGTTTGAAGGACGAAATTGCCGGAAAACGGCCGCATTTAAATAAAAAGAAAGTTTCGTTTCACCAAGACAATGCACCGTGTCACAAGTCAATGAAAGCAATGGCGAAAATCCATTAATTGGGCTGCGAATCGCTCATCAGGTTATCGCCGAAATTGAGGCTTATTTTGAAGGAAAGGCACATCGTACTACATAAATGGTATCGAAAAGTTGGTAGTTGGTTAGTAGTTTCTTACTAGGTTCAATAAAAAAATTAATTTTGCCCAAAAATAATTGTTTTAAAGGGTGATCTAAGTAGAGGTACTTTTTTCAATAGCCTTTTTTGCCAGATCACGCGTGAGTCGCGTCAAGGTCTCATGTTATTTTAGTTCAGTATTGTTTGGCATTTCATCATGGAAAGACTTACGCCGGAACAACGTTTACAAATCATTCAATTTTATTGCGAAAATTCACGTTCTGTAAAGAATGTGTTTCGTGCGCTTCGCTGAACTTATTACCAACATAATCAGCCTACTGAGCGAACTATTCTCAACATCATCACCCATCTTGAGACCCAGCATTCATTATTGGATAATGTTCGAGCGAATAGACCACGTCCAGCACGAAATGAAGAGAGTGTACACGAAGACCGTGGAGAGTCGATTCGGCGCCGTTCGCAGCAACTCGGACTGACGTATGGAACGACTTGGCGCATTTTATGTCGAGATCTTAAATTGAAAGCGTAAAAGCGTACAAAATACAGTTTGTGCAAGAACTGAAGCCGCTCGACCTTCCCAAGCGACATCGCTTCGCTCTATGGGCTCTTGAAAAGTTCCAAGAAGATCCGACGTTTTCGAGCCAAATATTATTCAGCGATGAGACCCATTTCTGGTTCAATGGATATGGAAATAGATGCAAGCAAAATTGCCGCATTTGGGACGAAGAGCAACCTGAAGAGATTCTACAGCTGCCATTTCATCCAGAAAAGACAACGGTTTGGTTGAAGAAGGAAGCGAGACGTCTTTGCAGACAAAAAAAAAAGAGAGCGAATGAAATGCGTGAGTATGAAGAGTGTGAGAAGCTGGCCGAAATGGATAATGTTCAAAGATTATATGAAAAAATGGGGCGACCCGCAGAAGGATTTCAAGGTCGGACCATACTCTTGGAGTACATAAAGAGGCGATCTATAGTGAAAGTGCTACACCAGGAGATGGCACACCCGATGCTTCAATGAAAGACGTTGAAACAGATATAATTTTCTTCGGCAACTAAGCGTTTCATTTCTCAACATAGTCCTTTTAGCTCTCCAGTTTTTGTATCCCTCCAAATGAGTGTTTTTCAAGGCCCTATTTCGAGCATTTGTTTCTGTGACTACCTCTTCATTCGACCTGAATATTACCACTCAGCCATTTCTTCAGATAAGGATACAAGAAATAGTCGCAGGGGACTAAATCTGGAGGATATGCAGAATGGGATAGCAGTTCGTAGCTCAATTTATGAATTTTTTCCATATACATTGAATAGCACTTTTTTCGCCAAATGCGGTCGAATCTGTCGAAAAGCTCTGAATAACATTCGCCGGTGATCGATTTACCCTATTTAAGGTAATCTTTGTGAATAACACCTCGTGCATCCCAAAAAACTGCGGCCATGACCTTGTTGGCCGGCAGATCTACCTTGACCTTCTTTTGTGCACGTTCACCCGGAGAAATATATTGTCTTGATTGCTTTTTTGGTCTCTGGTGTGGTGTGGTGGATGCATGCTTTGTCAACGATAACGAAATGAAGCAAAAATTCGATTGAATTGCAGTTGAATATCGCTCAACACTCCTTGTAAATGGCAACACGGTTACGCATATGGTTGTGTGTGAGCAATCGCAGAAACTATCGCACGGATAGCTTTTTCATGTCCATATACTCGCATAAAATATTATGTACCTGATGTGGACGATCCATTCCATGGATATTATCGACAATTTCTGGCGAGACGACCTCTTTTGGGCACTATGAACGTTAGTTGGCGTCGGTACAACCACAACGAACTCAGTAAACCACTTCTTAACCATTAAAGGAGTGCGGAGCCGCCGCAGTATTTATCAAGCCTTTTCGCTGTTCACAGTCATAACTTCGAAGTTGTAGATAATACCGTATGTCCCGGAGCCAGCATCAACAACACCAACAATGTCAGCCTTGAAATCTAGCGCAAAATCACTCTTGCCAACAGATGCTACTTTGTACTGAATAGGGAATTTAAAAGTAAACTCCTCTCTCGTCGTACCAAAACCAAACTCTACAAATCACTCATCAATTTTCTGAGTCACATAGTTCCCATAAACAAATTTTTCTTTTACTACGCTTTATGACAAACGATGATTAATTGCTTTACAGATTTCAATTAATTGCTAAATGTCATTGCTACAAATGAATACTTCAAACCTGTCCATTGTTGCCAAATTTCATTCACGTTATTGCCCTTTTCACGCTTTGACACCACTTAATCTCTCTCTTTTGGGCACTTCTCCTTCTAATAGTTTTTGTTACTTATTGTTGCTTATTCTTCGTATAATTTAGTTAATTTTATTACATAATTTGATTGTTTATTGCGCAGGTGTGGGTTAGTTTTAAAAGCTATTAAATTGTATACATTTATTGTGTGAATAAAGGAAAAATATCAATTAGATTTGTGACTATGTATACTTATAATTATGGACAAATTTAATTGATTGTGGTGAATTCTTATAATTAAAATAGTCATTTGTCCTAATTATACACACCTGTAATTAAATAATCAATGAATAAAAGCGCACTAATGAAATTATATTTGGAGAGTAAATGCAGTTTTGATTGTTTGACAACCGGAAAGGTAAAGTGACATGCATAACATATGTACATATTATAATTGAATTTTGGTTTGGGTGAATTATAGAGCACGCGTCAATATATTTTATGTAAGTAAACATTAATTTATATGTTAAAATAAGAAGAAAAAATTAAAAGGACACACATTTTGGAAAGTTTTTGATTTGTACTTATTTTCCTTTAAAGGTCGGTATGCAGCTCTTACGAAAACCAAAAACTCCATATCAAAAAAGTGCAAAAAAAAAACGATGCACGAAAACTTTTTTTACGGAGTAGTACCCACCTCGAACGAAAAAAACTCCATTTTCTCTGCCTATTTCTAAAGTTTTTAAATAAATACGAAAGCACGGCAACACAGGTTTCCAAGCGAAATAAATAGTCTCATATATATTTCGCGACAAACAAGAAGAAGATTAATTTTCAAAAGTAATAAAGCAAGCTTATGAAGCAGCTTATGTAATGTTTTTAGTTTTTTCATCAATTTCTACACCTTTTATTTATTTTTAGCCATGAAAAAGGTAGGAGTACATAATCTGCGACAAATATTTATCGCACTCTACTCATGTTTTTCGTTTTGTTTATTTACGTTTGCTTATCTTCTTCCTTTGTAAAGATCTGTTCACAATAGAAAATCATCTGTAAATCTTCCGTGCCTACTACATTTTTCTATCCACGAAATATATGAGTTTTTTATTCGCTAGAGGTACATAAGTACAATTCAAAAACTTTCCAAAATGTGTGTCCTTTTAATTTTTTCTTCTTATTTCAACATATAAATTAATCAATTGAATGCCTTCGATTAAACTCAAATTAAAATTTTTACTATTCAAGATTTTTTACATATCCAATATATATAAAATTCTCGTTCACAGCTATACCGATTTTTTTAACTTTTGTGTTTATACCGGGTAGGTGTGAGAATCGGCCAAGATCTATTTTTCGCACCATAAAGTGGAGCAGAGTTTTATCTATTCGAAATAGACATATCTACACTGCAGAGAGCATGTGTGCAAGTCGAGTAGAAAACTGCTGGCTGTCCGCAAGTCCTTAACGCGCTGTCGAAGGCAGTTTTAAAGTCGATAAAAAGGTGATGTGTATCGATTATTTTCTCTCGGGTCTTCTCCAAGATTTGTCACATGGTCAATCTGATCAATGTTAGATTTTCCAGGTCTAAAGCCACACTGTTAAGGTCCGTTTGTTGACGGTGGGCTTTAATCTTTCACACAATTTGCTAGATAGGACCTTATGTGTTGTAGTCGATGTTGTAGTCGATCGCAAAGTTGCAAGGTAGGAAGTGTGACATTGACATTCCTCATCGTACCAGCTGTTTTTCTGGCATTGTTGAAAACCAATTGTTTCTGAAGCAGCGATACACAATGAATTTGCTATTTCGTTTGGGGATGTTTCGTCATAGAGTCTGAATATTCCGACTGTTGTGCAAAAAAATTACTTCTTTACGAACCCTGGGATTGAAATCTCCAAGAATGATTCTGACATCGTGACAGAGGCTGCACTCATAGGTACGTTTTAGGCGCACATAGAAAGCATCTTTGGTCACATCAGCCTTCTCTTCCAGCGGCGTGTGGGCTCAAATTAGCGATATGTTGAAAAAACTTCGCCTTGATGCGAATGTGGCTGGACGTTCAGCCACCGGGGTGAATGCTGGAGCTCGATGACGGAGTCTCTCTCCCACCACAAACCCAACACCAAATTTGTGCTCCTTTAAATGGCCGCTGTAGTAGATTTCACTAGGACCCATCTTCTCCTCTTCCGTCCTTGTCCTGTGAAATCGTGATCCTTTCAACGTTTCAGACGTCGTCTCATCCGAGGCATTGGTTGATTTTTCATTGGATAGTGTTTTTTTACGAGTTGGGTCTCAAACCCTCACAAATATGCAGGGGATTCGCTTTCTTACTTTAGCTCGCCTCCAAACGCATGTTTTGTTTTTGGCTGCCCAGAGGATACTTAGTTTCAGACCGGAAGTCGTGAACTGCTTGAACCGTATGTCAGATAATCGTTTCTGGCCACTCCCAAGTGAAAGGCAGTCAAAAACTCTTCTCACTTGTGTGAAATTCCACACATGGCCCCAGCCTCTGCTTTGTATACTTACCAATAGTTAATTTCTTCCCTTCCGTATCATTAAAAGATTTTTAGTTTTTTTTTTTACAAATATAAATTCAGTTTATTTGCACTGGAGAGAGTATTTTTTTGTTGTTGTTGCAGTAATGTAGTTGAGTCAGTTAGTCGGCGAGTCTTTAAGATTACAGTGTTTGCTTTTTTCTTATTTTTTTTTTCACAAAACTTTCATATTTCACTTATGTACTTCATTTACACTTAAGGAAAAAGTGTGTACATAAATTTTTATTACACAAATACATATAAACATATTTATTTTCTTTTATTATTATCATGAATGCTGCTCAGTATGTATAAGTACATAAAAGAGTAAGCTTACAAGTACATACATTTATGCTTATACACTTAGTTGCTTAACTATATATTTGAATACTTAAGAGTAATTTTAGAAGAGAGTGGAAAAAATAATTAATGATATACATAACTACGCCTACTATACATTAATGCAATGTGCTTAGGTTTCGGGTATATACTGTATTTGTATTTAACTATCGTTGACAAAGTATCGCAACTTTAACACAGCTGAGAAAAAAAATTAACATGCAAATTGCGGCAAAAGATTAGCTAAATGACATTATTTGTATATATGTACACACGCACTTGTGTGTGTTTCGGCTTAATTGCCCATTGTGATGAATGTGGTAGTGAAAGAAAATTGAGATATTCAAGCAAACTTATATCTTCCGTTTTACTTGTTTTATTCGCTCTGTTTTTTTTGCGCTGCTTGATTTGTCAAACACAGCATGCGCCCGCAAGTATGCTACACTATACATTTATCCAGCTGTGTTGATGCCTTAACTTAGATTTATTAGACTTTCTACGCTCAAAGTTGCTAAGCAATAATGCCAAGTACAGCAAATGACACAAAAAGATACATATACATAACTACATGCCTACATACATACATGCAAACAAGTATGTGTATGTTTATAAATGTAGTGCCTAAAAAAAAGTAACTCTTAAGGCGTGAGTAAACGCCGCCTTACGAGAATATCATTATTTTCGCTATAATTATGCATGTGTGTGTGTGTGTGAGTTTGTAAGCGTCTATCTGTTTTGGACAGCTGATGACTATGCTCGTAATTTGCACGATTTTCTATATACATATGTTTACTTTTTTGTTTACTTAGCTACAGTGTAGTTAAATGTAGTTGTTGTTGTTTTGTTGTTGTTGTTATTTGGTTGTGTTTATGCCATTTTCAGTTAACGAGCGAAGTATGTTAATATGCTTGTGTGATATATTTACCCGCTGCTGTCTGCTTAATGTATATATTTGTGTACTTGAAGACTTAACCTTGTGTGCGTACGTGTACATGTATGTCGAATCTCGATATTTACATTTTACTTTTTTGTACATTTTTTGCTAATCCTAAATATTTTATGGCTAATGTGACATGATGAATAAGGGCATACTTTCTTCCCCAATTTTTTTTTAAATATATTTATTATCTAAATTAAATAAAAGTCTAAGCACTTCTTTGAAGTGTATAGCTGTTTTGAAATGTATTATAGTTACATATAATATTTTTTATATAAACAAGAGGCTTATAATATTACCATGATATTTGGATATTTATTTTTATAGCTAAAAAGTAAAAAGTTTTATTAAATTTTTTTTTTTCAATTAATTTACAAGAAATTTTTTACATAATATTTTGTACATATTCAACATACAAACTTTATATTTATATTTACGTTTAACAGTTTTTTCGATTTTTAATAACCTAAAATTGGTGAATTATGAAATTAAATTTGTTAAATTCGTGTAGTTTTTGGAATTGATTTAAATAATGCTTTCATGCAGCCTAAAATATTACAATTCTAACGAATGTACGAAATTATCTTAACCTTATTTTCTATTAGCTTTTATTGTAAGCTAAGTATACAAAACAATTAAAAATAAATATAAGAACTTTAAAAAAAATTTTAAGTTTTAAAAAACTTTTAAAAATATAAAAAATTTAAAATACTTTAAAACGCTTCTTAATTTATTTTTGCTTCAATATTAAATATATTAATATTTATGCATAACGATAACATTTTTTAATGTAAAATTTTTAATTCGGAACAAAAAAAATTTATTAAATTTTTTTAAGAATTTTTTTTTTTTAACAAAGTACATTTTTATGTTAAAATATGTGCAATTAGCTAGACTCCAGCAAAGCATAAACCAATTATTTTCGCTTTACTGCAGTCAAGCTCTGCATTTTTAACAACACATCTTGATATTCATTTCTAAGTAAATTAATTTGATCCACCGACATTTTGAAAATTTGAAAGCCGGCAAAAAGTATGAATGACCGTTAATAAATATTGGGTTTTATGCCATATGATTAACCACAGCAAAGCTTATTCTAATTAATTTTGCTGTAATCAAGCACATGCATGGAAATGGTAAATTTTATTATATTAAAATGCATTTAAATGTGTACAAAAAAATTGCGCCTAAAATTTGAAAATATCCTTATAATTTTTAATTCCGAAATGGAATATTTTTCGAATGAAATATACCAAGAGAACATTTAAAATTAATTTCTTCTTAATATTGTATAAATATTTATTTAATTTTTTTTTAATTTTATGCAATAAGTGTGACTGCAGCAAAGTTCATTTCCCTTACATTTCCTTCACTGCAGTCAAACTGTGCATAGTGTAGATGTTCTTCTTTGGCTCCAAAGCGAAATTCCAATGAGCCGCTGGAAAATCGCTTTAGTTGCTACATTGTTCAGAAATAAAAATATTTATTGTTAAAAATTGTAAATATATAAAAATTAAGTTTTATTAAATATAGTAATATTTAACTGCAGTTTATTATAATTTTAATTTATTTTTATCAATTATAATTTATCTGATATTCTTCGTTTCAGATACATTTTTAAGTTTTTCAATTTTCAGCTTTATTTCTACTTTTACTTTTATTTTAATTTAAATTTTATTTTTATATTTATTTTTGTTTTTTATTTTATATTTATTTTTTCTTTATATTTTTTTTAATATTTATTTTTTTTTAAATTTCTTTTTATATTTTTTTTTATTATTTTATTTTAATTTTTATTTTCATTTTTAATTTTTATTTTATTTTTATTATTATTATTTATTTATTATTAATTTATTCATTTTAATGCTTTATTTTAATTTTAATTTTCACTTTCATTTTTATGTTTACTTTTTTTTTTACTTTTACTTATATTTTAATTTTAATTTTTATTTTTATATTTTTTTTTAATTTTAATTTTATTTTTTAATTTCTCTGCATATTTATTTTTATTATTTGTTTTATTTTTATTTTTATTATATATTTATTATTAACTTATTCATTTTAATGCTTTATTTTCATTTTAATTATCCCTTTCATTTTTATTTTTGCTTTTATTTTTACTTTTGCTTTTATTATTTTTATTTTTATTTTTATTATTGTTATTATTTTTATTTAAATTTTATTTTATTTTTATTTTTTATTTTTATTATTATTATTTATTTATTATTAATTTACTCATTTTAGTGCTTTATTTTAACTCTTATTTTTACTTTAAAAGTATTTCTTTTAATTTTAGTTTTTATATTTTATATTCATTTTTAACTTTACTCATTTCTATATGTTTATTTTAACATCTATTTTTATTTTAAAATCTGTTTTTATTATTTATTTATTTAAAAATTTAATTTTCATATTTGATATTACTTTTATTATTATTTTAATATTTTACTTTTAAATTTTATTCCTTTATATATTATTACTTTCATTGATATTTTCATTTTTATTTTTATTTTAACATTGAATTTTATTGTTATTATTTATTATTTTAATATTTTTTATTTTGTTTATATTTTTGCGTTAATTTTATTTTCTACTCTTGCGCTTACTTTTATTTTTATTTATATTTATATTTTTGTTTTTATTTTAGATTATACTTTTATTTTCATTTTTTTCATTTGTATGCAATATTCTTTTAATAATTCTTTTCCATTATATTTTATTTTTATATAATGTTTTATTTCTAATACATTTTTATTTTTTCAGTTTTTATTTTTATTTTAACTTTTACTTTTGCTTTTATTATTTATATATTTTTAGTTTTTTTCTTTATATTTTTAAAGTTACTATTATCTTAATTTTATTTTTTATTTTTATATTTATTATTACTTTTATTTATAATTTCCTTTTTATTTTTATTTTTATTTTTACTTCTTCTTTATTTTTTATTTTAATTTTATGTTAATAGGTTTCATTTTTATTATTACTGTTATGTGTATGTATATATTTTACTTTGACTTTTATGTTTATATTTATTTTGCTTTAATTTTACTATCCTTTTACCTTTTTTAATTTTAATTTTTATCATAATTTTTTTTATTTTTATTTATATTTCCAAAATTTATTTTTATATTTTTTTTATTATTCAGCTACTATTTTTATTCGTATTTGTATTTTAAGATAAAAGTTATATTATTTTTTGTTTGTACATATATTTGTTTATAATTCAACTAGATTTCACATTTTTCCTTATCTTGTATTATCAGTATGTATAAATTGTAACTTTTTTATTATTAATTTATTCACCGCTCTACAAATTGGCTTATTTTATCAGGCGATCTTCGCCTCCATTTTATGCTGGCGGAAATTCAATTATTGTGGTCTAAACTTAGCGCGCCTCTGTTGTTTACCTTCATACATGTATGTATAAAATGTGTGTATTTGTATATATATAGGATTAAAGTAACTTAATTAATTACGCACACGCACATACAAAAACAATTTGCGATATCCTTTTCGCATACACATAAGCCTAAATATAAGTTTGTATAACTGTACAATTGTTCACATATTTACCTAGTAATTGAAATTTCTGAGAAACAAACATTTTACATGCTTAATTTACCACTTACTAAGCTTAATTTAACAGTTCTAGTCTATTACTTACACTTTAAGTAATACAAAACGACTTTCTAAATCTCTTTATACACTTTACTACTTTATTTAGTTATTGTTATTGTTGTTGTTTTATCGCTTTTGGGATTTTCGTAAATATTTAAATACAATACAAAAGTTAAGCTATTTAATGTGAGCAAAGTACATACATTGTAGTTACGACAAGATTTAATTGAAACTAATTGCTCGCACATGTTACGTATACGCCATGGGAGACTGTACCAGCCAGTCTGTGTGTCAGCTAGAGGCAGGCAAGTATACAAATCTATTATGATATGCAGTAAAACAAACGGTGTGGTATATAAGTGTAAAGAAATTAGTATAACGCTTCACGGAAATGTGTGTTTGTAAGTTATGATTTGTATACAATGTAAATAACCAAAAACATATATACCAGTGAATGTGCACAAAACTTGGGGGAAATCAATAATATTGTCCATATATGTTTGTAAATTAGGCACAAATATTTTTTATTATTTGACCCCCCATTATTTATTGACCCCAAATATCTAAATATGAATAACAGAGCAATTGCTCAGCTTGCGTCAGTAATAATGTTGAAATACTTTTGGGTAATAAAAGTACTGAGTTAAACAACAACCGCTTGGTAAGGGAGAAATAACTTTTATGAGCCAAATTTTAATTTATAAACTCTATATACACAGTGATTAAACTATAATAGAATATTCTTAATAAAAAAATGGGGAAAATAAAACAAATGAAATAAATAAAATATATAAACTAGAATAATATAAAATAAAAAATAAAAAATAAAATAAATAAATATAAAATTAACTAAAACAAAAAATAAAATAACAGAAATATAATAAATAAAATAAAGTGAAAAAAATTAAATAAAATGAAATAAAAATGAACAAAAAAAAAATTAAACAATTAAATAAAGTAAAATATATTAAAAATAAAATAATATAAACAAATTAAAATAAAAACGACAAAAGAAAATTGTAAAACAATACAGATTAGATTATTAACATCAAAAAAAAAAAATTAAATAAAAAAATTAAATTAAATAAAATTACATACAAAAAGAAATAAAAAAAAATTAATTAAGAAAAGATAAAAAATAAAAATAAAAAAATGAAAAAAAAATATAAAAAAAATAAATAAAATTAAAATAAATAAAAAAATAACCATAAATTAAAATAAATAAAACAAAATTTAAAAAATTATAAAATTAAATAAATAAAAAATATAATAAAAAATAGTAATAATAAAAATTACAAAAAAAGTAAAATTAAAATTAAAAAAGTAATTAAATAAAAATAAAATAATAAAAAATAAAATAAAATTAAGTAATATAAAAAAAATGAAATAAAATAAAATAAAACAAAATAAAATAAAATAGAATCAAATTGAAAAAATAAATAAATATGAAATAAAATAAAAATAGCATAAAATAAAAAAATAAAAATAAAAAATGAAAAAATGAAAGAAAATAAAATAAAAATAAAATCTAAAAAGTAAAATAAATTAAAAACAGAAATAAATAATAAATAAAGCAGAAATAAACTAAATAAAACTTAAATAAAATAAAATAAACTTGTAAAAAAATAAATGACAAAAAATAAAAAATGCAAAACAAAATATTAAAATAAAAAAACATAAAATAAAAAAATAAACATAAAAATATAAAAAAATAAAAATAAAAATAAAAAAATAAAATATAATAAAAAAAAAAAAAAATTAAACAAAAAACTAAAAATAGAATTAAAAAAATAAAGAAAATTGAATAAAATAAAATAATATTAAAAAAATTAAAAAAAATAAAATAAAAATATATAAAAAAATAAAATAAAATAAGATAAAATATAATAAAACAAAATAAAATAAAATAAAGTAAAATAATAAAAAAAATAAAAAAATTAAATTAATAAGAAATTAAAAAATAAAATTAAATTAAATTAGATTTAAAAAAAATAAAAAAAAAAATAAAAAAAAATAAAATAAAATAAAAAAAAATATAGAAAAATAAAACAAACAAAAATTATATTAACATAAAAACAAAAAAAAAATAAAATAATATAAGATAAAACAAAATAAAATAAAACAAAATAAAATTAAAAAAAAAAAAAATTAAAAAAAAAAAATAAAATAAAAAGAAAAAAAATTAAAATGAGCGAAAAAAGAAAAAAAATTAAATTAGAAGCAAAACAGTAAATAAAAAACAAAATAAAATTAAATATTCTAACGAAGTAAAACAAGAACAATAATATTGAATAATAAACCAAAATATATTATATGTGAAAAATGCTGTGACGGGTCGCAAGTGTAATTCGATCATAACCTATATATGTATGAATGCATGCACTTTGTTATTCCTCCATTAATTCATGGTGAATCGATTAAATTTTATGTAATATCCCATAAATTATCATTTACATTACAAAAAAAAACATACTGACAGTTTTGACAAGCAAATCAATTAAATTGCATATTCTGACATTTATTTGCACACACGTGTCGTGAGAATGCTGTCAAGTAATTTTATTCGATTTTAAATTAAAATTTATTTCATTTAAAATTCTGACACCTTTTATTAATGGATTTTGTCATAAGAAGTTAGAATTCCGGAAATTGTTGCTTTTGCGATATAAATAAGTTGCCCTAGGTGTAGTTTTGTATAAGGTATTGTTTGAGTAATGTTCATATATATGTATATTTGTGCATATGTTTCTTTTACATTCTCTCACGCCTGAACAACGCTTGCAAATAGTGCAATTTTATTTCGAAAATAATGGTTATGTGCGGAAAACGTATCGCGTACTACGTCCATTTTAGCGATGTTTAGCGTTGAAGCGCACTTCTGGTTGAATGGCTACGTCAACAAACAAAACTGCCGCATTTGGAGTGAAGGTAATCCTCAAGTGTATGTTGAAACACCGTTACATCCAGAAAAACTGACTGTTTGGTGCGCTTTATGGGCTGGTGGAATCATTGGTCCGTACTTTATCAAAAACGATGGTGGCCAGAACGTTACAGTCAATGGTGATCGGTATAGAGTCATGATTACTAACTTTTTCATTCCTGAATTGAATAACCATGATGTCCAGGAGATGTGATTTCAACAAGATGGCGCAACATGTCACACAGCTCGTGCCACAATAGATTTATTGAAAGACACGTTTGGTGACCGCCTAATTTCACGTTTTGGACTTGTGAATTGGCCTCTAAGATCTTGTGATTTAACACCGCTAGACTACTTTCTGTGGGGCTATGTAAAGTCATTGGTCTATGCGGATAAGCCACAAACGCTTGACCATTTGGAAGACAACATTCGCTGTGTTATTGCCGATATACGGCCACAAATGTTGGAAAAAGTCAGCGAAAATTGGACGTCCAGATTATACTACATGCGCGCCAGCCGTGGCGATTATATGCCAGAAATCATATTTAAAATGTAATGCCACAAGATTATCTTTCAGATAAATAAAATTCATGTCAATCGAATAATCCATCGTTGTTTTATTGCAACTTAAAGTTCTACACCTCTATAAAAAACACCCTTTATAAATGAAAAATATGAGTTAAATAAATATCGAGATGACAAACAACAAATGTCCCGTGCGACATGTTATGGTATCAAAATTAGCTAGGAAAATTGAGGTGATGAGAAACATTAGTGGCATAAAGCCGCTTTTAATTAATATCATTGCTCAATATTATTAAAATTCTACCAATGAAACCGGAAAATGAATTGTTTAACAATAAAATCACTTCTTTCTTGTCCCGTGCGAATCTAAAGCTTTTAAAAATTAACTTATAGACGAAAAATTGCTCAAAAGCAGCTGCAGTGTCAATTATAGGCTTAACTTAACTAAAAACTGTAAGAACTATTTTCGAAACAAAAGCTAAAGTTGTAGTCACATGCGCCAGGGTGGTAATGCTGTTATGCAGATGAAGATAGTTTTACATAATTTTCTTTGTAATGTTTTTATTTAATATGTAGAGTTTATGAGCCAGCGAATTTATGGCTTCGAAACCTTATTAAAAATGTTGTTTATTTATTTGAAAAAAAAAAAAAAAAATTAAAACTTTTAAATAAATTTTGAGCGTATATACATATTATTTCAGTTATATATACAATTTTGCTTAAATGCGTTGGTTTTAGAAATAATTTTTCTATGCTTTACAGTTTTTAATGCGTTTTGTGACTGATTATGCGATGACAGGTACTCGTGCAGTGGAAATGCTTTTCGTTTTAATAGGAAGATGCTGATAATATTTATAAATATTTTATAAACTACTTATTAATAGCACATTTATTATTTAAGTTTATTGACTAGCTATTTAAAAATACACTTTACTTAATAATTATTCTTAAAAAAGACTACTTACATTTACCTAGAGGAAAGAAAAAAAAATAATTCATGAAAATTTTTAATATCATTAACACTTTTTACAAAACTGTAATGCCTAATTGAGTTGCTTAAAAGTCTCAATCCTACAACTTTACACGAGCACACGATTGACTGCTAGACTAATTAGTTAGAGTGAGCGTTAACTACCTGGAAGTATGATTAGCGGAAGGCTTTTTAAGTCAACTAGCTGTTTGAGCGTTTTTTTTTAAATTTATCCTACACCAATTGCTAACAACCTTCATCCCATCCTCTTATACCCTCCCTACGCCAGCTTTCTCATCTCATCATTATGCGTTTCATCTACGACTATCTCGTCCATATCGTCCAATGTGGTAAATTGACTAACCGCACTTTGACGCGCTTCCAGCGTCGCATGCTTATCACACTCCTGAGCGGGCGAATGTGCGCTCGGTGTGAGGGGCGTGAGCGGTGATTGTGACATCGCCGTACAATTGCCGTTGGCCGTTGACTCGATGAGCGAAGGCGCCGAAAGTGTTGCTGATGGCGAACGCGTTGTAGTGTGACTGCGCGCTGTGGCGGTCACAGACGGCGATGTGGTTGTTGTTGTTTCAGCCGTTGACGCCACACCACGTTGAGAGTTAACATGAAATGGCGCCGTTGTGAGAAATGACAATTGCCTCGGTGGCGGCGGCGGCGGTATGAGCGGTGTTAACGCAAAACTACAATGTTTCACATTAGCCGGACTCACGCTTGCCGACTTCGCTGCCGCCGCCAAAGGCGTCGTGGCCGCACTCAATGAGTGTCTACCTGCTGGCATTGCCGATGAGCCCAACATTAGCGTTGTCGGCACCGATGATATGGTCAACATTGAGCCGGACATGGAGGATGGTGCATGCGTAGACTCGGCGGCGTCTACGGGCGATGAGAAGGTAACAATCGCTTTGGTGATGTGTACATTTCTACCTTTACCGTTACTGTTATTGCTGCCACCATTTCTGCCACCATTTCTGCCGGCATTACCGCAAGCGGCGATATTCGGATTATCGGCGGCGGCATACTCACTACCGCCACTGTGGTACGAACTGGGCAAACTGGTGAAATCATCACGAAACATAGAGCTACGGCGACGTTGCCGATGGTGATGCCGATGAAAGCTTTGACAACGCGTGCAACCACTTTGCAGCTGCTGTTGTTGCTGTTGCTGCTGCTGCTGCAGTTGATGATGTGCATGTAAATGCTGCGGGTGTGGCGGATGCAGGTGATGATGATGATGATGTATGGCATTACGACCACAGCTGCTGCTCCCACTACAGGAGCTGCAGCTGCTGAGCTGTCGTCACATGATCGAACGATTGCCGTCGAATTGTTGCACCGAAGAGTAGCTGAAAGGCGTTGAGGCGGCTACCATGGCGGCGGCAACTTTACCCTGCAGCGTCCAGTGGTGCGAGCGAGCGAGTGTGCGGAAGGAGAGAAGAATATTTAGAGAAATTATTAAGTTTATAATATATTACGAGTAAATATTTAATAGTTTTTTTTTCTTTCGAAGGGTTAAAACAACACAAAAAACGTATGATAATGGAAATGTGTTATTAGGAGTATATATGTGCATTTGTATTAATATATATGTACAAGTGGTGGCGATTGCCATTGAGTTAGTATTAGTGTGCATTTAATTTGAAAAAAAAAATTTTTTTTTTGGTGCGTTTATATGTTTTTGTTCGGACAATATATGTGTGTATGTGTATATAGTGGCCATATGCATGTGTATTTACATAATTAAAAGTGTACTTGAATGCTTTCTTCAGTATATTTAGAGTGTATGCGTGATTTGTGTAGCAGCGTTGAGACATTTAGAATTCCATTGAGTGCCGATTGAGGATGTGTGTGCGTTTATGCATTCATATATATATACTCAATTTCTATAATAATGGATAATAGTGTCAGAAGACGGTCACGAGTAAAAAAGCTGCTAAATTTAGTGATTTACAAAAGACTTCGTCACTAACTAGCGGACAATTCAGTGTCAGCCGTAAGTAGGGATGAATCAGCTTTCAGCTTTGTAAAGATACGTGATCCTAGGTACCTATTTCTTAACTCTTTAAAGGATGGCAGCTTATTTGCACGATATAACTCGGTCATTGGGAAATCAGACTTTAGCAGAGCTTGTGAATGAAAATGTTGAGTGTTGTACTCTAGGTGAATCTTTAAGCTACACTCAAATGCCATCTGACTGAGTATATGCCACAACTGTTCAAGGCCATTGCCACTAATTCTCTGTATTACAACTTGATTTGTCGAAAATCTCGACAAAATTAGTAGAGAAGGAGCCGAAAGAGTTCGCATAACCTTTATTCTCTAAAATGGAAACACATTTCCAATGTTATAGAGAACCGACAGATCGATGCTTTATGAGAGGATTTGAAGAAAAATTGTCAGAACGACATGTTGTGAGAGCAAATTTTTATTCATTGGCTTTGTTTGTTGCTCTTCTGTTTGGCTTTAATAGTGGGGCCACTCTCGACGAGTCGTAACATAGGTAAACGAACTATATCGATTTCGTGGGTATTCAAGTTCGTTGAAAAACGAATTATAATAATTTTCGGTTATCACAAAGAGTTCAACATAGTCCTAGTTTGTTGTTGTTCCAAGATAGTATTATTTACTTGTCTACATATTGAATGCTCTATGTTGGAATACTCATAGTCAGATATCTAAATTCCTCAAGAAAAGTGTTGTATTCCAAAATTCCAAAATGTATCTCTATTCCAAAATTTGAGGGAAATCTTATACAAATTACAAAACAAAGGGAAGGTCCTAATTTCTGGTCAATGCCTTGTTGATCGTTAGTCCCTGCAATTTTTACCACCTCACATGCCAGGTAGGGTAGAAAGATCAGGGAATGAAGCAATACATATTAAGATTTTAATAGAGCTAGACACTTTTTAAGAGCATTTCCAGCAAAGATCAGACTTTACGGTGATACTATTCACAAAATAATTGAAACAATGACAGTACACTGCTTACCACCATAATGTATCTGATAAAACTATAATCGCTGACCTTCTCTTCACTGAGTAATCGTAATACTTAATGAGTTCATAATTTAATTGGAACGGTTTGTCAATATTCCAAACATCCGTTGGAAAGCTACTATCATTGTGCGTCTTTTGCAGTATATATAATTCATTTGAAGCGCTAACAACACAGATTTTTTTTTCACTGAAATATGTCGCGATTTGCGCCTGAAAAAGTGATTTTGCGTGGAGTTCTTCTTCACTTTTTTAATTAAAAAAAACCTCTGCCACAATTCATCGTAGATTTAAAAGTGGTGACTTTAGCTTGGAAGACGAATAACGACCGGTGCAGCAAAAAAGTTTTAATATGAGGGACTGAAGGATATTGCCAAATAACAAATTGAAGCGAGCGATTGCCGACGTAGATAATAATTCTCCATTAAGACGACGCTCGTCCTCATGTTGGAATACCGGTTAAAAACTATTTGAAAAACAGCGGCTGAGAAATTTTGTCTCACCTGTCTCATAGCTCTACGCTTGCCCCTTCCTGCTACCATATGTGCCGTTCGATATCGAGCGCCCTCAGTGGAATACGGTTCTCATTAGAACAGGGCGTCAAAAATTGGGATGGAATCCACAAATTACTAGAAATATGGGAGAATGTTGTAAAGGGTGATCCATTTCGAGGTTCCCTACTTTTTTAAGGAAAAAAGCACAGAAAATTCAAAATCAATTGGGAATGTTTATTATCATTCGAAAGAACATTCTTTGGCATTTATTTTTTAAAGATTATCTCTATCAAATGTTGGTCGCAGCTACGTCTCAGATGGCCCATCCGTTGAGTCCAATTTTCGGTGACTCGTTCGAGCATTTCGATTGGTAACTGGTGAATGACACGCGTTTGTTGATGTTTTGCTCCACGGCCTGAATTGAAGCGGGATTATCGGAATAGACTTTAGACTTTACATATCACCGCAGAAAAAAGTCTAACGGTGTGATTTCACACGATATTTGTGGCCAATCGACCGGCCCAAAAAATGCAAAAAAAGGCTATTGAAAAAAGTACCTCTACTTGGATCACCCTTTAATTTCAGATGGACAATATTTTGAGTAGTACTACTATACATATGTTTTATATAATAAAACATTAAAATTTTGACAAAGAAAACCCCGCATGAATAGACCTAATACATATCAAAGGTTCAATTAGAGCTGCCATAAACATAGCCGTATAAACAGCTGAACCAACTAATTTCATAGAAATCATTATTGATGCCATGCCATAATGCCGCAGCCAAAACCATAGCCACAGTTAATATTAACCCGGTTAAGAAAGCGAAGCTTCGAACAGCACGATGAGGTGTATACATTAATTGGATAGACAGGCCATCATATCTTTTGCTTTCTTTTAACAAACAAATCTGAAATTTTCAGTATCTATTATATGAATTTCCTCGTAGCTGCCCATTTTATTTTCTCTGTTTAGAAATTTTGAAGTGAAATATATACTACGAATGAAGATATTAGTTGTTTGGGGTAATGGTATCACATTAAATGTGGTTTCGGTTACAGCCGAAGTTTTATGGTATGGCAGTTTTCATTTATAATCTTAAAAGAAATAAGTGGCCGATGCGCGAGAAGAGAGGCATTATTGAGAATAAATTCTATTCACCGCAGCGCAGTCATCTTATGGGTTGAAGTTAGGTGTGGTAAACATTGTAACACTTATGTATGGACTATGGTGTATTTGCTGCAAGTTTAGAAATTGGTCATAAATGGAAACACCATCAAGCGTGATGAACAGAGTTGTTCTTTTTTCGTCCATATATAAAGGGTGTTTTTTAAAGAGGTATAGAACTTTAAGGTGCATTACTTTTCAAGATGGCGACCGATTTAACAGCTGTCAAGTGATTTATTCTCAGTTTGGTTTGGCAATTCATCATGAATATACTCACGCCTGAACAACGCTTGCAAATAGTGCAATTTTATTTCGAAAATAATGGTTCTGTGCGGGAAACGTATCGCACACTACGTCCATTTTAGCGATGTTTAGCGATGAAGCGCACTTCCGGTTGAATGGCTATGTCAACAAACAAAACTGCCGCATTTGTAGTGAAGGTAATCCTCAAGTGTATGTTGAAACACCATTACATCCAGAAAAACTGACTGTTTGGTGCGCTTTATGGGCTGGTGGAATCATTGGTCCGTACTTTTGTACTCAAAAACGATGGTGGCCAGAATGTTACAGTCAATGGTGATCGGTATAGAGCCATGATTACTAACTTTTTCATTCACATGTCCAGGAGATGTGGTTTCAGCAAGATGGCGCAACATGTCACACAGCTCGTGCCACAATAGATTTATTGAAAGACACGTTTGGTGACCGCCTAATTTCACGTTTTGGACCTGTGAATTGGCCTCCGAGGTCTTGTGATTTAACACCGCTAGACTACTTTCTGTGGGGCTATGTAAAGTCATTGGTCTATGCGGATAAGCCACAAACGCTTGACCATTTGGAAGACAACATTCCCCGTGTTATTGCCGATATACGGCCACAAATGTTGGAAAAAGTCATCGAAAATTGGACGTCCAGATTGGACTACATCCGCGCCAGCCGTGGCGGTCATATGACAGAAATCATAATTAAAATGTAACGCCACAAGATTATCTTTCGGATAAATAAAATTCATGTCAATCGAATAATCCATCGTTGTTTTATTGCAACTTAAAGTTCTATACCTCTATAAAAAACACCCTTTATAAGCAATTAGAAGATGAATAATAAAAATACACAGCCACTTAGAATGAGATTTAGGAAAGTTTTTATAAAAAAAAATTAAAAAGTCTTCCTGCGCTTTTCCGAGGAAAGGTCTAGTCTTTCTGATTTCCGATGAAAGCATCACCAATAATTGAACTCTTTTACAATTAGATTAGATAACTCTTCAAAAAAAATATCCACATAAAATATATGAAAGCCCATAAACGCTGATAATAAAATACAAATTCCAATTTCAAGTTTTTACAAATGATATTTTGTATTCTGAAATGAATGATGCTTATAGAGATATAACAGCGAATGTACGTACATATACACATGTATGTATGTATTTACACAATAAAATAGGCACCTACGCACATATGTAGATACATAATAAATCAAATAAAATGTACACATAAACAAAAAACTTGCCTCATGCTACACTAGTCAGTGAAGAGTTTGCAGGTCCATGTCACCGAAGGACAACAGGTCACTTGTAGTACAAACGCGTGGCTGTAATATGCGCTGAAAACATTTCTGGTCTATTAAATGTGATATTTATGTATTTTCTTTTTTGCTGTACAATATGGGTTTCCAAATAAAAAATTCCAAATTTTACACTTATAGCCAGAGCACTCGAACACATGCGAACTAAATAATAAAACAATATAGATTAACAAAAAAAAAAAAAATATTGATTATATCATAAACAAAAGTATAATAAAAGCATACATATAAATATGAGTATGTATGCATGTAACACAAAGCAAACGAACAAGCAGCAATAGTAAAATGTCGCCAACTAGCATACAAATGCATTTATTATCCCTTTCAATAGATTCAATCGATTCTTTCGTTGATAATAAATCACTCAAAAGGCCCCACAAAAAAATAGTAAAAAAGGAAATTAGAAAATTATTGAGAAGGATAATGCTTTCAGCTATGAAACTTACATATAAACGTTACTTAAAAAAACCATTGAGGTCTTCGATACCTTTCCATCAAACTTATTTGATGTGTATGGAGAAAATAGATATCCTTGTCAAACGTCCAAAAACTGAGAGGGATAGCCAAAGTTGTTTATCTCAAAAGGGTACTAGATCACATGCATATACAAACATACATATATTAAATATTTGAGTGGCCTACTAAAGAGATATGTATGCGAAAAAAGACACGTTTTTTACACAAATGATAATTCAGCTGAAAGTGTGAAAAAAGTGCCATTCAGCAAAGCCAAAAATTGGGAGTTGTAAGCTGTAATCGTTTCACATTGGCGAACACATGTAACTAAGTACTGCCATTTCATAAATGGGATAAATATATATATGTATATGTATATTCCCGAATACATATTGAACAAAGGTCAATTCAAATACTTTCTTGTAATAAAATTTTTTTTTAAATACTTCAAATTTTCTGAAATCTCGTTGAGGAAAGTTATCGCTTAGTAAGGAAAAAGAAATTTCATATTTATTAAAAAAAAAAAAAATTACAAAAAAATATGGTCCAAACAGCTCATGACTTCCGGCCAAGTACCTGTGAGTTGCCAACGCATATTTGTTTTTGGGGGAAAGTTAAGGTTTGAAAACCTGTAGCGGTGAAAAGTCAAAAAAAAAAAAAGCCTCAGATGAGAGACCCCTTTTTGATTACGATCCATGCAAACGTTTAAAGATCATATTTGAGGGAATGCACCTGGAATGTCCGGTCCCTTAATTGGGAAGGTGCCACTGCCCGGCTGATTGATTTCTTCGTACGGCTAAAGGCTGACATAACTGCCGCTCAAGTGCATTAGAACTGTCAAGGACGGTAGAAGGTGGGTACGTGTGGAATTTACTAATGTTTTCACATAAAGGAGCGCAATTTTGTTGTTAGATTTGTGACGAATGAGAGATTTCGCTGCAGAGTCCTGGTATACTCCCCGATAGATGAATGTCTCGCCACAATCTAGATTAATCGGTTAGAGATAGGTTTTTCAACTTTTGTGATTTAAATTCACCTTCCTACGGAAGAGAAGGACAATGTGCCCCGCGTTGCCCCGCCACGATGTAGAAATCGGATCGGAAATCACGCAATTAAATTGAGCATGTTGTGAAAGATGGAAGTCATGTCTCCAGTGTTCTAAAAGTGCATTCGCTCCGCGGGCATTACCATTTTGCCGCAAAGATCCGTCAAAAAACACAAGAAAGTTTGACGTCAAAAAGCTGCAATTACAGCAGACGAGGGTGTTTTTCAGTGGGTTTTCCAGAGCGACTGCTTTCTTTCGGCAGCTTTCATTTGAAACTCGATATATGTGCCAAGCTCCCTAGGTCCCGCTGCAAGAGAAAGAATTTGTTTTGAACAAAGCAGTAAGAAGAATTGATACAATGAGAACTGCCGTACCGCAATGGATAGATAAAGGATTGTCTACATCGCAACGTGCCGTGTGGGATACATAAATAGGTTTGAAGAACAACACAATAGGCATTTGGAGTTAGGAAATGGCCAAAATTGATTTTTGAAGATCTAGAGGAAAGCTCGAAAATTCTACGAAAGCATGCGGCGACGACGATAGACCCTTTCAAAACCAGAGCACACTCGTGTACGGTCCAAAGAGGTGAGCCGGTGACCAATCTTCACGGTATACAAAGTTTATGGAGTGAAAATTTCTCTAGCCTGCTGAATGACAGTGAAAACGAAACACACGAAAATGGTGAATCCCATTTCTCAATCGATGACAATGGAACAGCCGCCCATTACCCGAGTATGAAGAAGTCCGAATAACAATTGCCCGCCTGAAGAAGAATAAAGCTATTCAAATATGACGGCCAAAAAATGACGCTCAAGAGGCAGCAACTATTCTCTAGGCAGCCTCGACTCATTACTAGCTTATGTCACATCTTCAAAAAATTTTATTTTTAAATTTTATTTTTATAGTTTTTACAATGTTTCATAGCTACTCGAACAAAACCTAGTTGTCTTAAAGGTCGGTTCTTGCAAACTGCAGTTTCTCCATTACTTGACACTCCTACAAGCGCAATATCGAAGGAAATTTTCATTTTTGCTTAAAGGTTTGTCAGTATTTTCGCACGGTAATTACTTTTAACTGCAATTTTACTCTCTTCTCTTTTATTTTTGTATGCAACAAATGCAAGTAGTTTTATTTTTAATTACACTGCAGCTTCGTTTGTTGCAGATAATTTTGTTATTATATGCTTATAATTTTGTTTCGAAATTAGTATTGACTGCAGCAACGTTGAAATGAATATTTTTAATTTCATGTAAATGGAAAAGTATATTTAGCTTATTAGGGTCGTAGATGGTGTTTGAAAATAGTAAAGATTGTATGTGAAAATTGAAATTTTTTCATAATTAAAGCACAAACTATTTAAATTAATGAAGATTGAATTGATTGAAGAAAAAAATAATGAATAAATAAATAAATAAACAGGTGAATACAAATTGATAAAAAAATATAAAAATATAAAAAAGTATTTAATAAGAAATAGATAGCTTAGTAATGAATAAATAAATCATTTATTAAAAAAATAATAATAGAAATTTCATATATAAATAAATAAATAAATAAATAAAAATAAATAAATTTTATTTAAATTAAAAAATCATAATAATAAATAAAGATTTTATATGTATATAAACAAAATTTAAAATATAAAGAAATAACAAATAAATATATATAAAAATTAAATTAAAATAATAAATAAGCAAATGAACAAAGAAATAAATAATAAATTAATTCAGAATTAATAAATGAAGAAATAAATAAAAAAAACTTAAAAAAAACAATTATTAAATAATTAAGTAAATAATTAAAGTTAAACAAACAAAAAATTAATAAACAAATAAATAAATATTAAACGAGAAAAATTGACAAATATATAAAATTGACATATATTAAATTGACAAAAGAATAAACTAACAAATAAGTAAATAAATATATAAAAATATAAAATATCATGTTAATTATAAATAAAAAATAAAAGAAAAAACAAGAAGGAACGGCTATCTTCGGCCATGCCGAAGTTTTTCAATAGCCGAAGATTTTGATAAGTTTCACTGTCAAATCAACTTCAATTTATGCCTTTAGAATACCAAATTTCACGCTCTTAGATGCCTTTTTGGCGGATTTTCGACCTTAAACATCATATTGGAAAAAATTGGTTGTACGGGGCTATTGAATATAGTATTCTGATTTTGACAAATTTCAATACCAATATGCAATTCATAATATGTGTACATTATACCAATTTTACGCTTCTGAACCCTTTTCTGTAGGATTTTTCACCAAAAATCTCTTATATGAACAAATCTGTTGTATGTGGGCTATATAATATAGAAATCTTATTTCGATGATTTTCAGTACCAATATGTAGCTCATACTATGTATGGACAATACAAAATTTCATGCTCCTAACTGCTTTTTTGATTGAGTTTTCACCAAAATCTCACACCTGAAAAAATCCGTGTGTGAAAGCTTTATGTTCTAGTCGCCCCATTTCGATGACTTGTAGAACCAATTCAATTCAAATTCAAATTTTCGATTCTGAAAAATCGGTCATATATACCAAGTTTGGTTAAAATATCTCGAAAATTAAGGAATTAGTTTGCATTCAAACAGACAGACAGACAGATGGACACACAGATACGGCTAAATCAAATCAGTTCGTCATTCTGATACTATCGGTATAAATTTTGATGGGTCTATCTGTGGGACCAAAGTTAATATATAATTTCTTGTACAGGCAAGGTATAAATATTGTGACGGAAATCCAAAAATCCAAGAAACAGACTGAAAGGAGTAGCAGTGTGACGAGATTTCCAAATAAAAACAGACAAAAGAAGCGGCCGTATGATGCAAATTACTCGTACCAAGGACAAACAAACTTAAGAAGTGGCAGTAAGATGCAAATTACCCTTATTAAGGATAAACAAAAGGATCAACAGTGTAGGCTGCAGCTACCGCAGGCAAACGAATAATCAGTTTATTCTTGAGCGCGTGAACAGAATGTTTGGGTCATCTTCAGGTATAAAAAGAACAGCAGTCGCTATCACAAGAAGAGACGAGTAGACAACGCTTAACTCCATTGCTGTGAGCTGTGTGTTTTAGAAATGGATAAACTGTGCAGCAGAAACTAATTTTTTGTTATAAAGAATTGTACATTAAGCCATCGGGTATAGTAAAGAATTGTAATTATTGAAGACTAAATAAACGTTGAGTAAAGTTCTGACGATTAAGATGCCAAACGAACAAATCCTGGGAGTTTTATTTAGCAATCCAGCGATCGGACTCGAAGGATTTGGGAAATCATCGAGTGTAGCAACGAAAAACGTTACAATATGTATATATACGACCAGTCCATTTTATGTTAAAAGTATCAGACTTCTTCGTGATGGTCTACGATTTGTTTCAGATTCGGCATATGGTTTAATTTCATGCCAAAATACATTGACATTGTTCCTAGAAGTTATGGTTACATTGCCCAATAAAAGCAAAAACTGAGAGTATAATGGAGTTGGACCAAAAAAATTAGTTATTTGGTTAATAGTTAACCGAGTTAGAAAAATTTCATATCGCATGAAAGCTACCGCATTGGGCTATATATTTGCTGCAGCTAATTTATTTACTTTGATACAAAAAAAATTTTCTTAATGCTTTATTCCCTTTATTAATAAAAATACGTTTCATATTCCCAAAATTTCTTTAGCCAAAAAATATTCAACGAGAAAGAAATTGAATTACCTTTAAAATTAATTTTTTTTTCATAGCTTTATTTACGTACTATAATTCTGTATTCTTACACTTTCGTAAATCTTTGTAAAACGTAATCTCTACAATGAATTTGAGACTATCTTTAGTCAAAACTTTTACTAAAATATGTGCCATAAAAAAAAAACAACAAAAAGTTTGGGTGCCCATAGGTAAATTATAAAACGTACTCAACAATACAAAACTTCCTTGTACAGGCAGCCACTGAAAACTATTCGTACACAGCTGCGTTCCGAGCGTGGAGTACAGCATTGCAACTCAGTAAGGCAGTCTGTTTAAAGCTTCGTAGAGTTTTGCATAATCCACTAAAAGTTTTTTTCTGTACTCCTATTTGTGTGGATGGACAGGCAGCGACAAATAATTGTATTGCATTGCAGTGCTATTGGCATCGTACAGCCACTGCAGTAATATTTTAGGAGAACAGGAGGCGACAGGCGAGCAAGCAGGCATTGAGTGAAGCCAGGCAATTTTGCTGTGTAATTGCAATGTGGGCGCCATTAGACTTTGACCAACTATTTCGAACTATATATATATATATATATATATATATATATATATGTACAAGCACTGCGTTGGTCGACATTGACGCATTTTGTACTTTACTAATGCAATGCAAAGCATAATCAACTTGCACTCCATTTAAAAACTTCCAACAAAGCGAACAACAAAACAGTGAGTCAAGCAAAATCTGCGTACGAATTCCGTGGAAGTAAGAGACCTTACAGAATTTGTTGTTATGAAAGTTGTTTGGCAGAACTTTAACAACATTTGAATATGAAACTAACGAGCTGTTGAACTTTAAGCTTTTGCCAGCGAAGTGAATGTAATGACGCAAAAGACAACAAATTCAATTATATAGAATATAATTTTATATGAAACTAAGAAATGTGCGTCACACACATTAACAAAAATGCCGAACGATTGGTAGTGCGTTCCACCATCCGGTAGCTCATGGCTCCGAATTCCGACCAGACCGACATCCAAAATTATAGAAAACAATTTTTTTATGATCGGCAATGAATTTCAATCTGTCCGCAATGTCAAAGTTTCCCATTAAAACCCATCAGCCGTACAGAGGCGGCTTAGAATAATCTGACTTAACTTTAGTCCTAAGAAGTATTTAAGCACCAGACGGAGAATATATAGACCCATCAAAATTTATATCGATCGTATCAGAATCACGAGCTGAGTTGATTTTGTCATGTCCTTCTGTCCTTTTGTCCTTCCATCCTTCTGTCCGTCTGTCCGTTTGTCTGTTTGAACTAGTCCCCCAATTTTTGAAATATTTCAAGAAAACTTGGTAGGAATATGTACTTATTCGTTTAAACGATCATTTGTCGGAACCGGCCTGATCGGTCGACCGATTTTTCGGACTTCAAAATTTGGTTCATAAATCCATCAAGTACCAAAGAACGTGAAACTTGGTATACTACACATACATAATGAATTCCATATTGGTTCCGAAAGTCATCGAAATCGAACGAATATAACATATAGCCCCATACAACCGATATGTTCAGATATGAGGTTTTGGATAAAAAATCCGTCAAAAAAGGGGTCTAGGAGCGTGAAATGTGGAATTATGCCGACGTAAATTCAAGTTGATATTGACACTGAAAATTGTCAAAATCGAATTTTGCATTTTGCAATAAATCTGATTTGTTCATGGAAGGTATATGGACATCGGCTTGGCCAAGGACAGTCGTTCTTTCTGTTTTTCTTCTTCTTCTTTTAATCAAACGAATTAGTTATGTAGACCAATGTATAAGCTTCTCTATGATACCAAATTTTTGAAAATCGATTAACTATTAGCCAACTTATGACATATGTATATACTCTATAGCGATAACTTCATGACATCTCATGCCCATAAGTGTCAGAATTTTTTCTCTTTCAATTTTAGCGTCAAATTCAATCGCATGCCTAATTATAGCTAAATCGAAGACCATCGCTCAGAAGTCTGTTCCGTTTAGTATGGAATAGCCGTATAAATGTAAGCAAGGAGGATTCTCCCCACTTTCGCTAGATCTATATCTGACATCTCAAGTGTATAAATGGGCAAAAATAACAGTTATATATGCAGGAAACATAGGGAAGGGGAAGTGGGCATACATAAGTGAAAGGTCAGAACTCAACTCTTCCGGCTTTACAACGAACATGTCTCAATCATCTAGGGGCTTTACAATTAAGAGAGCTCTAAAATACTCAAAGTAAGAAAAAAAAGGAGCTCTTGAAATTAGAATTGCAAAGTGCCATTGTTACCTTGTAGAATAAAAATACAATTATTTGCACTGACGAAGAATTTGACCGGAAAAAACTTCCAAGCCACTTGCCTCTGTACCTGAGTCATACATACTTTAAATCTCATAAAAATCGTATGATATATACGATTTGTGATAGAAACACTAATCTAGAGACACTTAGTGGCAAAATTTTTGGCTTCTATATCTTCTTATATATAAAGAAGTTCACATTTTCGTTGTTACCTTACAACTCGAGAACGGCTTCACCGAATTCAACCAAATTTATACATGATATTTCGGCCTTCATACAGATGGTATATGTATTCCAAAATTTGGAAAAGAGGGCGTGACACCTCTAATTTTCATATATAAATATTCAGAGTGCGTATTTGTGACTAAATTTCTCCGATGTAGATGAATTTTTGTGTTTGTTTTCAAGAAAATTTCATTATGACAAAATTCATAATTGAGCAGAGTTGCCACCTGTTTTGAAACAAACTAAACTTCTTGATGATTGAACTTGAACTTGAATTGATGTTTATTTGTGTTCAAATTTACGTGAGAATGATTTAGATTTACATTTCCCAGGGCTACCATCTGTTCTGAAATTTATATATGAGGAAAAGTGGTGAAATAAATGAATTATTACCATATGGATATCAATCGGAAGAGATTAAAGAAAGACTTAATTAATAAATATTTTTGAGTAGTGTTGCCGGCCGTTCAAAATAATTTAATATAAAAGATTTAATAAAATAAAGGGTGACTCAATTCGAGGTTCTCTACTTTTTTAAAGAAAAAAATACGGAAAATTCAAATTTAATGGGGAATATTTATTATCATTCAAAAGAACATTCTTTGGTGTTTATTTTTTAAAGATTATCTCTTTCAAATGTTGGCCGCGGTTACGTCTCAGATGGTCCATCCGTTGAGTTCAATTTTCGATGACTCGTTCGAGCATTTAGACTGGTATATCATACGATATCGACCGGCCCAAAACGTGAAATTATCTGCTCACCGAAGAGTTCTCTCAATAAATCCATGACACCACTCACGTGTGATCTGGCAAAAAAAGGCTATTGAAAAACGTACCTCTACTTTGATCACCCTTTATATCATACATCATGCATTACTATTGTGTATCGGAATAAAACAGTTACTACAGCTTAACGGTGGAAATGAATTGAGAAGAGTTGCCTTCTGTTTGGAAATTTGAACACATTTAAATTGCTAAGTTAGATGAAATGTAATGTAGAAGGTATTAAGTGCAAAATGTTTTTAAGGGATGATATCTGTTTTTAATTTTATTTACAATCAACAGATACTGATGATGCGATTTGAAGATATATAAGAAAGGCTTGAGATTTGCTTAAGAGATTTTAGATGAATATTCGCTTAAAAAAACTATAAAAAAATTATCAAATAGGACTAATGATTGAAATTATAACATAAAAAAAATTTAATTTCTCACTTGTGAAAAAATTACAGCAACAGGCTGAGCGGTAGAAGTTATAGCTATTTCGGAAACCACCACGTTTCTTCATCAGACTTCTTTTGGATTTTTCACTTTTTAAATATTTTTTTTGGTGTAGTGAAACATACCAGGCTACCGCTAGCTTTGGAAAATCGTCTTTTACTCACCATCTCACTGGAAGGCATTTGTACCGCTTCCTCCTCTTTCAGTTTCGGTACCAAGACACTTTTTTATTTGAACGAATAATAGATTAAGATTCTTCGGAGCTTCATAATTTTAACCGTAAAATACATAAGAGTATGAGAATATGGTTAATTGTTCAAGCAGAAGGCAATGTCACTAAAGTTTAACAAGATCCATGCCAAGCAGCTGAGCAGCTTATTAGTCTGAAATTTTTTTCATGTGTTTGAAATAACTAGAATTTGAAAAAAAAATCAGGTTAGCCAGATTCCTTTTAGCTTGAATGGGACTTGGTTGGATTTTCGTTCATCTTGGATATAATTTGTTTGGGCTTAATTGCAAACTAACTTGTACCTTTTACGACAGCTATGGGAAGACATTTGAAATGTATAACTGGCATAAAGCAAAATTTTCTCAAACCGTGTTTAATCGTTTTTTTTTTTGTCAATTGAGTTTATGAATTAAAAGCAAAAAAAACTAAACTAGTGAGAATCCTTTATTGTTTGAACTAACATAAGTGAAGGATAAGGCAAGGTTCATTGACCCAATATTCGCTTCATTAGCGCTTAGAACATACTTAAGCGCATACTTAAAATCCACAAAGGCGCCACATAATGTTGCGAGTTATCTGCAAATAGCAATAAAGGAAAATGTGTAACAACTGACATTGGCTTATAAATATAAAGGGTGTTTTTTATAGAGGTATAAAACTTTACGTTGCAATAAAACAACGATGGATTATTCGATTGACATGAATTTTATTTATCCGAAAGATAATCTTGTGGCATTACATTTTAAATATGATTTCTGGCATATGACCGCCACGGCTGGCGCGGATGTAGTCCAATCTGAACGTCCAATTTTCGTTGACTTTTTCCAACATTTGTGGCCGTATATCGGCAATAACACGGCGAATGTTGTCTTCCAAATGGTCAAGCGTTTGTGGCTTGTCCGCACAGACCAATGACTTTACATAGCCCCACAGAAAGTAGTCTAGCGGTGTTAAATCACAAGATCTTGGAGGCTAATTCATTGTTTTTGAAAAAGTACGGACCAATGATTCCACCAGCCCATAAAGCGCACCAAACAGTCAGTTTTTCTGGATGTAACGGTGTTTCAACATACACTTGAGGATTACCTTCACTCCAAATTCGGCAGTTTTGTTTGTTGACGTAGCCATTCAACCAGAAGTGCGCTTCGATTTTGTCGACGATAAAATGGACGTAGTGCGCGATACGTTTTCCGCACATAACCATTATTTTCGAAATAAAATTGCACTATTTGCAAGCGTTGTTCAGGCGTGAGTCTATTCATGATGAATTGCCAAACCAAACTGAGAATAAATCACTTGACAGCTGTTAAATCGGTCGCCATCTTGAAAAGTAATGCCAACTTAAAGTTCTATACCTCTATAAAAAACACCCTTTATATATACATATGAACACAGGAACACAGGTACTTACAAACCAAAAACCAGTGCATAAAATATATATGTCGACAAACTGCAAAGGATTAAGTATTATGTAGAATATTTACAAGTGTTTTCTGCCACGGCAGAATATGATTGTAAAGAAAGCACACATACATATATAGCCACATACATATATAATGCAAATACAAATGACTCCGGACCACGACGCAGCGCAACAGTATGCAGATTAATGGTCTATGGGGGAAAAGTTTTACTGCGGTCGAATAAAGTTAGAAATATGGTCACACATGCATATACATATGTACATATGTATAGTATTCGTATAAGTGCACATGGAATAACCACAATGCAAACGCTGCAGTGACTATTGTGCTTCTACACAAGTACGGGTGAAAGTGAAAGTTTTCGCACATTTGCCTTCAGCGCAAGTTTTTTTTTATCGAATTAATTAAACTTCGTCCATGGCTTAGCGAAAAACTAAAAAACAATTATGTATGCTCCAAAATGCTCACACACTTACATATGTATACATATATGCGTATATGCAGCGGCCATATTTTCGCATACAAATATTATCTTTTGTTTTCGTTGTTGCACTTGAAAGTGCTAAAGAGACATAAAACATGGAATTTTTGAAAGTTTTTACCAAATGAAAACAAGCCAACTGCATTGTATTGCATATCGTTATGTATATATGTATAAAAATGTATAAACGAGTTAACAAACAACAACAATTCGCATGTTTAACTATATAAATGCGATGCGATTTGAAAAGGCTCTGTTGTATGTTTGTAGGCATATGTAGATATTTAAATATATAGTTATTTGACAATATGTGCATACATATACATATGTTTGCATATGTGTAAATGTGTATGCAATATGCATGATTTCCTGTGCAGGAATAAAGAATTTGTAAACATTTGCTTGCAGCGAAGTTTGTGCTGATAAATACTAGTTGAATTATTAATTACTGCAGAATAACGTTTCAATGAACTTTTGTGATTTTATCAACAAAAATAGTAAAAGGTGATCCTTTTCGAGGTTCCCTACTTTTTTAAAGAAAAAAACATAGAAAATTCAATTTAATGGGGAATGTGTTTTATCATTCGAAAGAACATTCTTTGGCATTTATTTTTTAAAGATTATTTATTTCTAATGTTCGAACATTTCGACTGGTGATTGGCGAATGACAGGCGTGATGTTTTGCTCCAAGACCTGCATCGAAGCGGGATTGTGCGCATAGACTTTAAACTTTACATATCCCCACAGGAAAAAGCCTGACGGTGTGATATCACACGATCTTGGTGGCCAAAATGACTGCTCACAAAAGTGTTCTCTAAATAAATCCATTGATTGACACGATGTGTGGGAAGTGTCACCGTCTTGTTGGAACCAAATGTCGTGGAGATCACGAGCTTCAATTTCAGGCATCAAATAGTCGGTTATCATGGTGCGATAACGGTCGCCATTGGCAGTTACGTTCTCATCGGCATCATTTTTGAAGAAATATGGACCGATGACTCCACCGCTACTTGGATCACCCTTTATTTTTGTTTATGTTTTATTTTTTTTTTTAAGTTCACAGCGATAAATTTCACGTCAATCAGAAAATGTAAAAATATATGGAAATGCCAACGTTAAAGTAGTTAAGGGGAGATGTGGGAGGTCTAGTATTTTGAAAAAAATTACATTTTTTAGAGTAATTCGAAAGTATAGTCTTTTAGGAATATACTGTTAAAATTCTATAATGATATCTGCAGTATTTTTTGTTCTACAGGTCGTTGAGCAGGTAGTAGCCGACCGCTCGACCTCATTCACTTCACACTTTAAACTCGTTTCTCTCGTTTTTTTTTCGTTTTTTTCTGCTAGGCGCAGGTTAAAAAAAAGTATTTATCCGAATGATCTGACATTTGAATATGTTATTCAGTACACCAGTGGCTATGTGCCGTAGCATAAATTTTTTTTTTAGCTCAAAAACTGACAAAAAATAAACCTGTTTTGGTTATCAAAATTCAACAATTCACTATTTTTTCAAAATAATATTTTTTTCTCGATAATCTTGGTATAGGATATAGCTACAGTTGTACAAATTAACAATCCAATTTTTTGAGGAGATCAACTTCAGGACCAATTTTAAGTTATTTAAAATTCTTATTTTTAATTATCTAAATGTTTTTAATTCAATATAAGTTGTAAAATATACCTACAAAGTTTAAATATTGTTGTTAATTACTATCACCTAAAAAACAATATTGAAAATGCCCGAAATTTATGATCTCTAGACCATCACCACCAAAAAACTAAAATAGAAATAAATTTAATTCCACAATTATAAACTATTTTAAATGTTTGTGTCGTTCCAACATTAAGATCTTGCACAACATAGCGCCGAAACGTAACAAATTCATTTCGTTCCCAAACTCATTCCAATAATAATGGTTCGTTATAGATGTTTGGGCTTAAGAAGTTTTATGCAGTTGTGATGCTCTCATAAGACGTATTTATTATTATTATTTTTTTATTTTTAGAGGAAAAGTTTTTATTTATCAATTACAAGTGCTGACAATTCATATATAATTTCCTTTTACTTTAAGATTTACGACTAAAATTCCTTCCTTTAAATTAAAAAAAAAAAACCAGAACGCAGTGCTGTCTTCGGCCATGCCGAAGTCTTTATACCTTTCATGAAGATATTAAATTTATTGCGAAATGCCAAATTCGAATTTGACGGTTTTCGCTGTGAACATTTATTTGAATTTACACGAGTAGCGCACCAAATTTCACGTTCTTCAGAATACCAGAATATTTGAACGAATCGGTTAAATGGGGGTCCTCCATTTTCAATGGTTTTCAGTGTCAATAAATATTTGAATATTAGTGAGTAGCACAACAAATTTCACACCATTAGATACTTTTTTAGCGGATATTTGACCGAAAATCCAATATCTGAACGCTTCGGTTGCATGGGGGCTATACGATATAGTAGTCCGAATACAGAGTTCGACGTTCCTTATTGTTTTGTTGAAGCATTTATGACCCAATATTAGATATCTGAGCAAATCGGATGTATCGCAGCTATATTATAGTTAACCGATTTTGGTTGGTTTCGATAAATAATCAATAAATTAAAAAAAAACACTTAGTGTATTTCAATCCAATCTCTGAAAAACTGTTAAACTAGAGTGATTTCAAACAGAAGGAACGTACAGACGGATATGAAAAAAACCAACTCAGCTCGTCATTCTGATACGATTGGTATACATTTTGGTGGGTCTGTCTGTTCTCCATTTAGTACTTACATACTTCGGACCAATGTTAATATAACATTTCATGTATGTGAAAGGTATGAAATTCATTCAATGTGTGAGAAATATATTTTAGAAATTTGTGTAAATATTTGAAATCTATTTGTTGAGCCATTTCTGTGAACTGAATATCATCGACTTTCAAACTACCGTTTCGAGGAAAACGCATTTAAAGTGCAGCTTACACATAGTTTAATATTTTTATTTTTATTTTTAAATCAGTTCTAACTTTGAAAATATTTATCACATCGACACGCAGTATTTTTACATATAAACGTTCAGAAAATGCAAAACAAAAATATTTGTATTCGTCATAGGGATTGAGCTTAATGAATTGATAGGTCCCTATATGCCTGAGATGGTTTCTAGATACGCTCAGAAAGATACAAAGTGTTGCTCTACCCTTTTACTTATATCCGTATTTCCGCATTTTCTGCAAGTATCACTGTTGGTATATTGCATGCAAGTGCCGCCCGTAGGTTATGCCCTATCTTTAGTCTTACAACCGCCTTGAAGTCCCTCGAGATATCTATAATATAAGTATAAATTGGGTTCATCCTACGCTGCTTTTACATATATTATGAACTGGGCGTTTCTCCAGTCAGATAAGCTGTACCCTTTCGTTCTGATCCATCTTTTTGATTTCTCATCTGCCTCATTGTGCTTCTAAAGGGTGTTTTTTATAGAGGTATAGAACTTTAAGTTGCAATAAAACAACGATGGATTATTCGATTGACATGAATTTTATTTATCCGAAAGATAATCTTATGGCATTACATTTTAAATATGATTTCTGGCATATGACCGCCACGGCTGGCGCGGATGTAGTCCAATTTGGACGTCCAATTTTCAATCGTTTGTGGCTTATCCGCATAGACCAATGACTTTACATAGCCCCACAGAAAGTAGTCTAGCGGTGTTAAATCACAAGATCTTGGAGGCCAATTCACAGGTCCAAAACGTGAAATTAGGCGGTCACCAAACGTGTCTTTCAATAAATCTATTGTGGCACGGGCTGTGTGACATGTTGCGCCGTCTTGTTGAAACTACATCTCTTGGACATCATGGTTATTCAATTCAGGAATGAAAAAGTTAGTAATCATGGCTCTATACCGATCACCATTGACTGTAACGTTCTGGCCACCATCGTTTTTGAAAAAGTACGGACCAATGATTCCACCAGCCCATAAAGCGCACCAAACAGTCAGTTTTTCTGGATGTAACGGTGTTTCAACATACACTTGAGGATAACCTTCACTCCAAATGCGGCAGTTTTTTTTGTTGACGTAGCCATTCAACCAGAAGTGCGCTTCATCGCTAAACATCGCTAAAATGGACGTAGTGCGCGATACGTTTTCCACACAGAACCATTATTTTCGAAATAAAATTGCACTATTTGCAAGCGTTGTTCAGGCGTGAGTCTATTCATGATGAATTGCCAAACCAAACTGAGAATAAATCACTTGACAGCTGTGCCTCTATAAAAAACACCCTTTATTACATTGGTATTTAATGTAACAATTCAATTAACATCCGAATATTACAACGATTTCTTCATAGCAACCGCCCTTTTAACTACTTCCCTCTTCTCGCACGTAATACAATATGAGCTTACTGCTTTAATTGTTAATGTTTTGAATCTTTTTATATGCGGTCTTGGCTAGATTAATGACTTTCTTTAAACCATACAATTGCAATTGAAAAATAGATTTATTAAGATTTTCAAATATTGATAACAAATGCAGAAATGTCAAATATTTAACTGTTTTGACAATTTCCGCCATTTCAGTCATTCAGGGGCATTTTCTTCCAATCTGCTCTCACTAGTTATACTGATATTTTTGATTGCTAATTAATTTTACGGCGGCCAAAATAGCCGAGTGGTTAAAATTGCGTACTGTCATTCGAAAGGCCTGGGTTCGAGCCCAGGTTCGACCAACATCCAAAATCAAAGAAAAGTAATTTTTCAAATTGCGGTCGCCCCTCGGCAGGGAATGTCAAGCCTTCCGAGTGTATTTGTGGCATGAAATGAAAAATCCTCATAAAAATCCATCGGCCATTTGTAGGCGGCCTAGAATAAAGTGTAAGTCCCTCCATTTGTTGAAGCAATACGCGAAACCACAAATTGGAGGAGGAATCGTTTCAGCGGTTACAAAGCGCCAAATATATAGAGGGTGATCCAAGTAAAAGTAATTTTTTCAATTTTTTGGCATTTCATTATGGAAAGATTAACGCCTGAACAACGTTTACAAATCATTTAACTTTATTAAGAAAATCACGTTCTGTAAAGAATGTGTTTCGCAAGCTTCGCTCAACTTATGGTCAACAGAATTGGCCTACTGACGTACTATTCTTAGCACCATCACCCATCTTGAGACCCAGCATTAATTACTGGCTAATATTCGACCCAATAGGTCACGTCCAGCACGCAATGAAGAAATAACGGTTGTAGCTGAGAGTGCAATTCAGACTGACGTATGGAACTACTGCGCATTTTATGTCGATATCTTAAAATGAAAGCGTACAAAATACAGCTTATGCAAGAACTGAAGCTGCTCGACCTTTCCAAGCGACATCGGTTCGCTCTATGGAATCTTAAAAAGTTCCAAGAAGATCCGACGTTTTCGAGCCACATTTTGTTCAGCGATGAGACCCATTTCTGGCCCAATGGGTATGTAAAAAAGCAAAATTGCAGCATTTGGGACGATTAGCAACTTGAAGAGATTCAAGTGCTGTCATTTCCTTCAGAAAAAACAAAGGTTCGGTGTGGTTTGTGGGCCGGTGGAATCGTCGGTCCGTATTTCTTCAAAAATGATGCCAGTGAGAACGTAACCGTTAGTGGCGACCATTAGCGCGCTATGATATCCGACAATTTTTGATGGCTGAAATTGAAGCTCGTGATCTCCGTGACATTTGGTTTCAACAAGATGGCGCCAATTCCCACACATCGCATCAATCAACGGATTTGTTGAGGAAACACTTCGGTGAGCATATAATTTCACGTTTTGAGCCGGTCGATCGTGTGATATCACACCGTTAGACTTTTCCCTGTGGGGATAGGCAAAGTCTAAAGTCTATGCGGACAATCTCGCTTCGATTGAGATCTTGGGCAAAATATCAAGCATGTCATTCGCCAGTTACTAGTCGAAATGCTCGAACGAGTCATCGAAAATTGGCCAAGATTTAAAAATGATAATCTTCAAAATATAAATGCCAAAGAATAATCTTCCGAATAATAATAAGCATTCCCCATGAAATTTGAATTTTCTTCATTTTTTCTTTAAAAAAGTAGGAAACCTCGAAATGGATCACCTTTTATATATACTTCATTCGGCTCTAAACTGAGCTGATTTCCTTTTCAATTTCATTAGATGCACCTAATATGCGGCCTTTAAAACTTCAAGAAGACGCAAATTTTTGAATTCTCTTTTCAAAAATGTGTGAGACTTATTTATACTAAAGCTATCCACTTATCGTCCATTTCGTGGATTAAATAGGGTTTTATAAAATTTTATGAATATTTCTGCAACAAAGTAAAAGAAGAGAGAAAGAGAAAGACAGCCAGAAAAAAGTGATCCAACACTACCGTATAGACCCACGTGTGCGGATTTATTTCACAAAAAAAAAGCTCCCGTTCAATTATTCATTATTAAACCACATAAAAAAAACTGAATGAGAATGGAAAATAAATGTTCACTCATATAATAATAATAGTAAGTAGGACACTAAGAAATGAGGAATAATTTCTAATCCAAACTCTTAGTCCGGTCAATTTAGACAATCGAAGTTACATAAATTCCCACCCAGCTGAAAATCGGTAAGATAGTTGAAAATACAATTAAAAATAAAATTTGAAAGTTCCCCAACTTTCCCCTGTAAGGGAAAAATTTGATTCAAGGTCAAAGGTCAAGAAATGAGTTTTTCGCGATTTTCAGCAAAATGGTAAGTTTTATCATAAAAAAAACCTCAGACAAGAATTGTAGATCATGAAATTATCTACAAAAAATGTATGAAGGCTTATTTTCCTACGAGCCATGGTTTTTAAGATATAACGAATCAAAAAGTTGTAAAAGTTGTAATCGTCAAAATATACAAACGTTTCCACGCCAACTATGAGATAGTGTACTTAGCGCCTTTTTTAATGTAGTTTCCCCAGTAGGCCTATTCCATGGGACACTTGTGATCCTGCTTAATTTAAACTATTGCAAAATAATGGATATTATATGGTAGTGAAAACACGTGTATATCGTGCTGCTTTGAGTTTTATAACAAAAATGTCCGAATATTGCTATATTTGTTCTAAAATTTTAACTAAAAGTGAAGTTGTTACTGTTGAACATGGTATGAAGACATTAATTAATGCAAGTATCGAAGGAGCAGATAAATTTTCGGAATATCTTAAACATCAGAAATCTGTGACAATGCATGAAAATTGTCGTAAAAATTGTATTCAAAAGTCTTCTATTGCTGCAGCTAATAAAAGACAACATGAAGAACAAGAAGCCAGTACATCCACAAATAGTCCTCCTCGTACTAGATTACGTTCCAGTGAATCAGCTTTTCGTTTAAAAAAAAACAATGCATATTTTGTGGCCAGGAATTGAATGAAGAGTATGAGAAAAGGAAACCTTTAGATATTCACCATCGAATCAGTGAAGTAAGTACACTTTAATTTAAAGATTCAATTTTGGAAATAGCTCGTAATCGTGACGATGCTACAGCAAAAGCTGTTCTTGCTCGTCTCGAATTTGAAAGCTCGCCTGGCTTTTTTCATGAAACCTTCCACTGGATTTAAAATCGGTCGTCCTAAATACGAAGCTACGATTCGGGCAATAGAGAAAATATTTACTTACATTGGAAATAGCGAAGACTGTCAGTTCACTTTAAACGAATTACAGAATATTTGCAAAACTACGACTTTAGATAAGAGAACGACTAAGCTACGACTAAAACTGAAGTAAACTAATGATAAAATTATTATCATTGTTGGTGAAGATGTAGGCTTACTTGTATTACTCACTCGAACTTCAACAATATATTCATCAAAGAATTTATCTACTTTTGCAAAGAGTCAAAATCATGTACTATTTTTACACGCAATAACTGACTGTGACACGACATCTGCATTTTACAGGAGGGGTAAAATAAATTTTCAAAATGTTTGAAAAACAAAATTTAGTTCAATGTACTGAAGTTTTTAAAAATAGCAATTCAACTCGATAAGAAATTATCACTAACGGCACTCGCTTTCTTCTTTCTATCTGTGGAGCTCCTAAAAATTATACCTGCTAAGATAAGTATAGATATGCGTCTTTCGTTAAAAACACCAAAAGTAAAAAACAACCTCAGTTGCTGCTCATCAACATCTTTTTCGGGTATATTACCAAGTTCAATTATGGCTTGGTTATCAGCTAGACCCAACTGCGAAAAGGTATGCAGGGCTAAATGTGGTTGCAAAAAAGTCGGACTGTTTTGTTCTCTGGCATGTACACATTATCAAGACCGGCCGTGCTCTAATATTGAATAATCAACAGTAGAGAATCCGTTTGATTCCAACGAGGCGAGATGCGATACAATACTATTAACGCAGTTTACATGCAATCAGGATGAAGATGAAAAAGAACAAGAAGAAGCAGAACAACAAGATCAAGAAGAAGAACAGAAGAAGCATTCGAAAGTTACGACTCGGACGATTAATTTCACTACTTTTTTTTTGAATTTAAATTGCTTTTATCTTTTCAATCTTTACTAATATCCACTATTTTGCAATAGTTTAAAATTAAGCAGGACCACAAGTGACCCGTGGAATAGGCCTACTGGGGAAACCACGTTAAAAAAGGCGCTAAGTATATTTTGACGATTACAACTTGTACAACTTTTTGATTCGTTATATCTCAAAAACCATGGCTCGTAGGAAAACAAGTCTTCATACATTTTTTGTAGATAATTTTATAATCTACAATTTTTGTCCGAGGTATTTTTATGATAAAACTTACCATTTTGCTGAAAATCGCGAAAAACTCATTTCTTGACCTCTGACCTTGAATAAAAATTTTTCCTTACAGGGGAAAGTTGGGGAACTTTCAAATTTTATTTTTAATTGTATTTTAAACAATCTTACCGATTTCCAGCTTGGTGGGAATTTATGTAACTTTACTCTTACTACTATCTGGCTAAAAAGTTATAAATAAAAAAGAAAAGTTTTATTTTTGTATTAATTTTAATAAGCAAATAAATATATTAAATTTTTCAACATTTTTTTTTTTTAGAGTGACATATACCTACCTATACATAAAATTAAAGCAAAAAATAAAGGGTTTTAAGATTTTTTAAAAGTCAAAGTGCGCAAAGTGTAAGATATCATTGGACGACTCATTTTTAAACTGAGAAACATTAAATTTGTAATACTGTTGTAAACAAGTTTCTATTTCATCTGACTTTGGTACGTGTCTTCGATTGAATGAAAATTTTGCACCTAAATGTAGGCAACGTTTTAGCTGATTTCTGAAGTACAAATATGTATGTACATTTTGAAAGCAAATTTACTATTCAACATATGTAGATATGAATGAAAAAATATTTAAAAAAATTTATATGTTATATATATTATTTCCATTTTTTTTAAATATGTTTAAAAAGATTAAGCGAATTTTCAAGTTCATTTCCTAAAATTAGATTTAATGTGATTGAACCCTCAAAGAAAAACTAACAATAACAGTAAATGAACACAACTAAAAGATAATAATAAATACATAAGCAAACAACAAATAACATTTCTTTAAAATATTGCAGTAACAAATTTTTTTAGTAATCAATAAACATTTGCGCTAACTATTAACTTGTTCACTAGGTTATATGGTAATTATGTGCTAACAACACAAACATATTTACAACAAATGACCAGTGTTTGCAATGGAATTTGATTGGTGATTTCACTTATGAAATTCCGGCGTGGCAGTGGAGTTTCTGAACGTACACGTACAGATGGTCAGGTGAGACACAAACATATATATTTGGGTATTCATTTCAATTTGCTACGATTTTATTCTATGCCAACGCTGGTTTATGTACATACCTTTGATGATATTTGTTCATTGAAATAATATTTCAACAGTTATGAGTAAATATAGAGACTTTAGACGTTTTCCGTTTGTTTTTATTATTTTTATATAATTTAGTATACATACACACACAGGCATTATATGCAAATGTATGTACTTTTCTCTTGTCTAAAACTTGTTTTTATACTTCAATTTTCATATCTTTTATTTTATTTTTATTTTTATTTATTTATTTATTTATTCATCTATATTTTATTTTATTTGTATTAGTGTGTTTTATCCAGCACAGCTCACTGCTTTATTTATTAGCATTTCGTGCCATCTATGCTTGCATTGAAAATAAATTTTGTTTATATGTTTTTGTTTGAGTATTTATCTCTTTGCCTCTAATGACGGCCTCTAATGACGCACACCAGTACCATCAATACGAGTACAACTAACACTAGATATATGTCTGTTCGCAGGAGTTGTGTCGCACGTGTTGGATGCCATGCAGTGAGCATGTCGAATAGCAACGTCGCGTCGCAAATCTCTGTAAAAACAATAAATAATTTCCAAAATTTTCGTATTTCATTGTGCACATCATACATACATATATGTATGTATGTATCTTTGCATTGTATATATGTATGAATGTAACAAATTATTTGTATATTAATATAATTTGTTTGCACTCTTGTTTGGAGGGTAAGGATTAATGGATGTGCTGTTTTTGGGCGCTACAAAATTGTGTTGTTTTGGTGTTTTTCTTTTTTTTTTTTGATACGGCGAGCATCATTTTTGTGTTGCGCTATTCATTCGGCACTCAAGAATGTTGGTGTGTATGCGTGCATATGCATATATGTGTGCTTTTCGGTTTGTTATGCATATATATAGAGTTGGATGATAGAGGTTATAGTGATAAGAGTTGGTAAATGTTTTTCATTGTTGTTGTTATTTCTGGTTCTTGTTCCTGTTATGTTGTTTGTGCGCTTTAGTTTTGTGTTGCTGCTTGTTCGTGTTCCTCTTTGACTTTAAACTGTTTTTTTTTGCGACAAAGTTTTAAATAGTTTTTCTTGATGAGCCATTTGGGCTTAACTGATATGCCTGCTGCGCGGGTTACTTAATTCGTCCTTTTTAAGTTTTATTTTTTTTTTGTATACAAAATTTTGAAATTTAATGTAAGTTCATATTACATTTTTGCTACAAATAAACGTAGCCGGTTTCAGTTTTGGAAGTGGTAAGTATTTTTATGTCTGATTATTGCTTGATTTAGCCGCTCAACCACTCAAAAAACTACCAAGCTGCTAGCGAAGTGTGTTTTTCACAATTTTAATCTGCGTTTATTGGCTACGGGGGGCCGTTTGTTAAGTGTGTGACTTTTTGAATTTGCCGCACAGTTGCTGTAAATTCAATACTGCTCCCGCCAACAGTTAGCGTTTAATAGACTGCTGTAAAATTTTGAGCAAACTGCGCCTTTTAGTTTGTGTTTGACAGCCATTGAAAGCAGACGACCTCGTGAATTTAACGAAAATCGAAAGTAGTGAATCTGCAAGAACTAAAGATTATCTCAAAGATGAAGTTTGAGAGGTTTGAGGGTATAATGAATCTTCTACTTATTTTTTGAACACACCTTGTACACACTTCTTATACCTATTTAATAGGTCCTGTCATATTTTAGAGAAATCTGCTTCGTCACTGTTGCGGCGGTTTACTCACGTAAATAGTCCAAATAAAAAAATGCGGGATTTCTCGGAATTCACTTTCCTTATTATATTTAACTTTAATTAATAATTCAAACTATTTACATACAAAATAAGCGGGTTTATACTTTTTATAATTGCGGTAAAAAACTATGCAAAAAAAATACTAGCGGGGGCGTACGTGCGAACGAGTTGAGATCAAAAAGCGAATACATACAATAATTAGGAGTTATTAGTTAGTTAATTAGTTCATGGCTACGGACAAAGCATAAAAGGAAACGGCAATTACAATAGGTTAACCCTTTATGCTGCGATGTATATACATTAAGTTACAATTTGCATAGGTGAACTCAACAGTCACCTTACATTAAGATACGGATTTCTAATATATTATATTTGCTCAAATTGATATCAAAACCCTTTCCTGATTGTTCCCGATGGTTTTTCTTCCAAATAATAAATTTTTTCAAGGACCTCAAAATAGGTCTTTTCTTATGTGATGACCTCTTCGTTCCACCCGAATCTCTTGTCGCTCAGGCTTGTCGTTTCAGGCTTGGAAACAATAAATAGTCGCAGTGAGCTAAATCTGTAGAATATCTTGGCTGGGGTAGGAGTTCTTAGCCAAATTTATGAATTTTCGCCATCGAGACTACACTCGTGTGCATCCGTTAAGCCCTTTTTTCGCCAAATGCAGTCGTTTCTATTTCAAATCAATATCGAACCTGTCCAAAAGTTCTGAATAATATTTGGCGGTGATTGTTGGCCGACAGACCCACCTTGGCCTTCTTTGGCGTACGTTCATCCAGAGAAACCTACTATATTGATTGTTCTTTGGACTCTACTCTGATGTGGTTTAGTGAATTGCGGTTGAACATCACCAAACATTCTTTTGAAGTGATTACACGGTTGCGCTCATGGTCGTATTTGAGCAATTGTGGCAAGCATAGGTTTTTCATGCCAAAATACTCATGTAAAATGTCATGAAACTGCTCAGTTGAGATGCCTCAGCCAGCTCATGCACTTTCATTTTCCTATCATTTAATAGCATTCAACGGATTTTATCGACGACTTCTGGTGTGACGACCTCTTTTGGGCGACCTGAACGTTCGGCGACGTCACTTGTACAAAAGAACCACTTCTTAACCATTGAAATGGACGATGCAAAGACCCCATAGTATTTATTAAGTACTTCCTTGGTTTTGGTAATGTTTTTCACGCAAAAAAATAATGCTTAATCCGCACGCGAATGTCACTTTTTTCCATTTTCGTTAAAATTCACGAGTTCGTGTGCTGAATGGCTCAGCTTTCTCAAAATTTTACAGCATTTTATTAATGGAGCAGCAAATTCAAAAAGTCAATCAAACATACCGATGTCCCGTTGCTTGGCCAAAACTGAAACGCAAGCTGTTTCGTTGCTGAAAATATTCCAATGACCAAAAATTCAGATTATGGCAATGTCGATTTGACCTATTAGCGAATTTAAGACTTTTCTACTATTGTTTTCGATGCTGGAGTTCACCATTAATGATACTAGTTCTAGCAATGCCGCTAGGTTTGAGAGAAAGCGAACTTAGCTGAGGTGAAAGCTCAGCGGTTGGTATATATTTTTGCTCTTAAAAGTTTTAACCTTTCGATTCAATGAATTTTAATATTTACCTTGATTTTTAAAGAACTCAAATTACAACTGAAGCGTGGGAAAATACTGTTAAAAAAATTAAATTAATTAAAAGTTTTTTATTAAGAAATTTTTTTGGAGCCAAAGTATTGTGTTAACAAAAAAAATCATAAAAAATAATTTGATATTTTTGCTTTTGCTCTTTCGAACTTCGGTTAGAAGCTTTTGTGGCACACAACTTTTCTTAATTGATTGTATATGAAAAGTATTGAGCTATTTAGTATACAAGCAGCCATTGGTGTGTTTTCATATTTGGTATTTATTCATTTTTCCACCGTTTTTTTGGTATTTATTACCAAAATAGCTTTTCTGTTATTTCATTATGCTAAGATATGCCTTAGTGAGTGCAAAAAAAGCTTGGTAAATAAATTATAAAACTCTTCTTCGACATTTGGTGCAATTAAAAAGTTTAAATTTACTCTTACATATTTTTGTGACCCACAAGCCGAAATACCGTGGTAAGCGCCAAATCGCACAAAAAATAGTAAATTAAAATCAGCAATAAAAAATATATATACGTAAAAGCTTTATATCGATGCAATATGTAGTAGTCGTAGTGGCCTGGGGTACTTCATATAAGCGTAATTTTATTAAAACTTTTCTGGCGGTTGCCGGAGCAAGGAGCGAGCCTTCAATCTCTGTGGCCGAGTTGATGTGTGTGTGTGTGTGTGTGTGCTAAGCTCTCTTATTGTTATTTATTTATTTAAGTGCTATTTATTGTTATTGTTATTTTTTTCCGCATTATTCCATTTCTGTTACGCCATTGCTGTATACGTTTTAGATTATAAGCTTTATGCGAGCAAGCGAGTGGGTGATGAGGCCAGTGGTCGATGCGGCGTGCAAGATTGAGCTGTTACCAGTCACAAGTGACTTGTAAAGGGTTATCCATTTAGTGTATTCGCAAGTCTATCGGGTGATTGAACAACAAGCAGTGGATCGCGATTTTTCCAACAAAATATTTTTCAGCGACAATGCACATTTCTCACTCGGTGGGCACATAAATTGTCACTTTTGGGACTCCGAGAATCCTCAAATAATTGAGGAGAGGCCATTACACAAAAAAAAGCTTATTGTTTGGTGCGCTCTTTGGTTCGGTGGTGTGTTTGGACCTTACTCCTTTGAAAGCTATAATGGTGAAACTGTCCCCGTCAATTCGGAGCGTTATGGTCGTATGAAAACCGATTTTTTTTTGTAATAGCTCCATCATATAATAACAATAAGTAGCTCCAACAAGATGGTGAAAAATACCATACAAAACGAACGAATATGGTTTTATTGCGAGAGAAATTTCCTCGAGGCATACTTTCACGTCTTGGCGATGTCAATTGGCCATCGAGAGTGTGCAATTTGACATGGTTGGACTTTGTTTGTGGGGCAACGCGTAAGATCATATTTATGCGAATAAACCTTTAACCTTTTAGCACTTGAAAACCAACATTCGACAAGTTATGAGTGAAATACCGCCCAATATGTATCATAAAGTTGTCGAAAATTGCTTCAAACGGATTGAAGTTTGCAAAAATTCACGAGGCAGTCATTTGAATGTATTACTATTTCACATATGACGCTAAGGTTCAAACTTTAGAATAAAAAAGGAATCATCAAGAAAAAAATTATTTTAAAAAGGGATTTTATTTACGTTTATTTTGGAAACCGCAAAATGGATAACCCTGTATTTCCGTTGATTACTTACTCGGTGTTATTGTGGTTGGGTGTTTGTTTGTTCGGTTTGTGTGCACATGTTTTTGTTGTGCAATTTCAGTGGAATTGTCGTGGAATTTGGTGGATTCGATAATTCATTTTGATTGTGTTGTAAATCATTTTCGGTTGGGTGAGTAGTTTGTTTCTATTAAATAAAATTTCTTTCGAGTGTTGGTTTTTATCAGTAAGTATTTTGTTTTAATTATTTTCGATAGTTTAATACCAATTTACTCTATTCCTTAGCGTTAAATAAAAACATGCTTTCGTATTTGTTAAGATTTAACGTTGTTTGTATGTATTATAATTATATTTTTGTTTGTACTAAAAAGTAACTATTAAAATTTCGATAACAAGAAAGCAAAAAATAAAACAAATATAATAAACATATATATATATATATATAAATATATATATATATATATATATATATATATATACTAAAGCTTTAAAGCTAACAACGGCTAACAGAAAATAAACAACAATAATACAGAAATTGAAAGCATAAAAATTTTATGAACAAAAATAATATCCTCATATATATGTATATATAAGTCACCAAAAATCCGCATTAAAACATTCTTGGCACACCAACGACTTACCTGTGATTTGGAACGCATTGTCGGCTGGTATTTGCGTCGTATATTACGTGGGCAGCATACACACAGCAGGCGCACAAACGCTCTGCAAAGAGAGAAAGAAAAAAAAGAAGAATGAAAATAAATTGGAAAAAATGAAATTAGAAAATCAGCATAATTTTTAAGTATTACGCTTATCACAGTCACTGAATATATGGCGCGTGGAGTACGAAAAGTTGGCAACAATAATTTTATAGTTTTATGTGAAATTTTGGTATTAAATTTTTGCTTGCCATACAAAATTGTAACGCGAATAAATTGAAAAAAAAAAAAAAAAATATTATTCAATAATATTCCTTCTCAATTAGTCTTTACTGTCGGTCAACTATTTCATTGCCCTAACTTGGCACTTTTTTGTTTCTATTAAATTCCACGGCATGAGAGGTATCGAGGGAGGAAGAAGAGGAAGTACTCTCGGTACCTGATGTTGTTATGCACATGCCAGTCGCATTAAGGGAAGTAGAATACAAAAAAGTAATAATTTTCTAATGTCAGGCTACGAAATAATATTTGGAAACGTACACTTGACTGCAACATAGCGAAAATTATACGACCCAAATCTTTCTATGTTTCTACCAGCGACAAAGACGGCAGATTCCAGGCTGCTATTAAGGTTGCTAACAAGGCATTGCCGCATCTCCTCAAATTAGGCCTGGTTGAAGACAAAAATTGAAAGAAATTCAAGCAAAGGATAGAGACAGTACAACACGTAATCGGTGGCATTCTGCAGGCAGAGCATCTTACCTGGCGCGCATATTCTGGAGGATTTTCAGCAGCCATCTTCAAACTAGAGCCACATCTGTTGTGTAGCAGAACATAATCTTGGGCTCATGTAATGCATCTGGTAACACTATAGACGTAACATCATCTATGTGAGACTCCCTGAGAAGCAACCTCACCTAAACTTCGATATTATAAAAGAGGCAATAAATATAATCTAAAATAGTAAAAAAAAAATTTTTTTATTGGGTTCAATATTTTGTGGTTTAAATTTCCCCCATAAAATATATATTTTTTTGCTAATATAACAAAAGTGTATTTTTTGAAAAAAAAAAAAAAAAAATTAAAATGAAATGAAATAAAATTTTTCAGAGAAAAAAAATCGCTTTTTAATCGTTATTTAAGTTACATTGTCTGGAAAAGAGCTAGTATGATGAGGAATGTCGAACTGCAGTGGAGAGAAAACGAACTGCCTACCTTGTAACGTTGGGGTCGATCACAACGATCGTGCGGGGTGGGGTAGATACCGACAGCTGTAGAAGGAAAAAGAAGAGGAAGAATAAGCTTAGCTGAGTAGGTGTGATGAGCTTGAGAAGATGCGGTTATTTACATAAGGTTTCAAAACCGACGCATGGACCTGCAGGAAGTGACATACTTAGAAGAAGGGACAATGGAAATATAGCAACGACAACGAACCAACCATTATTCTCTCTTGTATAACAAAATATTCAATTTGAAAACAAAAAAAAAGGCCTCTAGAATAAAGCTCTTTAAATTTTAGCAGAAATTAATAGTACAGACTGCATAATCTATTGCAAAGAACAATGATAAATCATATATGGACCTGAAGACAATTATGTTGTAACAAAATAATTATGATTTTTTTGAAATAATATCTGTAAATATTTAAAAAAATTCCATGCCATTTCTGTAGATTTTGTTTTTGGCAAACAGATTATATTAAATCCATAACTTTCCACCAAAATATATCAAACTACACCCAAAAAGCCACAAATCTCTTTAAGTCACCGCATTATTTATGTTTTCCCATTTATTTCGCAAAATCGAAGGGAAAATAAACAAATCAAGCACCACTGATGGCAAGGAAAATAATCTAACAATTTGTCTGCCATTTTGTTGCCCAACAGTTGAGTTAAGAGCTTTTCCCAAGGGTACGTTGAGGCTTTTGATTAGGGAAATTGCATTGTAAGTGTTCGATAATTTTGTTGGCTTAATATTCTGAAACGCAAAGATATACACTCGTATGCACATATATATTTTGTATGTTTCAAATAAAGACATGAGTTTGAATTGAGTTACAAGCAAAGATTGTGGTAAATCTGTGTAATCTACTTTATCATCATCATTTGCTGCAGAAATGACTTGGCATTAAAAATGTAGCATCTGCTAATGATCGACTATATGGTGGAGCTCTTTAACTTTTTTTTGCAAAGCTTTCGCACAACAAATCATCATTTTTTCCAATACATTACATTTCAATATTTAGTTTTTGGAATAGGAAAGCAATCGAATGCCACCAAAAAATGAGTAAAACATTCGAGGAAAGGTTTAAGTTCAGGACTGAATTTAAGGTTAAAATCATGATTAAATTTAAGGTAAAGAATCCGATAAAAGTCAAGGTTTAGGTTATGGTTAAGGTTAAGTTTAAGTTAAAATTTAACATTAGCTAAGGTTAAGACTAGGATTACATTTAAGGTTAAGATTAAGGTTAAGTTTAAGGTTAAGATTAAGACTAGGATTAAAGTTAAGGTTAAGGTTAAGGTTTAGGTTACGGTTAAGGTACTTTAAGGTTAATATTAGTTAAGGTTAAGTTTAAGGTTAAGTTTTATGTTAAGGTTAAAGAAATAGTGAAGTCCAAGGTGAAATAAATGTTTCAGATAAAGGTGAACATTAAGGTTTAAATGTTAAGTTTACGGGTAGAACCAAGGTTATGGGTTACAATTAAAGTCAGCTTACTATTGCACAATCGTCGCTATGTGACACTCCTTATTTAGAACTAGCCTACTCAGCTATACAGACTGATTTGTATGAACTCACCTTCTGAAGTCTCTGCTCCAGCATGCATATATCACCGGATTCATGCAGGAATTAATCCAACCCAACCATGTCACCACCGCCGAAACTATCTCCTCATGCTCTATACACTCCACACAGAATCCGGATAACAGGTTTACAACAAAAAACGGCAGCCAACACACAATGAATACACCCATTACAATGCCCAACGTTTTGGCCGCTTTCTTTTCTTTTGCGAATTTTGCCAACTTCCTTGACAACGAGAAATTCTTTCCCATATGCCTATGACGCGCCAGACCATTGTTATGTAGTGCCGACAGCGGTTCATCATCGGGTTCTTCGGGCGTCGATGTCGTTGTGCCCGATGCACTGTAGTTATGATGCGTCGAGTGTTGATGTGAGTGGTGCCGGTGATGTTGTGAGCCATCGCCAACGCCGCTAGGTGCGCCACCTAACGAACCATGTATGGTTGGATGATGTGATGTGCTCGTTGAGGGTTCACGTGTCGTGCCACCACGATGTATTCGTAATGTAAGTTGCAATTCACCCGAAGCCATCAGTACTTGTTTCGTGCCAATCTTTAGGGAACGTGTTTGTATAACCGCCGCACGATAGATGCGACAATAGGTGAAGACCATAACTAAGAGTGGCAGGTAAAATGAGATCGTCGATGAAAATACCAAATACCCCAGATGCTCCGTAAAGATGCACTTATAAGCGGGCATTTCACCATCACGCGCTGCACGCCACCATACAATCGCCGGAAAACTGATGGCACTCGAACAAACCCACACCGCACAGATGAGCATAACTGCGCGTCTAATCGTCATGCGCATTGGATAGGAAAATGGGTCTGTAATAGCCCAGTAACGATCCAATGATATCACACATAAGTTCAAAATGGACGCCGTACTGAAGAGCACATCCAAAGAGCGCCAAATATCGCAGAAGTCGGTGCCAAAAAACCATGTATTCTCCAGCACTTCGTACAACGCCGACAGTGGCATCACAACCAAACCCACGAGACAATCGGCTACGGCCAGACTTGTGATGAAGTAATTGGTAGCCGTATGTAGGTAACGTTCACGCACAACAGCAGCTATAACCAGCGCATTGCCGAATACTGTGGCGAAGGAGAAGAGGAAGAGAAATGAAAGCAGCGAAATACGTTCATTCGGCAGCAGACTAAGAAACTCGAAGAAACCCGGCTCGCGTGTGCTATTAGTAATTTGTACATATGATGTGAGCGAGAAATTCGTCGCAATGTCGATGCTGCTGTCAAATGTGTTGGTAACACTCTCCGCGCTACTGCTTGTGGTCAGCAAAGCACCTTGCTGTTGATCAGTGCTATCCAGGAAGCCATTGAAATAGTCGAAGATATCATCCGAAATATTGAAACTCGTATAGAACGGAGGTGGCGGCTCACCCTGCAGTTCCGTCGCCGTCGTCGGCGCCGTTGTCGTATGATTGGCTGCGCGGGTATTCGTTTCCTGATATGAGTAAGCTGACGCAGACTGTTGCGGCGCAGATAATTCTTGTATCGATGGCTCTAACTCCGGTGCAACCAGTGAGAACTCAGATAACTCATCTGGTGTATACTCAAAGTAGTAGAGTGAGCTATTCGTATTGGTGGAAAGCTGTTCAGCTGACGCGTACATGACACGATTGCCGTTGGACGCATTTGGGAGGCTGTCGTTGTAGCCGCTGGTGTCCTTACTGCTGCTGGTGTTACGGATGGTAGTGCTGTACGTACTACCGATGCTGCTTGCGACACCTGGACGGCTCACATTTCTTATAATACCCATTGGCGTACGACGCTTGAGTCGCGCTGATGAAGCTTTCAGTTGTACGAGGATACTCGGAGCGTGTGATCACACTTACATATCACAGTTGTTTACCAGACTTTAACTTGATTTACAGTGCTCGCAGCACCGCTAAGTCGAACCCGCATAACACTACACTACGCCAGAATTCGCCATCACTGTGGCTGTTCGCAGAAACCTGAAAAGATAGGTTGGAAAAGAGGAAGGCGCATTTTAATAACGGTTTATAAGGTGTATGCATTTAATTCAATCTTACTGTATTTAATTGTCTGATTTTATTTAATTGTGTGAAATCCTAAATGATTTCCTTTTGGGTCCTGCTTCTACCCTATTGCTTTACAAAAGATTCATTCATTTCATGTCAGCTGACAGGTAATTAATTAGACTGTTTCAAAGAAACGGAAGCACTTGGCAAATGGAGGCGCTCATATTTCCTCTCTCACTCTCTCTCTCCCTCTCATTTTTTCCCACTCAGTCTCACTTGACGCAACATACCCACAGCAACGTACCTTTATAAATAAATAAATAAACAAATTTAATTAAAGCAAACAGGAAATTTTGTGCCTGCCGGTGGGTTGGTCACTCAGGCAGTCAATGAGTCGCTCAGACCCATGTCAACACAACTCATCTTCGTATCACTCACCAATCTGTCACTCGAGTACACTTCGGAAAATGGCTACCGTGTCTTAATTCACAATCTTTCAGCGCCTTCGATGGACTGTTGCACTACACTTTCACACTTTTGTACCCCACCCCTGAGCAACCTCAGCCTCTACGTTTGAGTTGACAGCAGATTGAGCTGTATGCGGCGCACGTCAAGCCAAGTAATATAGTAATTTAGCGTAATGTAAGCATGACATACAATAGCAACAATTTTGGTTAATGTCAGCGTTGACAAATGTGCAAATTATTTGTTGGCTCTGCGTTGAAATATGAAGATGAGGTAAATTGCACGCTGTGCTTCCTGAAAGCTTTGACGGCTACAAAAAGTTAATACAAGGCATAATTGCCAACTTCCTTTGCTAGTGCTTTCATTTTGTAAATAAATTACTTTCATATTTCATATTTTGTAGGTAAAATTTGTCAGATTTTTATGAAAAAATTAATCTTGCGAATACGCAACAGCGAGATGGAGCAAAAGTTTGTTGAGTCATTCGAGAAGTGCTTCCGAGAAAATTAGTAGAATGAGATAAAAAGTAAATGTCTTTTGGAAATTACTTTTAGAATAACTTGTCAGATCTGCAACAGTGAGAGGAGGTATGGAAAATTTTTAAATCAAAAAAATTCAAATGAACGCGCTCGTACAGTGGTGACTTCAAACTTTATAATTAATAAATACCTTACAAATTGACAAGGGTCGCCGGTGCGGGCGGACAGTGAGCGTCGCTACTAGTATCACGGTGGTTCGACGTCTAGATAAGGTAGTAGAGCTGTTTTTGGCGGTTGGAAAAGGCGGCATCAGTGAAGGCCGTGGTATGCTTCCAAACTTATCTTATTGAGTCATTGGGTGGCATTGCATTGAATGTATAAAAAATATATGCAGAGGTTGTCCGATAGAAAAAACTCAATGTGGAGGTCGATAAACAGAGAGAGAGAGAGAGAGAGAGAGAGAGAGAGAGAGAGAGAGAGATGGAGAGAGGTGGCAGAATTGGTTAATACCACCAACGGGCGCACCGAGTTTACTTACAGTTGACAGCGGTTTCAGTGATAATGTCAACCCGTAAGCGTGCCACTGTCCATGAAGACTCGGACCTTAAAAGTGTTAAAAACGGTGGAAGTGGAGTGATTGCTACGCTCTTCGTGTGATGACGAAAGTGCTTCTTCGGTAACAAAGAAAAGCCTAGGGCAAATCTCTTTACAAATGGGTTGTAGGTCAAAGTCAATGAGATATTAAGAAGTTGATTGAAATTAAAGGGAAAGTCAATGAGAGATTTAGGAAACTGATTGAAATTACGAAGGCCGGGATACTTCGATCGCGCGTCGTCCAACTACTCAAGCAATCGGAAAGATTTTAAAGAAATTTGAAGGACTTTCTTACGAAACATTATGGCGTATTTTGTACTTGGACTTACACCTACATTCATATAAAGTCCAGCTTACACACCAATTGAAGCCGCTGACCATTCACATTACCTTAGTTACGCCGATTGGGTGCTTGAACAACAAAGAGAGTGAACTGCGATTTTTCCAACAAAATTTTCTTCAACGACGAGGCACATTTCTCACTCAGCGGACATGCAAATAAGCAACCTTTTAGCACTTTGGGCGCCGAGTATAATCAAGTAATTACTTACTTCTTTGAAAACAATAACGGCGAGACTGTCAATTTTGAGCTCTTTAGTCGTATGATAACCGATTTTTTTTAGCCTGAAATTGAAAAACACAACTTGGACATTGTGAGGTCCCAACAAGATGGTGCCATAAGCCACATAACACGAGAAAATATGGCCTTATTGCGAGAGAAATTTCTTGGTTCCCGAGATCGCGTTTTTTGACACCGTTGGACTTTTTTTGTGGGACTACGCGAAAGACTGTGTTTATGCGAGATATGGCTAGGATACCGCCCAATATGTGCCAAAAAGTGGTCGAAAGTTACCTCAAACGGATCGAAATTTGCAAAAATTCACGAGGCGGTCATTCGAGTGATGTAGTGTTTCGCATATAATACGAAGATTCAAACTTTCCAAATAAAAAAGGAACTTTATGAAAAAGTTGATTTGAAATGCAATTTTTTTACGTTTATTTTGGATACCGCGAAATGAATAAACCTGTATTTTCACAATTGTACCACCTTTTTACTTTGCAACATTATTAGGCAGGTCAGCTTATTGTTTAAGCGACTTCAACTCAAACCGGTAATATTAACTCAAGTTGTTTATTTGCTGTTGTTGTTTCTTATGCTATTCGTTTACCTACCTAGCGTTCGTTTGCAGGTCGGATGCAAAAGAATACGCCCAATTACAATTAAGTATCGATGCAGATAGCAAAAGTCATGCTTAAGGTGATAAAAATAGTGTATAATTTTCCATTTGATTACAACTTTTTATAAAAATTAAGACAGTCAGAAAGAAGCCGATACAGCAGAGTATTCACAGAGTTTTTTAAGCAAATTCATTTTAGTGTTTTTTCAAGCTTGTAAACAGAATAAAGTAAAATAAATTGAAAATTTTACTACAAGATATATATATACATATATATATAAATTTCTTTGTTCTAATAATTTAAACTTTTCAATTTTAAGTTTATTAAATTTTTTTAAAGAAATTTTATGTGTACAAAATTGGCAAAACTTTAGTAGTAACAATTCTCGTCTAAAAAGAAATTGAATGAAAAATTCTGCGTCAGCAGCGTGGAAAACTTACATTTTGGGGTTACTTTTCAAAGAGCTTGCTATATATACTTCACAATTAACTCTGTTGTTGTTGGAGTATTTTCATTTCTCTCTTTGCACCACGTACATTTGCTCTTCCATATGCAATCAGTTTAAATGCTTATGACTGCATTAATAGTCACTTGTCAGTTGTGTGGTGTCATACATGTGTGTTATGTGTGTAAATATATGTGTGAGAATATATATGCATTGCATTCACTTAATTAGCAAAACGTGCGGGAAACACACACAACAACATGGAAAGTCGAGTCACACCACAACCCATCACAACACAACTAACTGCATAACCACAAATTCGCCTTTACAGTGCATAGGAATTTAATGTGTTTATAGCGGTATGTATATATGCGCTATACATACATATGTGTATGTATCACCTTGTGGTATGTTAATTTCAATTGTTGAGTGTACGGTATTATTTATGCAACATGTGCATCGTATGTATATAGGTGTGCAAGTGTTTACTTACAAACCGCCCAACATTAACTGTGTTGCATGCCACATGCAAAGCATTCAATGTAAATTTAGTGCACTATTTAAAACTGTTAAATAGCTAAATATAGGCATTTGCTATAACTGCGTATGTGCAAGTACATGTGTGTGTATGCTTATATATAGTTCTGGAATTATTGCATTCCACAGATTACTACAAAGCAAAGGCTGATTAAGTATTATTTGTGGTTAGTTCAAAATATATGTACAAGATTCATGCGTACAATTATCCTTATAGGTTAGGGATTCTTAAAAGCAGGTGCTTGTGGCTAAGAGGTTTTTTAATTAAAAATTAATTATATTTAAGTTTAAATAATAAAATAAAATGTTTTTTTTTTATAATTTCGAAATATTCGAAATAATTTTCTCGAATATAAAAAGTTTTGAGATATTTTCTATTTCTCAAATATAAAGAATTTTTTATTCGTATTAGTTTTATAAGACGATTTTTTTTTAAACTTGTCGAAAAAATTCTTTGGGTATTAATTTTTTAAAGCAGATTTTTTGAATTATTGTTATATTTACTAATTCCTTGAAAAAAAAAATGTATTCGTTTTTTTTTGAACCGAAATTTTTACAAATATTTTAAATTTACGAAGATGTAAAATTGGTTTTTAATTAATATTTTTAAGATGACTTTTTTGATAATGTTAATTTTTTTAAATCCAGCTTTTCGAATTATTTTACGTTGCTCAAATGGGAAAAAACTATTTTTCGTTTCAATTTTTTTAAAGGGATTTTTATTTCAATTATTTTAAATATCTCGAACATAGAAAACTTAATTTTGGTTAAAGTGGGGGGTTTTTCAGATATTTTAAAATTATTGTATAAAAAAAATATATTTCTTATATTTTTCAAGCGAATTTTTTTAATTCTTCTTCAGAGTTTCTTCAACTATTCTAAATTTCTCGAATATAAAAAAAATAAATTTCGTATTATTACTAATTTAAAATGATATTTAGTTACTTTATATGGCTCGAATATAAAAAATTATTTCGTATTAATTTTTCTAAATCGAGAATTTTGAAAATTTTTGTTGAAATTCTCAAAAAAAAAGTTTCATAACAATATTTTTATAGTGACTTTTTGTAAAATATTGAAAATTATTGGATATAAAAAATATTTTTCGTATTAATTGAAATTTTTTTAATTTTTGAAAACCACTTTTTTGAATTATTTTAAATTTATCTAAAATGAAAACAAAAATTTTTTAAATTAATTTTTTTGAAACAAGTTTTGTGAAATAAGTTAAATTTCCCAAATATAAAAATTAATTTCATCTTAATTTTATCTAAACCGAAAATATTTATAATTCTAGTTCTCAAATATAAAGCGGTTTTTTTTTAAATAATTTCAGATCTCGAAAATAAAAAAAATATTTTCCGTATTATTTTTTTAAAGCCATTTTTTTCAAACTTATTTAAAAAAAAACGATATTTTTCAACTATTAAAAAAATCTTAAATTTAAAAAATTATTTCGTATTAATTTTTCTTAGGGATTTCGAATATAACCAATTCATTTCAGTATTTTTCCCTACTTTTTTAAAGATAAAAACAGAGAAAATTAATGTAGAATGTTTATTATCATTCGAATTCAAATTCTTTGGCACTTATTTTTTAAAGATTATCTCTTCCAAATGTTGGCCGCGGCTACGTCTCAGATGGTCCATCCGTTGGGTCCAATTTTCGATGACTCGTTCGACCATTTCGACTGATAACTGGCGAATGACACGCGTTATGGTTTGCCACAATGCCTGAATCGAAGCAGGATTGTCCGCATAGACTTTAGACTTTACATATTCCCACAGGAAAAAGTCTCACGGTGTGATATCACACGATATTTGTGGCCAATCGACCGGCCCAAAACGTGAAATTATCTGCTCACCGAAGTGTTCTCTCATCAAATCCATTGATTGGTGCGATGTGTGGGAAGTGGTGCTGTCTTGTTGAAACCAAATATCGCAGGGATCACGAGCTTCAATTTCAGCCATCAAATAGTCGGCTATCATGGCGCGATAACAGTAGCCATTGATGGTTACATTCTCACCGTCATCATTTTTCAAGAAAATCACATCAGATACCGATGATTCCAGCGGCCCATAAACCACACCAAATCATTGTTTATTCTGGATGGAATGGCAGCTCTTGTATCTCTTCAGGTTGCTCTTCGTCCCAAATGCGGCAAGTTTGCTTGTTTATATACTCATTGAGCCAGAAATGGATCTCATCGCTAAATAAAATTTGGCTCGAAAACGTCGGATCTTCTTGGATCTTTTCAACAACCCATAAAGCGAAGCGGTGTCGCTTGGGAAGGTTGAGCGGCTTCAGTTCTTGTACAAGCTTTATTTTGTACGCCTTTTATTTAAGATCTCGACTTAAATTGCGCTAAGTCGTTCCATACATCAGTCCGAGTTGCTGCGAACGGCGCCGAATCGACTCTCCACGGTCTTCGTGTACACTTTCAGCTACGGCCGCTATATTTTCTTCACTGCGTGCTGGACGTGGTCTATTTGGTTGAATATTATGCAATAATGAATGCTGGGTCTCAAGATGGGTGATGACGTTGCGAGTAGTACGCTCAGTACGCCGATTATGTTGACCATAAGTTGAGCAAAACGTGGGAAACACATTCTTTGCAGAACGTGAATTTTCGCAATAAAGTCGAATGATTTGTAAACATTGTTCAGGCGTAAGTCTTTCCATGATGAAATGCCCAAAAATATGGAAAAAAAAAATAACATGACAACTTGGCACGACTCATGCGTGATCTGTCAAAAAAAGGCTATTGAAAAAAGCACCACTACTTGGATCACCCTTTGTAACAAGCACAAAAGTTGCAGTTCTAGCTTAAAAAATATTTCACAAAATATGTGGTGGTTCTGCTGATATGTATGTCCTAGTAATTTGGCATCTCCATTATTCATACAAAAATATTTGTAAATTAGCGAATTTTCCAAATCATTTGCTAATTTAATTCTTCTAATTATTATTTCATTATTTTGTTTTTTCTTTGATATTTATTAAATATTATTGTATTTTATTATAAAGTTTTTTTTTTTAATGTAATTTCAGTTCTGAGCTATAGTTAACTGTTATGTCATACTGGTATCTGTGTCTGTATGTGAGCAATACTTTCCTTGCGCAAAGTGAATTCATTTCAGCACTTTCATGTATGCATGCATGTGTTAATACGTAAACACATCTGACTGTTTGGCATTTTAATTGGCACATGGTTGTTCGTTTTCAGTTTACCTAGAGCATGGACTTTAGCTAAGGTAAGTGACTCTTAAATGCCATTTAAGCAGGCAGTAACATTTGGATGTTTTCATTATCCATATCGATATTAGAGAGAGAAGGTGGAAAATATGTAACAATTTAAAAATGGAAAAGGTTATAATTATATTTTCAATTGATTGTCGATAATCTAGGTCCTTAGAGAATAACGTTAGGAAAACTGTTGACGTCATCGAACCGTAGACATCGTAGATATGGTTTTTAACTTAAAATGCCACGTGCCGCACATTTATCAGAGGAAGAGTGTGGATTGATTAAAGGTTTGCATGAAGCGGGAAAGAAAATTGCAGAGATTGCTTCCAGAGTAAACCGTCATAGAAATACTATTTAATTTTTTTTTAAATCTCGTAAGTTATGGTACTAAATAAGCGCAGTGGAAAGCCGACTAAAATCGGTGACAGATGTAAGCGTGAATTTGGGCGGCTATCACCTCAGAAAACATGTTTTGCTTGGAAATCAAGGCACATTTAAATCTAGGTGTATCAAGAAGAAGAGTACATCAAATCTTGACGCAAAATAAATTGGTTAGATATGAGTCTCGGCCTGTAGCCTGTACCCAGGCTGCAAAGTCGACATATACGGGCACGTCTGGCTTTTGCTGGAAAACTCAAATTTTGGACAAATGAGTTCAAAAAACTAAAATATATCAAAATATTTTTTAAACGTGTACGAAGCTCTTTATAATGAAAATAATTCACTACTTCGAAACTCACCACAAATAAACTTTGATTTATAGCTTTGTAAAATAATTTACCGTTAAAGCTTAACAAATGGTTAACCAAGCAAAAAAGTACACAGTAAAACGGTCGGCTAAATAAACAGAAAATAAGACATTTACACACAAGTCAAGACAGCTACCGGTAACAACTAAGAAAAATAACATAACGTTCATATGTGGCATGCTTGAAGTGTAAGAAGCAAAAGTGTGGGGAAGAGCTTAAGACAAGAATCTGACATCTGTCACAGGCACAAACTTGGCGATAATAAAAACGTATTATTTGCGCTTTAGTTCTTCAACAACAAAAAAACCACAAAAAAAAAATTTATCCATTATCCTTCTTGCCAAACGAGGCTGAAGTGTAACTAACGGAAAATGACATATTGGGCAATACGTATACAACGCGAATGACAAAGTTATTTCCTGAAGTTGCTTAGCTGTTGGAAACTGAACTGTATATACGTATATAGAAGCTGCGGTAAGCGTAAGACCAGCTAAAGTTGTAATGTCGCAAATAATGTTTCAAACAAGGATTTATGTGTATTACAGAAATAAAAAATAAAAAATAAAAAAATAACAATAATAATAAAAAGAAACAAGAAAACAGGGCGGACTTTATACCTTTCATGTATGTATTTCATTTATAATTTCATTTTCGAAGATTTTCACTCTCAATATAAAGTTAAATTCATGTCTGTGGAATAACAGATTTCACGCTCTTTCTTTGATGCTATTTCTAGCAGATTTTTTTACCCAAAACCTCATATCTGAACAAATCGGATGTATAGCCCCCGCTATATAATAAAATAGTCCGATTCCGATGATTTTCAGTACCAGTAGATAATTTATAATATGTGTGTAGGATACCAAATTTCATGCACCTACATGCTTTGTTTACTCCGTTTTGACGAAAACCAAGCCTCACATCGAAACATCGGTTTCTGGGAGCGTATGATATAGTCGTCCGATTTTGATGATTTTCAGAACCAACATGCAAATATCTCAAAACTAGAGGAACTAGTTTGTGTTAACACAGACAAACGGACAGAAGGACAGACGGACAGACGGACATGACTGGAGACTAAATTAACTCAGCGGTCGGTATAAATTGGTCTATCTCTTCTTCCTCAGGTACTTACATACTTCGGACCAAAGTTAATATAAAATTTCATGTAAATGAAATGTATAAAAAGAGTGAATGCTTTTTTAGTACGTTAGTGATGAGTAATATTTGGATGATATTAAATATCTTGTGCTTATTAAAGTACGGAAATTTAAATTCATTATTTGGTTGATTGGATATTTGTTTTATTTAATTATCAATTAAATCAAATCGTAGTTCCATATTTTAAATATTTGCGTTCGACTTTAATTGTACTTCTTGGAATTTCTTTTTACTTAACTGAAGAATAACTCAATATCAAGAATTTCTTGAAATTTACGAATAACATTTGTTTTCGTTAGGAAAATTTACATTTTTAACAATAATTAGTTTTAATAAATTATGGTAATGCATTTCCTTACTCTAAAGTTGCTAGTGAAGCATTAAACTTCCTAAATTGCCACTAACTCCTAAAAATAGGCCACATAATAATATTTTAATATTATGAACAAAATGAGTTAAAAACAGTAATTTTGCCTACATTTAGGATGAACATATACTGTATATGTACTAAAAGCTCAGTAAATCGTAAAACTTCGCCCATTAAATGTCAGATAAAGAGATAAAGAGAACTCTCGCATTTAAGTCGATTTGGCAGTTCTTTAGGCTTCAAAAAATAATGTCTGTGTAGTTACAATTACGAGAGGTTAAGAAAGAGGCTCTATAAAAAGTAATTAGATACTTATATCTTCTTTTAGTTTTCGTTCTTCTTTTTTCTTTCCTTCTCTTAATATACTTTGCTTCAGCCCATTTAATTTTGCTGAAAATTGCTTAAATGGTGAAAAAAGTGGTTATCTAGTCTATTTTTTACTAGTAATTTTTTGTTACTATCTATCCAGATGACTAATTCCACAATGAAATCTCTAAACTTATAAAGCTATGAGATTAAAGTTTTATAATTTCAATTTCCTACGTTTTTTTGTTTTACTCATTCCTTTTTTCTTTAGTAATCTCTTTGTTTTTTTATCAGTTACAAATGCGCGTATACATATACGTTTTTTTATGTATGCATTTTCCTATTTTAGCCTTCAGCTTGTAATGAAAGTATCTAGTATAACTATTTTTTCTGTAATGAAATTCTTTTTATTTGCTTCCATTTACGCGCTCGCATTTTTACTTTGAACAGCTATATGTGTAAATATATACATAAATGTATTGCTGAACTTGAATTTCGCTTTTAGGTATATACTTCACTGCTCAACCATGCCCTTCAGCATTTGTTTTAGGTGCTTCATATATATATTTTTTCCTCCTGTTTTTTTTTATTATTTCTTAGTTTATTTTTTGCTTTGGTTTCAGCTTCCTTTTTGTTTTGAATTTTTTATTCATTTTTTCCCTGTTTCTCCTTATCATTATCTTCGGTTTTTCTTTGTAAGCACGATTTCTTTTTCTATTTCGACACTAAAAATAAATTAATTCCGGGTTATATCGAAGTGTACAAGCGAGAGTGTGTGTACAGCATATATTTGTATGGTGAAGTACTTGTAAGTTTATATATGCTCCTCTTCAATTTCCAAGCAACTGAGGCGTATCAATGTCAAGTACTTGGGTTAGTTAAGTTGTGGGTTTTTTTCCTTGGGCGTGCGACATTGAAGTAAGAAAAACTCTGCTGAACTTAGAAAATCACTTCAGAAATGTATTATTTAGACATCTCTTTACGTATTGGTGTGCGTATTTTTGCAAGTATGCTACGATGTATGGAGACTAAGAGTATAGGCTTTGCTAAAACTAAGACTTTAAGAAGGCATTATTGAGTAACAAAATAGTATGGAATGAGATAATAATAACTAATGATAGCTAAGTAAGAGAACGAATAATACTTAAAATAAATAAACTAACATTAAATAAAATAAAATAGAATAAAAAAAATAAAATATAAAGAATTAAAAAAATTGAATAAAAAAAATAAAATATAATATAATAAAAAAAATAAAAAAACAAAAAAAAAATAAAATAGAAAAAAATATAAAAATATAAAATGAAAACATATATAAATAAAATAAAAATTGAATAAAATTTAATTAAAAAAAAAATAAAAATAAAATAAAATAAAATAAAATTAAAAAAATATAAAAAAATACGAAATAAATAAAATATAAAATAAAACAAAATTTAAATAAATTAAAATTAAATATTATAAGATGAAAAAATAAATAAAATAAAATAACACAAAATAAAAATAAAATAATTTAAAAAATCCAAAAAAAATTCAAAAAAATTCAATAAATTAAAATAAAATAAAATAAAATAAAATAAAATAAAATAAAAAATAAAATAAAATAAACTAAAATAAAATAAAATAAAACAAAATAAAATAAGATAATATAAATTAAATTAAAATGAAATAAATATAATAAATATATAAAAAAACAAAATAAAATAAAATAAAATGATATAAATTAAAATAAATTAAAATAAAATAAAAAAACTAAAACCAAACAAAAAAATGAAAAAATAAAATAAAATAAAACAAAATGAAATAAAAAGACACAGAAGACAAAAATTAAATTAAATAAAAAAATAAAAAAATTAAAAGAAAAAATAAAATGAAATAAAATGATATATAATAAAATTAAATAACCTAAAAGAAAATAAAATAAAATAGAATAAATTGAAATAAAATGAAAAAATAAAACAAATTATATAAAATTAAAAAAAAATAATAATATAAAATAAAAAAATAAAATTAAGATAATATAAAATAAAATAAAATTAAATAAAATAAAATTAAATAAAATAAAATAAAATAAAAAAATAGAATAAAATAAATTAAAATAAAATAAAGAAAATAAAATAAAATAAAATTTAAAAAAATAAAGTAAATAAAATAAAATAAAATCAATAAATAAAATAAAATAAAATAAAATAAAATAAAATAAAATAAAATTAAATAAAACATAATATAAAATAAAATAAGATAAAATAAAATAAAATAAAAAAAATAAAATAAAATAAAATAAAATGAAATAAAATTTAGTAAAATAAAGTAAATAAAATAAAATAAATTAAACTAGTATAAAATAAATAAAAAAATAAAGAAATAGAATAAAATAAAAATAAATAAAATAAAATAAGACAAAAATAAAATGAAGTAATGTAAACTAAAATAAAATTAAATAAAATGAAATAAAATAAAATAAATTGAAATAATATAAAATAAGTCAAAAGAAATAAATAAATAAAAGAAAAAGAGATAAAAAAATTAATTAAAAATATAATATAAAAAATATAAAAATAAAAAAAAATAAAAAATTAAATGAAAGAAAAAATAAAAATAAAATAGAAAAATATAAAAATATATAAATAATAATATGAAATTATGAAAAAATATATATAGAAAAAAAAATTAATTAAATTAGGTCAAAATAAATAAATAAAATAAAACAAGTTAAATTAAATTAAATTAAATTTGTATAAAATAGCAGCATATTTATCTAAACTATATTTTTCTAACCGAAACTATTCCGTAGTCGTAGGTCCGAAAACATATTTTTGGCGCTAACAAATTGTGCACACAGCATTTGTGTTTAGCTATATATTCCGCACATTTATCTTGAATATTCTATTATCCAGATTATACCACACCGGAGTACGCCACCTACACTTCAATGCAATTTTGTGCTCCATATATCATTTTTGGACTGCTGAATAAGGTTTTCCCCCTCGAATAAAAACAAGCTTTTAGTGCTGCTTATCTGTAAATATTATTAGAGATTTTTTTTGAGAGCAAACAAGTGGTAAGCCAAAAAATCATTTGCAATAAATTACAAGCTTAGCAGTGCGCTACACTCATGCTGCCATGGCATAAATTTTGTAATTGAATTCGCTTGCACACATACACCCCATGTACATGCTGGCCTACATTCATAGCTTCATGCCAAGAGTATGAGCTAAAAATACTTATCACTTTTCATTAACTACAGGCAAACTATCGACGAAGGTTAAAAATTCAGTTTTAAGCGAATGAGCCGCTGCTGTAGTATCTTGTTACCTATCTGACACCTTTGGTACATACTGATTGACAATTTATATACATACAGCGGCCTTGGGTTAACCTGTTTGTGCTTGAGTGTACATTTATTTAGTTTAAATAATTTTGAGAGTAAGCTTATTAAAATATTATTTTAATAGTTAAAATTTGCCATTGGCATTGTATGGCTTTTAATGAATTGCCACTCAACTGCAAGTACAAGTAAAACACTCATACGCCCTGTAGTGTTCACCTACTGTGATATTCTTTGTATGTGTATGTAGTATAAAAAAAGGTAAAGAAATGTTACATGCAGCTTTGGTTAGACATATATATATATTTACAACATTTTAATTCTTATTTATATTTGTTGCTCTTCGTGTTGTCGCTCGATGTGTGTATGTGTGTGTGTTTCTAAAACCGCCTGCTGCTTTTCACAAACAACCATCTGCCATTTCAACGCCCTTTTGTTGCTCAACTGGCTTGGCTTGCTTGTTGCCTTGCAGCTACAGTTGCAGTTTACTCTTTCTCTCTCTCTCTCTCTCACTCTCTTATTTTCTTAATTTTGTTTTTGTTTTTTAATTTCTTAACACTGAGGAATATAGTAAAAGGCTTGTTGTAAAACAAGGGAAACCCTATATTTGCCACATATCCTTATTGCCTTATACACTTGCAAACATATATGCATACAACATCATTTCCTTGCTTGTCGTTTCAAGTCTTTTCACATACACATATATAGGCATATTTGTACTGGCACTCACTGACCCATAAATAATAATCTAGGCACATGTCCTCGCCTGTAGTCTGGTGAGCAAAAAATGAAAAAATAAAAATAAAAAAATAAAAAAAAAATTCGAATTACAACGGAAAGGAAACTGTAGTAAAACAAAAGACAGCGTAATAAAAATAACATGAGAATATAACATAAATATAAATACATACATATGCATATAAATGGAAGTTTATTATAGCTGGCACATAAAGCGTAGAAGCTTATGTAGTTTAAATAAAATTCCTTATGCATGGAATGCATATGGGAGTTGAAACTCTCAGTTCTTAATTCAGTTAAAAGCATGTAAAATTGATAAATATACAATAAATATTAAACACACTTACACATATTTACTTAAGGCGTTGAATGAGGATACAAAGAGATTCTTTTTCTTTAATTTAATCATGATTTCAAAATAATAAATGAAATAAAAAAAATACCGTTTTGATTTATAGAAGGTCTCAAACCCTCTTCAAAAAAATGTTCACCTAATTATCATAATTAAATTCCTTTCGGCAGTTTCTTAAACTGCAGTATTTTTTTCAGCTTATATATTTAAATCTCTAAAATTTTATACTGGCGGTAAATTTCTTCCAACGGTAATCATTTTGAACACTCTAAATTCTTTATTCAAATTGAAAGTTTTCAAACAAGCGCCAACACTTCTTTTCGCCACTCGTTCCTTCACTTCGCTGTTTGGCACCAGTTGGAGATCCCAAATGAAACCATGTCGCTCTCCATTTGATTATTCTAACGAAGTGGAGGTCTTCCCCCAGTGTGTACTCCATTGAGTTCTTTCAAAGCTAGAGTCATTTCATCCATTCGGACGACATGACATTATTCGCTAAACACCACATCGCTCCATTTCCTGGGATATTCGACGTTGCTAACGCGCAATGGCTTACTTAGCTCAAAGTAGCATCTGTTGGCAAGACTGATTCTGCATTGGATTTCAAGGGTGACATTGTTGGTGTTGCTGATGCTGGTTCCAATATAGATGAAATTGTCTACAAGTCTACTGTCAACATTGACGTGGGATTCGAGTCGTGAAAGCGATGACTGTTTATTTGATGACAGAGAGTAAATCACCTTGCCTTCTTTCCCCTTTTGAAGCGTCAACAGTACTTAAAATAAAATTTGAACAATAAAATTCATCCTTGACATAAAGGCAATTGATACACAGGTAACACGAATACAGAAGGTCGACAGCCTCAGACTTTTTAGTAACATAAAATGTTATTCAAACCCGTGTAACTCAAAGCAAAATTAAGGTCCTACAGTAATTCAAAAGTAGCAGATCCAACTCTTCCAAAAGTAACCTCCACATCCTTTGTAACGTAGAATCGGCAGAGTACGCAGCTTGCGCTTAGGAAGACGAAACGTTGGAGCTTTTTTGCCTTTGCCTCAACTTTATAGATGTGGGTGCGCATGTGAGGAAGAAAATAAAGTAATTCATTAAATTGAGCAATCTGCTCTCATCCTCAACACTTGAGCACAATGAGCCTATTGAATGGCGTACGTGCGGCCGCCCGTTGGCAGGAACTCAACTTAGCAAATATTTATTTATTTTTATCATGAGTCGTGTCAAGCTGTCATGTTATTTTTGTCCAATATTGTTTGGCATTTCATCATGAAAATACCTACGCCTGAACAACGTTTACAAATCATTCAATTTTATTACGAAAATTCATGTTCTGTAAAGAATGTGCTTTGCGCGCTTTGCTCAATTTATGGTCAACATAATCGGTCTACTGAGCGTACCATTCGCAACAGCATCACCCATCTTGAGACCCAGCATTCATTATTGGATAATAGTCGACCGAATAGACCATGTCCAGTACGCAGTGAAGAAAATATAGCGGCCGTAGCTGAGAGTGTATATGAAGACCGTGGAGAGTCGATTCGGCGCCGTTCACAGCAACTCGTACTGACCTATGGAACGACTTGGCGCATTTTACGTCGAGATTTTAAATTTAAAGCTTACAAAATACAGCTTATGCAAGAAGTGAAATTTTATTTAGCGATGAGATCCATTTCTGGCTCAATGGGTATGTAACAACAAGCAAAATTGCTGTATTTGGGACGAAGAGCAATATGTAGAAATTCAAGAGCTGTGGTTTGTAAGCCAGTGGAATCATCGGTCCAAATTTTTTTCAAAAATAATGCCGGTGAGAACTAAACCGTCCATAACGACCATTGTGGTGCCATTATAACCGACTATTTGATGCCTGCAATTGAAGCTCTTGATCTCCGCGACATTTGGTTGCAACAAGACGGCGCCGCTTCCCACACGTCGCATTTATCAATGGATTTGTTGAGAGAACACTTCGATGAGCAGATGAATTCACGTTTTGGGCCGGTTGATTGGCCACCAAGATCGTGTGATATCACACCGTTAGACTTTTTCCTGTGGGGATATGTAAAGTCTAAAGGCCCTGCGGATAATCTCACTTCGCTTCAGGCCTTGGAACATAACATCACTCGCGTCATTCGCCAGTTACTAGTCAAAATACCCAAACGAGTAATAGAAACTCAAATGGACTCAACACATGAACCATCAGGAAATCTTCAAAAAAAAAAAAAAATGCTAAGGAATATTCTTTCAAACGATAATAAACATTCTCACTTAAATTTGAATTTTCTGTGTTTATTTCTTTGAAAATGTAGGGAATCTCGAAATGGATCATCCTTTTTTTATATTTTACAAATTTCAAAATAAAAAAACAAAGAAATTAAAACTATGCTTACAAACTACTTTTTCCATGCGCGTTTTTAACTCTTATCGGATTGATTTATCTTTATATTTATCTTTTTGTTATTTTGATCTTCCGACAAGGTGGTAAGTTGTTTTAAAATGGAACGATTTTCCGTCATTCCTTGTCAATTTTGGTTTTTCGACAAACCGTTTTCGGCGTTTCGCCATCTTCAATGCCTAGTTTCGTTCTGGTCTGTGTCTATCTGTTGTGGGGTACATGTTCGAGAACAACTGCACCCCAGCTAGCATCAAAGATCATCGATTTCTACCTACCGCTTAGCACGGTATAGCGAATGTACACGAAAGCGACCCTTGTGACAGGTAACAATTCGGACACATCAATAACATACACACGCACACGCATGTTGACATTACCTATCACAGAATACACACACACGTAAATAGATTGACATGACCTGTCCCATGGACAATAGATACCACACAACAGATAGACACAGACCAGAATGAAACTAGGCATTGAAGATGGCGGAACGTCGAAACCGGTTTGTCGAAAAACCAAAATTGACAAGGAATGACGGAAAATCGTTCCATTTTAAAACAATTTATATTTATCCTTTCAAGGATGTAAAAAATTTTAGGAATGACTCAGCCACGCCAGTGTTATAAATTTTCAGCACAATCGCAATAGATGAGGGAGAAACTTCTTTCTGCATAACTTTCATTTACATGAAATGGTATGTTAACTTTGGTCCGAAGAATGTATGTTAAGTACAGAAGGAGGGCAGATAGATCATCAAAAGCTGTATTGATTTAGCCATGTTCATCTGTCCGTCAGATCTTGGTAGGCAGATGCACGTATATGTTTAAATGATGATGCCGACAAGTTCGGACCACTGTAGCATGTATACCGTTGATTTTTCGGATTCGAAATTTTGATTTTGAAAATCATCGAAAACGTACTACTATAACATATAGCTTCCATACACCGGTTTGTTTAGATTTAAGTTTTGGGCCAAAAATTAGCCAAAATAGCAACGAGGAGCATGAAACTTGGTATTATATATACATACCTATTATGAGCGGCGTATTGGTAGTGAAACTCATCGAAATCGAATTTGGCAATTCGCAATAAATTCAATATGTACATGAAAGGTATAAAGACTTCGGCATGGCCGAGGACAGCCCTTCCTTCATGTTGTATTTGAATTATTAACTCATTTTATTTTTTGTTTGTGATTCTGAAATAAATGTTCATTCGGCTGAAAATTTGTATATATTTAAAGAGAAGGACGATTTAAACTTCCTACATGGCATACTCTACTAAACAATTTTAATAAATCTGGTTGGGGCTTAACAGTTTGTACAATTTGTAGACCAATAATTATTATTTTGACAAAATTATGGTGACTCTCAGATCCTCCACTAAATTCCTATTTATGCTGTGATAAAAAGAAATTCTGCTCGAGTAACATGCTGTACAGCAAAACAACACAAAAAATGCGCCTTTGGTTAACAGGTAAACCATGACGTATGAAAGATGCATGTATAGGGTTTTCCAATAAGAATGATACGGTTTCTTTAAAAAAAAAACACTAACTGTTAAGGAAATTGAAATGTTTTTTTTATTTAACGTGAAGTACAATCAATGCAATTAGGTTCTGAATATAACATCATTCAAATGGCCTCCACGACTTGTTTTGCAGTAACGAATTCGATGAACCCAATTTTTAAGCACTTTTTCCACTAAATCAAGTCGCATGTTATGAATAGCACGTTCAATATTGACTATTATAGCTTGAAGAGAGTCTGGTTTATTGCTAAAGACCAATCAATGAATTCAAATAACCCCACAAGAAGTAGTCTAATGGTCTTAAATCACAACTTCTTGATGGTCATTCAATGTCACAATTTCTTGAAATAATCAAATTTCCAAACCTATCTCTCAATAATTCAGTTGTTGCACTTGCTGTGTGATACGTAGCCCCGTCTTGTTGGAACCAGATGTTGTTAAGATCAACTTCATCCAATTGTGGTCATAAAAAAGTTGGTTATCATCGATCTGTACCGCTCTCCATTGACAGTAACGGTGCTACCAGCTCCATTCGAAAGAAGTACGGACCGATGATCCCACCAGACCAAAAACCACACCAAACTGTCAATTTAGGTTAATGTGATGATTGTTCATGAATAATTTGTGGATATTTTTCGCACCAGAATCGACAGTTTTGCTTGTTGACTGCACCACTTAGATAAAAGTGAGTCGCATCGGAGAAGATGATTTTCTAAAAAAATCTGAAATGCAGAACGATTATTTTGATAATAACATTGAATAAATTGTAAACGTTCTTCTTGCGTATATCTCGACAGATCATGACATATTAAAAATGGCCAAAACGACATTGAGAAATCATATAATCCTTGAGTCTAACTTCTGCATGCTAAATTTCAGTTTCTTTTACGCTAAAAATAATGAAAAATATTATGATTTCGATTAAAGCTTTTTTATTTATTTTTATTTAAAAGTAAATCAGGTAAATTAATGATATTGGAAAAAAACTTTAAGCCTCAAATTAGATTATTTGGGTTTAAAAACATTTCAGATCGTTATCGTGAAAGTAGTTTTGGTCTACTTGAATCGCAGGGGTTATTTCATAATTTTACGTTGGTAACAATTTTTCACTAGCTCCAATAACTTATTTAGATTTATGCATTAATTTCAAGTTATAAAGGGTGTTTTTTATAGAGGTATAGAACTTTAAGGCATTACTTTTCAAGATGGCGACCGATTTAACAGCTGTCAAGTAATTTATTCTCAGTTTGGTTTGGCAATTCATCATGAATAGACTCACGCCTGAACAACGCTTGCAAATAGTGCAATTTTATTTCGAAAATAATGGTTCTGTGCGGAAAACGTATCGCGCACTACGTCCATTTTATCGTCGACAAAATCGTCCATCAGAGCAGTTAATTCGATTAACCATTGGAACGTTTTCGCACCACGTTTACTCTTATTAATAACTCGCATCCCCAGAGACGCCGTACGGTGTGTACAGAAGAAGCTATTGCTGCTGTAGAGCGTAGCATTGAGGAAGACCCGAATGAGTCCATCCGCCATCGAGCACAGGAATTGGATCTGTGTCCATCCACTTTATGGAAGATTTTGCGGAAGGATCTTGGTTTGCGTGCTTACAAAATCCAACTCGTGCAAGAATTGAAGCCAAACGATCATCAAGTAAGGCGTAGATTCGTCCAATGGGCCCAAAACAAGATTACCGTTGTTCCCGATTTACATAAGCGAATTTTGTTTAGCGATGAAGCGCACCTCTGGTTGAATGGCTGCGTCAACAAACAAAACGGCCGCATTTGGAGTGAAGGTAATCCTCAAGTTTATGTTGAAACACCGTTACATCCAGAAAAACTGACTGTTTGGTGCGCTTTATGGGCTGGTGGAATCATTGGTCCGTACACTTTCTAAAAAGGATGGTGGCCAGAACGTTACAGTCAATGGTGATCGGTAGAGAGCCATGATTACTAACTTTTTCATTCCTGAATTTAATAACCATGATGTCCAGGAGATGTGGTTTCAACAAGATGGCGCAACATGTCACACAGCTCGTGCCACAATAGATTTATAGAAGGACACGTTTGGTGACCGCTAATTTCACGTTTTGGACCTGTGAATTGGCCTCCAAGATCTTGTGATTTAACACTAATAGACTACTTTCTGTGGGGCTATGTAAAGTCATTGGCCTATGCGGATAAGCCACAAACGTTTGACCATTTGGAAGACAACATTCGCCGTGTTATTGCCGATATAGGGCCACAAATGTTGGAAAAAGTCATCGAAAATTGGACGTCTAGATTGGACTACATCCGCGCCAGCCGTGGCGGTCATATGCCAGAAATCATATTTAAAATGTAATGCCACAAGATTATCTTTCGGATAAATAAAATTCATGTCAATCGAATAATCCATCGTTGTTTTATTACAACTTAAAGTTCTATGCCTCTATATAAAACACCCTTTACTAGTTCCAGTTTTGAAAAAATTTAGTTAAGAAGAATAAAAAAAAAATTCTTGGGAATATTTCAGCAAAAATTTTACGAAATTATTACTAAATATTAATTATTATATTATTTTCGCAAATTTTTTTTTTTAAATTTTAGCTTTTGTTTTAGTTAAGTTTTTTTAGTAAAAGTATTTAAAAAAAAAAAGCAACAAATTAAAAGACCTAACTCACTTTGTATTTGTGTGTACTAGAGGCCTTCGGTAGCTGTTTCTTTCTTGTATTTTTTTCAGTTTAGATATTGTAGATTTTGAATTTTATTCAAGGATTTATTTTGTTAGAGTTTTTTGAATTGAATATTTTGTTATGCAACAAAGAAAAATTGGTAGAAGTGACAGCTGTTTCGGAGATCACCGCATCTGCTCATCAGTCTTCTCTTGCCAGGAATCGAACCGACGGATTCTGGCATAACAGATGAGTGCGCTACCACTGAGCTAACGTCTGCCAACATATAGCCAACGTATAATTTTTCTTATGAAGGAGGTGATAGGTAAAGAATAACTTAAAATCTATTGATTTTGATAACTCCAAAGATTAAAAAAAAAAATATAAGAATTTTTATAGCTTAACGAAAGAAAATATTATTCGAAAACATTCAAAAAGCCAAAAATATTACATTTTTTAAGTGCTTGTCAGTGGCATAAGCAAAGTAAAATGAAATAATATGAATGAAGCGGCATTACCAGCGGCGTATATCATTGCAGTGCAGAAAATTTAATACGGCCGAATACCATTTCCCAATGGTCACGTTTACACTTTAACAAAAATTACTCTCGTCTCAGTAGTATTTGGCAATTTAGCGGGAAAAGAGGGAGAGACGGGGAAGGATCGCGTTTCTCTTATACATGAGTGCGACGCTAAAAAAAAATGCTCTGATGCACTTTGTGAACTTGTTTTATTTTGGGTTTTTAAAAGTTTTTAACCCCAACGAAAATGGATTTACATTTCGAAAAATACAAAAAACGATTGAAACGATTGTCGCTTTTGTAGTACAAATACTTTATTTTAAAAAAGAGAATTAGAAAAATCGGTGAAATACTGTTTTTGAGTTTCGCTATGAGCATTTTAATGTGGTAAGTGCAGATTTATAAAAAAAAAACAATTTAAGAAATTTAACACAACAATTTTTTTTTAGTTAACAAGTTAATTGTATATTCCTTTCTCAAGAATCACTCGATAATTTGGTGAAAACTGCATTAAAATCCGTTGAGTAGTTTTTGAGTTTATCATGAACAGGAAGAGAGAAGCAGAGAAGGATTTTGTTTTATAATTATTAACGATGTACACACAAAGAAGCATATTACTCTAAAAATACATAAATTTCCAGTCATTCTCAATTTTTAATTTTTCATATGTCCGTAATAGCCTTCATTAATTTTCCTTGTGATATTGGTTATTGTTGTTCTGAAATGCTTGAATAATTGAACATGTGCAATTTCGCATTGAATGAAAATAACAAAAGGCGGTGGTGAAGACGAAGGACAGTTATTAATACGATACGTGCCACTTAATTGATGTTGGCAACACACTCAGCAACACTGACAACAACCGACGCTAATATTATTACAAACAACAGCGCAGAAAGCGGAGAGTAGTGAGTAGTATGTGCTGTTGTATTGAAGTAATCTAAAAATGTCTGTTACAAATTGCGACACTCAACAAATTACTGGGAAAATCACTTACTTACCAATAAGATTTATAACAGCTTACATGGCAATTGGATCGCGGACAAGTGGGTGGGTGTTCTGCGAGCCAACAGCGCATTGTACAATAAGAGCAATGAAAGCAGTGAGAAATTGCAGTTACTGAATGAGAAATATGCAAATGAGGTGTCATTTACAGGCGTGGCGGCAAAATTGTTGGCATTGTGAAAAACTGAAGAGGCGATGAATGCAAAAAAAAAATGTGGAATAAGTAAACAAATTTAATTCAATTAAATATTCTAAAAATAATCATTCGATGTAACGGAAAAATTAAGACTCCATATAGTGGCAGTAAGAAAGTTTGAGTATGTTGAGTTAATTTTGAAATTTCATAAAAATATATGCATATTATATTTGGCGTTATAGAACCAGTTTATGGCTTTGCGACTTGATGTTTTACCAACAAATGGAGGGACTTACAGTTTATTCTAAGCCGCCTCCGAACGGACGATGGATTTTTACGAGGAGCTTTTATTTCATGTCAGAAATACACTCGTCTCCCTGCCGAGAAGCCACCGCATTTATGAAAAATTAATTTTCTATATTTTCTCTGAAATTGCGGCCGCCGTTTTTTATTTCACTTAAATTATATTAATTAATTTAATTTTTTTGTTTCTATTTGTATAATCAAATTTAATATATGGGTATTTTTAATGCGGCCTGTAATTGTTTTTGGTTATAAGTAATGAGCTGTATTCAAAGGCCTATTTTTGCTAGAAACATTTTTTTTTCATTGAATATTTTGTTATACAACAAAGAAAAAATGGTGGAAGTGACAGCTGTTTCGGAGATCACCACATCTCCTCATCAGACTTCTTTTGACAGGAATCGAACCGACGGATTATGTCATCACAGGCGAGTGCTCTACCAACTGAGCCAACTCCTGCCATGTAATCTGTTGTTGCATTATTAAATTTTTTACTAACCAACAACTATTAAGTGCGCTAATATTTAAATTTAATATATTAGATATATTTCATAATATAATATAAATTCATTTAACTTAATATTAATATTTGTTTATTTTTATTTTACTTCATTTTAATACATTTATATAATTATTTTTTCTTTAAATATTTTTCATTTTGTGTTATTCCTTTTAATTTTAATTTTATTTGATTTTTTTTATTGTATTTAATCTTATTTTATGTTAATAAATTTTAATTATTTTTATTAATTTATCTTATTCTATCTTTTGATGTTTTACTTGATTTTATTTTATTTTATTTATTATTATTATTTTATTATATTTTATTTTATTTTATTTTAAATTATTTTAAATTAATTTATATTATTTTGTTATTTTATTTTATATTATTTAATTTAATTAATTTTATTATATTTTATTTTATTATATATTATTTTATTTTATTTCATTTTTTTTGTAGACTTTTATATTATTTGTTTATTTTTTTTTTAAATATTGTTATTTTATGTTTATTTATTTTATTTTTTTTTATTTTATTTTGTTTTTTTATTTTATTTTATTTTAAATTTTTTAATTTGTTTTGTATACTTTTATTTTATACTTTTATTTTATTTTTTTAAATTTTTTTTAAATATTTTTATTTTATTTTGTTTTAATTTATTTTATATTAGTTTATTTTATATTATTTTATTTTATTTTATTTTATTTTTTTTGGTATTCTTTTATTTTATAATTTTATTTAATGTATTTAATATTTTTTAAGTTTATTTTATTTAATTTTATTTTACTTCATTTTATTTCATTTTAGTTTATATATTTTGTTGAATTTTTTTTTAATTTTACTTAAATTTATTTTTATTTACATTATTAAATTTATTCAATTTTTTTTGTTAACAAATTTAGTTAAATTTTGTATTAAATTATTAAAATTTTTTTACATATATTTTATTATATTTTTATTTATTTTATATAATTTTTTTAATTTTTTTGTTAGTTTTATTTTAATTTCATTTATTTCGTTTTGCTTTATTTTATTTTATATGTAAATAATAAACGAAGAAAGTAGTTTTTGAGGCATACATTTAGGCTGCGAAGCCGATTGGATCTGCTGGTAGAAGCTGTAATATAAATATATTGCAAGGTCGTTTATCACTACAAACACATAAAACTCTTACTTTTGCTCATATAAAAGTACCATGAGCATGTATGAATTCATTTTTGCTCATTCTGTTTTTCCTCATTTTTCCATGGATAGGTATCAGCTTTACACCTGCAACAATATTGATTGTAATTTATTCCCTGTTGACATGTTGCACATGTCCTTTAAGCCCCACCCAACTCTTTAGTTATGCTATTCTTCTCACTCACCTTTAGTTTTTTTTTTGTTTTTTTGTGTTTTAACTGACTCGTTTGGCGCTTCAGTAATTCCCTCTTTCATACATTTATACGCTTATTCATTTGTAAAACCGGGTTTCGCTTTCTGCTTGTCTGTCTCTTTGTATGTTCAATTGTTTGTTCGCCCAATCGCTGGTTTGTATGGGTAAACGCTGATAAATCCGTTGAGTATGTTGCAAGACAATGTAGTTCCTTTCGCCAGTTAGCGTAAAGGACGAAAAAAAATCAACTTGGCGAAGCTGCAAAGAGCGAACAAGTGTTCGGTTTCCGGTATAACATGTGCATGTGTGCACAAGAGAACACACACACTGGTATATATATGTGTAAATTAATGTACTTTCCGTGGCAGTCTACATTGTGTTCTGGTCTAGGAAATGTAGAGGTGGTCAAGTACACTCTTTTACTTGTTAACATACTCACAGAGGTACTCATTTACAAGTTGTTTGTTAAGCAAACTCACTTGTTGAATGCGCAAACGAGTCGTTGGCACGTGAAAGCGTGATTCAAGTAAAAAAGGGGAAAGGACATAAGCCGGGTCCAGCAAGATTGTGGGTTTTTTTTTCATCAGAAGTTTCTATAATATTGATATATACACTCGGATGTAGTGAGGGCTATATAAACTGATGAAATGGACAATTTTTATGGTAAATTAATAAATTATTAAAGTTATGGACTGTTTGGACAAAGTCAGGTATTGATTGAAGATGATTACTGCTTCATGTGGTTCGTTGTATTTCTTAGAGACAAGCTTCACTCCTAAATGCTTTTTTAAATGACGGTTATTGTTCAGGGACAATCAGGTGATTTCAACTCATTTCAATGCAAATTATACTATTTGGAAATATTCGTTTTGACATATTAGCTAGATTTTTGATTTATTTTGATAAATATATCTTAACTTTTTTATTTATATAAATAACTAGCTGACCCCAGTGTGCTTTGCTACACATATAAGAAAAATCAAGAAAATCTAACTGATATTTGGATTTTAATTTTTTTTTGGAAAACGAAACAAAAAATTTATTTAAACTTCTTTCCAAACTTTTTTCTATTTTAATTTTATTTTAATTTTTCTTTTAATTTTAATTTTAATTTTAATTTTAATTTTAATTTTAATTTTAATTTTAATTTTAATTTTTATTTTAATTTTAATTTTAATTTTAATTTTTATTTTTATTTTTTATTTTATTTTTTTTTTCATTTTCATATTTCACTCTGTCTCTCTCTCTTTTAACACCACATACAACGTAATATAAGCGTATTTTGGAAATTTACATGTATTTGTTGTTGTTGCATGTATTTTGTATGGATAGCGACCAATGTTCACTAAAATGGTCATACCTCTGGAACGGCTACGCCAATCTCATGAAGACTTACACATTAACCTTCTCCTAATATCTCTTTATAACTCCTAAAAATTTGGTGCAATTTGATCTGGTGGTGCTCAAGTTATAGGCGTTCAACAAAATTTGCATTGATTTTTATACTTATAAAGGGTGTTTTTTATAGAGGTATAGAACTTTAAGTTGGCATTACTTTTCAAGATGGCGATCGATTTAACAGCTGTCAAGTGATTTATTCTCAGTTTGGTATGGCAATTCATCATGAATAGACTCACGCCTGAACAACGCTTGCAAATAGTGCAATTTTATTTCGAAAATAATGGTTCTGTGTGGAAAACGTATCGCGCACTACGTCCATTTTAGCGATGTTTAGCGATGAAGCGCACTTCTGGTTGAATGGCTACGTCAACAAACAAAACTGCCGCATTTGGAGTGAAGGTAATCCTCAAGTGTATGTTGAAACACCGTTACATCCAGAAAAACTGACTGTTTGGTGCGCTTTATGGGCTGGTGGAATCATTGGTCCGTACTTTTTCAAAAACGATGGTGGCCAGAACGTTACAGTCAATGGTGATCGGTATAGAGCCATGATTACTAACTTTTTCATTCCTGAATTGAATAACCATGATGTCCAGGAGATGTGGTTTCAACAAGACGGCGCAACATGTCACACAGCTCGTGCCACAATAGATTTATTGAAAGACACGTTTGGTGACCGCCTAATTTCACGTTTTGGACTTGTGAATTGGCCTCCAAGATCTTGTGATTTAACACCGCTAGACTACTTTCTGTGGGGCTATGTAAAGTCATTGGTCTATGCGGATAAGCCACAAACGCTTGACCATTTGGAAGACAACATTCGCCGTGCTATTGCCGATATACGGCCACAAAGGTTGGAAAAAGTCACCGAAAATTGGATGTCCAGATTGGACTACATCCGCGCCAGCCGTGGCGGTCATATGCCAGAAATCATATTTAAAATGTAATGCCACAAGATTATCTTTCGGATAAATAAAATTCATGTCAATCGAATAATCCATCGTTGTTTTATTGCAACTTATAGTTCTATACCTCTATAAAAAACACCCTTTATAATTAAATTCATAACTTAACTAAAATTTTACTTTGATGGTAACAAACTTAATGGGATTAGAGTGGCTTACAGCGAAAAATGTTTATAAGAGTTGCCACTTTTTTAAATTTTCAAACACAATGAAATTGTTTAAATAATTAATTATACAACATGAGTATCAATCTCTAGATATTTATTTAAGAAATGCTCGTTGCGCAAATGTTTTTGAAAAGGGTTCCCATTCGTTTGAAGATTTATAACATAAATTAAATATGAATATCAAAATATGGAGGTTTAAAATGAATGTTTTTGGGGAGTGTTCGAAAATTTTAATACAGCTGGCCCAAAAGGTGTCTCAGTTCAATTATTTTTGGTATATATTTCAAAAATTGAATTTGCGAGCAGGTGACCGGACTACAAATTCGGATTCGAATTCGATGATGTACTATTGCGTAGAAGTGTTTAATCAATCGAGAAAATATTGATTTTGCTAATAAGAGATTTTAGACAAATATTCCCTGAAACATAATTAAAATTTATGAATTAAAGGAAGATGATCAAATAAAAAATTAAAATATAAAAAAAAAAATTCTAGGAATTTTCAATTCTTTTCAATATTTTATTTAACGCACCATCATACCGTTAGTTTACATTAAGAAAGATACAAGCAAAAGTGCTGCTATCGGTCATGTTGCCGTCTTTATACCATTCATGAACCTGTCAAATTTACTGCAAAATAAGAAATTCGATTTCGATTATGATCTATGTAAATTTACATGTGTAGAATACCAAACTTCACGCCCTTAAATGCTTTTTAGATGGATTTTTTACCCCAAACCACATACATGAACGGTTGTTTTAGAGCTTTATGATATAGTCTTCCGATTCAATGTTTAGTTTATTAAGTAGAATATAGATTTTCATGTTCTTAGATACTTTTTGAAGTATATATATATATCTATATTTACGTTAGGAATCTTAGCCTTGAAATCCAAAGCAGAATCACTCTAGCCAACAGGTGCTACTTTGGACTGAGTAGGCAATTGAATAGTAAAGTCCTCTTTCGACAAACCAAAACCAAACTTTACAAGTCGCTCATCATTTCCGTCCTGAATTATGTTGCAGAAACCTGAAAGAGGTCGACAGCCAATTAGTCGGTTTTAGGAGTTTTTGAGAGAAAAGTTTTTTGGAAGATTTATGGTCCTTTGTGCGTTGGCAACGGCGAATACCGCAGACGATGGAACGATGAGCTATACGAGCTACACGTCGACATAGACATAGTTTAGCGTATCAAAAGACAGCGGCTACGCTGGCTAGGTCATGTCGTCCGAATGGATGAAAGCGCTTCAGCTTTGAAAGTATTCGATGAAGTACCCGTTGGCGGAAGCAGAGGAAGAGGAAGACTTCTTGGTATTTCTAACTGGCGCCAAACAGCAAAAAGAATAAACGAGTGGCGCGTTATTGTTGAAGAAGAAGAAGAAGATATGACATTAAAAATGACTTCCGCATACCAAGTTTCTTAAGAATATCTCAAACACTGAAACCAGTTTACATTCAAATTTTGAGAGATCTATCTCGCCTTCTGACCAATGTTAATATACCATTTCCTGTAACTGAAAGGTATAAAAAACAATTTTTCAATTTGCTGCTTGCAAATGGTTTTTGGTTCTCGTATAATGAAGTTCACAATCCTTGCTAGCGCCTACCATTTTGCCGTTTGAGAAGCATAACCAATTTTCACAAGGCATCAGCTCCCATCTCATGGCAGTGGACTTTCAGTGGGTGGAAAAAAATTCATGCATTTGAAAATTCTACATAATTTCTAGAAAATACATCTTTTCCATCCATGTAGACGCACTGAGAATTCAAAATTAAAAAAAATAATAATTTTGAATTTGAGATCAATTTGTTTTGTACCAAGTAAAGTGCGGAAACGTAAAATTTAATTTTTCCTATATTTTACCTCTAGAGAACAACTGCCTTCTTAGTACTCATTCACACGAGCTCATACCGGCGCGACAAAAAGGCAAAGTAAACCAGTAAACCAGTAAACCAAAAAGATTATAAAAACTATTATCGTATTTTGCCAGAGCCTCTTATGGCGCCATCAAAATTTTTTACAACATGCTTTACAATGACAATTGCTGCCGCTTAACAATATTAAAATGGATAATAAACTTATTATATGTGGTCTCAAAGTTTTATGAACTACATTTATTGCACTCGTGATTCTAATACGTAATTTGAATTAATATCGAAAATAGAAAACCAAGGAAAGGACACAAGTGTGTAATTTCTCACTGTGAAAAAAGAAAGTAAAAAAGAGCGAAAGTTTTCAAATAAACTCTAAAAATGAAAAATCGCGTGTCAACAAGGCGTATGAGTTATATTAAAAAAAAACGTTTCATGTAAATATGCATATCTTTCATATACAGTGGCGGACACAAGTCTACAAACACCGCCTGTATTCGTTGTGTAGAAAGTAATATCACTTTGCTGAAAAATGTAGGTATACAGTTTTATTTTAAATCCTTTTCTAATCACATGTATTGAAATAAATCCATGCTCTAACATAAAATAAAAAATTATGGTGAAAAAATGCAAAAATGTCCTTGACAAAAGTCTACATACACCACGGGTTTAATAGCAGTGATGTCGATATGTTGTGTTGTTATGGCGGTTAGGTGCCCTTTTTCACTATTTTTTTTTAATATTTTTCTAATTTGCTAATATTGAATTTAGTTGTGGCTTAAACGCATTAGCATCAACAATGGCTCCGCGCAAAGAAATGTCCAGTGACGTACGAGTCTTGGTTATTCAGCACAGAAACGAGAAAAAATCGTATGGTGAAATTAAAAAATTTTTAAACCTGAGTCCACCAAAGGAACAGACCATTGTCAAAAACTTTGAAAAAAAAAATGGATCCACCGAAAAAAGCCACGTGTTGGCCGCCCGAAGAAGCAAACTTGAAGAGATATCAGCTTTATTCTGAATGAAGTGAATGATGATTGTAAAGTTACTGCTCCAAAATTAGTCGAAAACATCGCAAACTCATCAAGAAAGTGTGTCGATTTAAGAACAATTCGAAGAGCTCTGAACGATAACGGATTCCACAGTAGAATGCCACGTAAAAAGTTTCTTATTTCTGAAAAAAATTTTAAATTTCGCTTGGAATTCGCTAAATCACATATAGACAAGGGAATGTATTTTTGGAAAAAATTCTTGTTTACAGACGAAACGAAGTTCAATATATTCGGCAGTGATGGAAGAGCAAAAATTTGGAGAAAAGAAAACACTGCACTTGACGCCAAAAATATAGTACCAACAGTGAAGCATGATGGCGGCAACGTAATGGTTTGGGGAGCGGTTGCGGCATCTGGAGTTGGAAAGCTTGATTTTATTGAGGATAATATGGATCGGCTTATATGGAGCTTGGCGCAGGCTGGATCTTTGGACAGGATAACGATCCAAAGCACAAGGCCCATATTGTAGTGCATTGGATGCTTTATCATGCTCCAAGGCAACTACATACCCCACCTCAAAGCCCAGATTTGAATGTTATTGAATATGTTAGGGAAATTTTTTTAGCGAAAAATTAGAAAAATCAGATTTACATCTCAACATTACTCACGGAACGTCAGCTTGGGGCTGTATTACTCCGTCAGAATTGATAAATTTAGTAGCTTCGTTGCCACGACGGCTACAAGCTGTTATTGATGCGAACGGTGGACCAAATAAATACTAAAAAATGATGTTACCTGATGCACTGTGCAACAAGATTCTACGTAATTGATGAAACCAAATGGAGATGAAACTTTATCCCTCCCATATCAAAACCTCATACTGGGTTTTTGACCTATAGGTTTCTGGCTTCATTTTTATTTTTATTTAAAGTTGGCTGTGTATGAGAAAAGTTGATTAAAACTTGATCAAATGAAGCAATTTTAGATGGGCTTTTATCGCTTTTTTTGGATCGAGGAACTCATTTTTGACATTAACTTTTACCTAAATCTTACGATAGGTGGCGCTGTCATACAATTTGTCTTATTTTTCATGAAAAATAATATTTTTAGTTTTATTGTAGAAATGATCGTATATGATACATATAGAAAGGAACATTACACTATATTTGGCACACAAAAAAGATGATAAATAGTATACATATACACATATGTAGGCGTGAAAAGTTTGAAATAAAAAATTAAGTATACGTACAAAGTAATATTTCTGTTAAGGATTAAATTATTTTCTGACAGTTTGAAAAAATATGCCATAAAAAGCTTACAAAAATAAAGGTGCTTAAAAACTAAAACTTGAATCTTTTTGAAGGCGGTAAGTTTACTTACTCCTCTTCCTCGTCGGTATTGTCTTCTTCATTTCTCGTTAGCCACCAGCATAGATCTGCTAACATTGGTAGTAGTTTTTCCCCCCTATACCGTGTCTCCATTGTTAAAGCGACCTGGTGAAAACGTTCGCTTTGTTCATCCGATTCCGTTGCGATTTGGTGTTCAAACCAATCTATATGGTGATGGAGAAAATGTACCTTCAAACTCATATGTACACCGAGTTTTTCAAACATATTCATGAGATGATCTACTTTTTTTCTGACGTTCGTAGCATGATGTTTACCGATAACGTTAGCTATTACGTCTTTTATGGCATTCCAGGCAATTAGCTCATTTTCATTTAAAGAGTTATCAAACTTACTATTTTTTATCAATTTTCTTATGTCTGGACCATTAAACATACCTGTAAAACGTATAGCAATTACATAGATCTTAGAAAATCTTATTTTATATGTAAATATAAAATACCTTCTTTTAGTTTGCTTGCACTAAGTCGCGAAAATATTGACCTTAGTGTAATAAAAGCTGGTCCATCTGCAGGAAGTGCTTTTACACAATTTTTAAAAATACCCAATTTGATATGAAGTGGAGGTAGCAACACTTTTTTAATTGGAACAAGGGACGTGTGTATTACATTATCTGATCCAACAACTAAATCTTCTCTGTTCTCCCAGTAATGTTTTTGGTATCGGTTCCCTTTATAACGTGTATTCCACAAACATATAAAACACATATTCTTCGTATATCCACCTTGTAATCCACAAAGCAGAGCTACCATTTTCAAATCGCAACATATACGCCATTTATGGCTTTCATAGTTTATTGCTTCTAGTAGATGCCTCACAGATTCGTACGTTTCTTTAGTGTTCAAATTGTATGCTATCGGAACGCTAGGTTTATTGTTGTTGTAGTACAGCAAAACTGCTTTCATACTAGTTTTGGATGAATCAATAAATAACCTGCATTCGTGGGGAATATAAGTCATACCCATTTCTGCAACAAGTTTTTCAATATCGTTATAGTAAACGAAGGTGTTTTCTTCATTGGCAGAGAAAAATGGCTGAAATTTTGCTTGGCGATGACGGTAACCAGTAACTTTAACATCAGGTGTCAGTAAATTATTTTGTTTTAACTTATGTGCTATATACTCTGCATCACGTTTTGATAAATTGACATGTTTTACCACGTCATCCATCCAATTTTGAGATATTGGTATCATATTTTTGGAAGCTTTAGATATTTCATAATCAGGATCCTGCAACTGGTTTTGCAAGTTCGCAGTCCATATAGAAATCGTAGTAGGGCTTGGTGGCCGTGGTACAGGAATAGCATCTGAATGCAATAATGGCAGGCTTACATAATCTGTTCCAATATATTTCATTGATCTTCGCGATCTTTTAGTTTTTCCATTTACATCATTCAAACACACATAACAACTCGCTGCACTATGCCCACCTGAATGCACAACCATTCTGAATGAATACATAGATTCAACACGTTAAATGAAATAAACTTACCTGGAGCAGTCCAAATCAACAAACTTCAGCGATTTTTTTATTCATTTAACCCAGAGACGTAAGTCGTCTTAGCAGGTTCTACATATATCTTTGGGAGCCCAATTTACGTCTTGAACAACCGGCATCCCAAAATAATGTTCATACCACTCTTTCGCACTAACACTTATACCAATCAGATTGGTTGCTATGCTGAATTTACCGCAAACATAGCAATAAAGCGCTAACTTTCGCAAACATTTATTCATTTTAAATTTATTTTATAAGACGCTTTACGCTACCAAAATCTTCAGAATTTATTTTGCTGTGGTATTGCAAGAGAGCTGACACGAAACTCACAGAAATTGTGATTGGTAAAAAAACTACATATATTAATACTATTTTTGCATGAAAAACTATCAAAAAATAAGACAAATTGTATGACAGCGCCACCTATCGTAAGATTAAGGTAAAAGTTAATGTCAAAAATGAGTTCCTCGATCCAAAAAAAAAGCGATATACAAAAAAACCATCTAAAATTGCTTCATTTGATCAAGTTTTAATCAACTTTTCTCATACACAGGGTTGCCAACTTTAAATAAAAATAAAAATGAAACCAGACCTATAGGCCAAAAACCCAGTATGAGGTTTTGATATGGGAGGGATAAAGTTTCATCTCCATTTGGTTTCATCAATTACGGAGAGATGAGCCCTCATTTTGTGTCACAGTGATATTAAACAAAGTTTTTGCGCTAAGATAAGTTACGTATGTGTTTATGTAGACTTTTGTTATTGCTGGATTTACGCTTTTTTTTTGTCATAGCTTTACTCTTTTATGTTAAACAATTATTGTTGTTGGTTTTTTATGATAAGGGAAAATAATTGAAATAAACTGTATCGTTAAATTTTCCAATTAACCTTTTGGACTTTCAATTCAACGAAAACGGGGGGTATTTGTAGACTTTTGTCCGCTACTGTATATTTGCCTATATAAAATATATATATAGTAATCGTTTTACATATATTCTCTCAGGGTAGAATACTAAATCTTCAACGCCTGTCGAAATTAATTCCAGTCACATCACGATTACTTGAATACATATTTGTCGTGCGTCGTGTGCCGTGTAAACTCTCCTCTAGGCATCACACAGGCTTAGAGGAGTGTAAACAATGAAATAGCTGGTGGCTGGTAGATACACTCACATGCACACATACACTCACGTATGTATGTTATAAAGTGTATCTAACATTAAATATGTTGGAGAGCAAAAAAATGTCATCAGCCTTCATTCATTCATTCATTCATTTAGACATTCCCTCAAGGCTTATGAGCTGCGAAGCATAACTAAATGCCACATTGACACGCTTCTACGCGTAAGCAAACAGCATCAGCTAGCTGCAAGAGAATTCGTGGCAGCAGTATATATTAAGGCTGAAGCCAATGTGGTGCTGCCATTGTGATGACAATAAGATAAACAACTATGCCTAGACGCGATAGTAATATTGAATGGGGAATGTATACGCGACATGGAAAAAAATTTTTTAAGGCTGTCAGTATGAGCTACTACCCACTATTCATCTATTCAAAACTTTTCTATTATTTTTAGTTTAATGACATGTGTATAAATGGCATAACCTCGTACGGTTCAGCGCACGCCGCATAGTGGGCCGTTTAAACAAGTTGGCGGTTACAACATATTAAATATTTTAAGTGCGAATATATTCGGTTTAATAAGAAAGGTCAGAGACGAAATTCATTGGTCCACATTTAACTATAAACAAGATAATAAAGTTCAAAGTCATGAAAATATGACGGTTGTGTTGAAATTAAACTTTAGTGCATTTTTATGTGAGTTTTGAGCATATACACGACCGAGTTTTCAGATTTTAATTCAAATTTTCGCTCATAAATCCGTCAAAAAAAAAAATATGCCTAAGGCCGCGAAATTTGTTATACTATGCACACATAATGAATTGAAAATTGATTCTGAAAATCATCGAAATAGGGTACTTAACATACACCGATTTGCTCAGAAGTGGGGCTTAGGTCAAAACTCTGTCAAAAAAGCGTCTAGAAGCATGAAACTCGGTATCCTACACAAATAATATGAATTGCATGTTGATACTGAAAACCATCGAAATCAGAATACTACGTCATATAGCCCCTATACAAATCCGATTTGTTCGGATATAAGGTTTTAGGTTAAAATTCCGTCAAAAGAACACTTAGAAGCAAGAAATTTGGTATTATGCACACATACTATGAACTCCATATTGGTAATGAAAATTATCGAAATCGGAATATTATATCAAATAGTCCCACAAAGCTCATACGGCTATGTAAACTGACCCTGGATAATACCAGAAGCGCAGTCAAAATTGTGAAGGGCCTCTCCAAGCCGTTCGATACCATGTTATCATGTGATTTCTTCACTTTGATGCTGGAATTAATATTCTACAAGAGTGTACAATTGATATAATTGGTCATAACAACCGCACCGTAAGTTCTGCGTTCTCCAGTTTAGACAAAGAAGCAAAGCGTATGAATCTGGCAGTGAAAGATGTCAAGACACGTCACTGTTGACTATCATAACTTCGAAGTCGTAAATAATTTCTTCTATTTAGGAACTAGCATTAACAACATCAACAAGCCAAAGCAGAATCATTCTTGCCAACAGGTGCTACTTTGGACTGAGTAGGCAATTGAAAAGTAAAGTCCTCTCTCGACGAACCAAAACCAAACTCTACAAGTCGCTCATCATTCCCCTCCTGACATATGGTACAGAAACTTGGATGATATCAACAGCCGATGAGTCGGCTTTAGAAGTTTTCGAGAGAAAAAATTTGCGGAAGAATTATGGTCCTTTGCGCGTTGGCAGCAGCGAATACCGTAGATGATGAAATGATGAGCTGTATGAGCTAAATGATGTGCATTGGTATAGTTCAGCGAATCAAGAGACAGCGGTTACGCTGGCTAGGTTATGTCTTCCGAATGGATGAAAGCGCTCCAGCTTTGAAAGTATTCGATAGCGTAAATGCTTGCGGAAGAAGAGGAATATGAAGACCTCCACTCCGTTTGAAGGATCAGGTGGAGAGCGACCTGGTATGACGTGGTATTTCTAACTGGCGTTAAACAGCAAACTAAATTATTACAGTCCCAATTGCGTTCACTATAAAATCTATCACCATAAAATCACTATAAAATCATTCAATAACTAAAGAAGAGGAAGAGCTCATTTTGTGGAAGATTTTAAAGTTATCCAACGCGTTTAAACGGAAATGGTAGTCAAGATCGCGCAAAAGATCTTTGTTTCTAACACAACATGAGACTGGTCTTGATGAAATTGCTTTTGCAACTTCTTTGTCTGTCTTTGTGTGAACAAAACATCTTTTGCTCGACACTCGAGATTATCATGTTAATATATCACACTGCAACATTTTTTAGGTCATCGTTTCGGTCATAGATTTTGACGATTGTTGCTGAAAGTACTTACTAAAACTAAAGTTTCTACGTCATTACTTTTGTCAGTTTAGCTACCGTTTGGATTTTATAACTTCACTTATACAATATTTGGCTCAAAGTCGATCTTGAGCACTTTTTCGATACTTTCACACTGGTTAACCGTAAGAAATGTTTTTTTTTTTTTTGGTGTATTCAGCAAAGTTGTAGCTAACGAAGAAAGCAATAAATTGCAAAACCAACTTACCCGGAAAAAGTGAGACACTATATTAAAAATTGCAAAAATGCCAATTTATTTAAAATTTTTCAACATTTTTCTTTAATAACTCAGCATCCACAGTAAGTTTCTTTTATTATTATTTTTACTTTACTTCTAATCAAAATACTGTTTTAAAATTAATTGTTTTTACAGAAAAAATATAAAAATATGTTAATTTTTGACATATTTTGAAGTTGAGAACTTCGATGTTCGAAAAATTTCAATGTCTTCGCGAGTGGTTGTAAATAATCATCATCTGAATTAGATAAATAATTCAATAGAATTTCTTCTTCAGTGTATCCTTCATATCTAGTTGTATATTCTGGTTCTTCATCTTGGTAACCGCAGTGCATCCAGTTGCTCCCCTTGAAATGTGTTTCCATTGGCTTGGTGATCTGATGAAATCGTCTACCTTTTCATCCGATTTTTGAGGAAACTGGTGCGGAAAGTCATCAAGATGACAATGAAGAAAACTTAATTTCAATGTCATTGATGCAGTGAGTTTTTCGAAAACATAAAATACAGTATCAGCTCTTCTCTTTATCTCATCTGGCGGTACTCAATTTTTCCCTAAAACGCCCTCAATCACTGCCTTTAAGCGGTTCAGGCGCCCAGATGATTATTTGTTAGTATGCTTGTGAAGGCTTCTTTTTTTTTTTTAATTTTTCTCCAAAAAATGGTTAACATTACGAATAGTGCGAAGAGATGTAATGTAGATGTGAATATATTTATAAACACGTATCATTTATAAGCATTATTTTTAATTTTGTTTTCACTGAGTTTCGAAAAGATGTTCTTCAAACAATCCATGACGGCCGGAACATCACGAACTATAGCTTCGACGAATTTACCGGGGATTCACAATTTTATATGGAGTGGTGGCAGTAAACCAGTGATATCCATTATTATCATTTGTTGTGTAATCCTAACTTTTGTTGGTTTGAAGGAGCTCTCAAAATTCCCAATTTGGTTACCTTTGTAACGTGGATCACAAAGGAAACAAAAATATTTCTGTAAACTGCCCTTTATTACCTTGCATTCAGTTTGTAATTTTTCGACCACAACAGATTGTCCACTTATGTTTTTCATATTTGATTTTCTGAATTAGTTGGTTTTTGTTTGTAATTGTAATGGGACACGGCACGGCCTTCAGACTTTAAACTGAATCATCTCGTAGGTCATATACGTTCTAATCAATTCCCAATTCCCAATTCACAAATCCCGGAATATCATGGGCAGTAAGTGAACGTTGTTGCAGCGCCAATGTCTATGACTCTTTTTGCGCTTCAAAAATGTGATTGATAAAAATAACTTTGCCACAATGTGATCCATTTCATTTTGTATGAGCGGTTGTGATGCGTCATTTGGAAGATCGGGTGTCCAATCTATAGCTTACACACCAGTCGGATTAGTAAAAACGGTTGTTGCTGCCTGTGAATCTTTATCTGTACTCGGTGGTTTAGGTGGTTCGGTATCTTGCCTCATGGTACTGAAAGTATGGCTGTAAAGGCGTGAATATATACTTGTGCTCTCGACCTTTTTATTATATCAAGTTTTGCACACCGTGTTCGGATTGAAATCAGCATCACTTAAATCAAGTTCATCGAAATAATGATGATATGCTGCTTTGAGCTTATTCGTTCAAGCTTGTCTGTTTTAACAAAAATTGTTATTTTTGGGCACTTCAGATTGACATTTTCAACAGTTTTTTTTTTTTAAATTGTTATTCACTCTAAATTGTTAAAAAAAAAGGGCATTTTTTGATTTGAGGAACTAGATGCAAGTTGTTTTTGCATTTTTATTATTTTTTGCGGTTAACCGAGATATAGCTGCGTGAAAATATCGAAAAAATGCTCAAAATCGACTTTGAACCAACAAATGTATGGGGTTAGAAACTCAAGTTTCGGAAAGTACAACATTGAACTGCTAACGTGTTTAAATGATCCACTGCGAGTAGGTTCATTTTAAACGTAAGTTGGAAGGTTAAATTCTATACTTTTTTTTTTGAGCTACGCGCTGCCGCGTGGCAGAGTGCATTCACAAACAAATTCTCTCATACAAACATAAACAATACTATCATTTTGCAATATTGTGGCATTTTTTCCCCTCTGTCTATCCATTATTCTCTCAAATACCGATACACACCAACACAAACATCCTCGCAAACTAGTATTAGGTGTCAGTGTCATTTATTATGCGCAATGCCTTCGGGGAGGAGGCGTAGCTACGATGACGGCATTGACATTGACAGCAACAGCACGCCTGCAATGCATTTATTTAACGGTATGTGTGGTGTAGGCATCTGCAGAAGTGTGAGACAGGGTGTGTGAGCATGTGAGTTTGCAGTTGGGATGTGAGTTTGATGTCAGTTTGCCCAACACGTTTTGTAAATAGTAACAAACGCATAAATAATTGCCAAACTCGCCATCAACATCAGCAACAGTACAGTTGCAGTGACATTCTATTGAGTATGCGCACTAGCAGTTGCCAGTGCCAGTTTATCGTTTTGAGTAGCTGTCGAGCTTTATTGTTTATTCGTGAATTTGTTTGAATGTGTGTGCGTTTGTATATTTGGTCATACTTTTTCTTTCCCCTTGGGGCTTCATTTGATGCACGAAATGTTGTCATTTGAAGCTAATCTCATTGAATTTCCGGCACATCGATCGTTGTGCACATAACAGCCTGCACTTTTCTTCTGTCGACTCGTGGACTTATCAATTTTCCTTAACATATAAATTACATGTTTGCTTGCATCGGATATACTATCCCATCATTTGTCAGCCTTTCTTCTGCCTCTGCCGCTTTTACTATGTCTCTCGATTTGCTACCTCCGAACACCACTTATGCTTTTACTTGCTTCGTTCTTGCTCCTTGCCATACCACTACTCATAAAAATCTTTGCTATCTCCGGTGTCTAACGTTACCATTACGTCCATACCATTCCCAGACACGCTAGCGAGAATCCGGCTCTGCAATAATAATAATATTCACAAAGTAGTGATTTCGACTGCACCCATCGATAACGATCAAGGCCGAAAGACCCGTCTCCTCCACTCCTGTATTGGGATCTACGTATCCGCGTCATTGCACCGGCAGGTGCGCTATGATCTGTCCTTCTGGTCGACATTTTCTCGGTGCGAGTTGCGGCAAATTTTTCACAACTTTTGTTCGACAGTGTGATCGACGTGCCGCTTAAGGAATTTTAACGTCACGAAAAAATCTTTAAATATCAGGGAATCCCGTTTTAAAATAATCTCATTCTTGCCACTACCGTTTGTAGTTCCGAAACCACACGAGGTACGTCACTAAACACCTCTGGTAGCTTCAGTTGATTTCTGTTTGTTCCTGTTGCCAGTGAGTACATTTTATGGATTTTTGTCTGGCGTTTAGGCTTATCAATTGCCCAATTGGAGAGAAAGCGGACTGACTACTTCGCAATATTGTGGTCGACCACAACAAGTGCGGGATGAGATAGATACCGAGAGCTGAAGAAGAAAGCGAGACGCATTTGGAGATAAAAAAGAAAGAGGCCGAAATGAGTGAGTATGAAGAGCTTGCAAAGCTGGCCAACAAAGGGAATACTCGAATATTCTATGAAAAGATGCGGCGACTTACAGAAGGCTTCAAGACCGGAGCATACTCAAGTAGGAACCGAGAGGGTAATCTGGTGACAGACGTCCAGAGCACATTCTTAGTGTATGGAAGGAACACTTCTCCAACCTGCTGAATGGCTGTGAATGTGAAACACCCGAAAATGACGAACTTGAAACTCCAATCGATGACGATGGTATAGACGTTCCATCACCCGACGGCCTACCAGCTGAGTTATTCAAATACGTAGAGGGTGGAACGATGAGCTGTACGAGCTATACGACGACATTGACATAGTTCAGCGAATCAAGAGACTTCGACTACCCTGGCTAGGTCATGTTGTTCGAATGGATGAAAGCGCTCCAGTACTCGATGGAATTCCCGCTGGTGGAAGTGGAGGAAGAGGACGACATCCACTCCGTTAGAAGGAGCAGGTGGAGAGCGACCTGGTATTACCAACTATTGTTGATGCGGCTATTATCGCGTAAGCGTGGCCTATGTCAAAGAAGAATAATAGTCTTTACAATCATCGTATCTTTTACTATTTTTGCAATGTAAAGCTCTGAAGTATTCCATCTACGGAGAACACTACATTTATATTATATTTGATTAGAACCAATATGATATTCTATCGCAAAAGTTATGTACTGGTGATCAATCGCAGTTTCTCTAGAACATCCCAGCCCTTTACTTTGCTTGCCAAACGCTCAGATGGCAAAGTTTTGTTAGGTGAAGTTTCTTCGCGTCCTGGTCGCAGCCTGAAAGTCAACTGAAGTGTTGCGAAGAATAAAAAAATAGTATATTTATATGTTTACTGAAATGTTCACCCACAGCTAAGCACGCTGTAAATTGCAATTCATGTCACCACAAAACTGACATGTTGCAAGCGACAACGCATTAAAAATGCAAAGAACCCGAAGCGTGCAACGACATAGAGTAAAAGTATGTATGTCTATGTGTAGGTAGGCAGGTGAGTGTATACAAACGAAAGCACATAATTGCATTGGCATCATAGAGACACTGAAGATAGATAGAAATATAAATGTATGTGTATATATGTATGTATACGAAAAGCAATCAAAAGGTGTTCATACGAGCGTGTGCCCAACGGCATTCTTAGGCTTTGCAGTCAGTGAGTGAGTGAGTTAACTTGCATAACGTACAGAGAAAAAAACTAGAAGTAATAACTACTCTCTTTACTCATCTCTCTCCCTCTCTCCCTCCCGCTCACGGGAATCACTTGTGCGCTTCTAAGTATGCTGCCTAGGCAAATAACAGCGACGGCTGCTAGTGGCGCTGCTACTGCCATATACACTATAACCAAATGCCAATTTAAGTCAGTGGAAATCTCTCTAGTGTTTTTTCTCTTGCTCTTGTTCTTGTTGTAAGCGTAAATTTCGTCTTAGACGGTTTTGTGAGCAGCGTAAGAAGGTGATCAATTTTTCATGCTTGCACGCATTTGGCTGCACTTGGTTGCATATAGATATGCCTAGATTTGTTATTTCAGTGATTGTTGGTGCATGTGTATTGTAAATATCCATGAGAATTAGTGTACGTATGTTTTTGTGTGTGTGTGCATGTGTGAGCATGTGCCAGTTTATTCAAATCTGTGTAAAACAAACAAACAGTGACAAGCCATCAACGGTGATATGCAATTATACGCTCTGCCGCATAACAGTTGTATGTGCATATGTGTGAGTGCGTATGAATATATTTACTTATCTATGTACTTATCTGATGTACATATATTCCAATATGGTAATACTTTGATTTGTGTGTGTTTTTTGGAGAAGCGAGTAAAGCATCAGTGGAATTTTGGTTGTTACCTTGCCACGGTGGATGCTGGAGGTTTCAAAGCGTCAAATGCCAACCATACCAAAGTCTTAACATTTTTTCTTTGCCATCTGGACTCGAACCTTGGCGAAGATTTAAAAATAAGAGATAGAATCTTCAGAAGTATGGAAGTTAGCCAAGCAAACAGTAGTCTTTCAGTTTTCTAGAGAAAATTTCAAGTAATCCAACAAAACCCTGAAGGTATTCTTGTTTACTGTTATACAAATTTGGACGGGTTCCTGCCACAAATGAAAACAGTTCGAATTGAAATGGTTTCCATACTGGCATACTTGGTGGCATTACCACCATTGAATACTCTTCACCGGATTAGAAAAGTCCTATGGTCTGAGAAGAGCTTAGTTATCTTCTATTTCTCTCCATTTCTCGATTTCTCTCTCTCCCGCCCCCTCTCTATTTCTCGCCCTCTCTCTCTTTCTCTATTTTAGTGAGTATAAGTGCCCCAAAGTCTCACCCTAAAATAGGTATGTCGCAATCGGACGTTGTTTCTAATTAGCAACACTAAGAGCTTTAACTTCATGAACCCTAAATAATCTCTTGGTATGGATGCCAGGACATAGTAATGAGATTATGGACGAGCTTGCAAGGAAATACCCTTCCCTTCATCTTTCACTATCATGAGTCTGGTCATACCTTTAGCCTAACCCAATCTAGCGTACATTACGGATCGATGTCCGCACTATTCGAGTGATTGGCAGTGCGTTGCAACATACGTTGGGTCATGTGTTTGTATTCTGCGGGGACAAACATTCAAGATTATTGAAAATAAATTTTAAATTAATTTTTTTATTGCGATCGCTCATTAGCAGTGAATTTAAACCCATCGGAAAGAATTTCTGACATGAAATAACAGCAAACCCACAGCGCTATTCCCTCCTCACCTATTTTGGTTGGTGTTCCTAGCACTGCGGATGTTTTCATGAATTGAAGATTTTCTTCTTCCTCTGCATCCAATAGTGAATAAATAACCGTCGAATGTTTCCTAAGAATGTTATGTTTGCTCTTGTCGCTTGCGACCTGTCTGTTGCTTTGAGTTGATTTCACGCCCTTATATATTACGGTGTTTCTTGGAATGTGCATGTCCCAATCTAGTTTTCTTCCTTCATTCATTGTTCAGAGTGTTCTCCGGGAAAATACACGTTTTTGAAAATTTGTAGCATATTTTTTGGCGGAAGTCTTAGCTGAGGCACTCACCAACACTTTTGGCATACCTAAAACTGTTCCCATCTAAAGGCATTGTCCTCTTTGCTAAGTTCATTAGGGATCCTTTATTTCAAACCGGACTTGGCGTTACTCGCTGACGCTTTAATGCGAAGGAGCTCGAAAATATTGCACAAAAAAAAAAAAAAAGAATTCTGAAAGTTCCTTGTTCAAAAGTACGTCACATGAGGAAAGTTATTGATTGTCCTTTATGTAGAGTAGGGCGAGGCGGCTAAGCTGAGAAAACAAACACACAAGGAGTTGGGTGTGTACGGCTTGGCACATACCACTAGAAAATCAAGAAACCCTGAAATATTCTGGAGAATAACAACTACGGCCGATTTTCTCGTTCATCTTATATCATATTTACTAAGTTACTGGATGTAAAAGGCGTGATTTGGGGAATTATTCGTCTTAAGTAGGCCCTTTTGTGAGTTGAGCAGCTTACTTTCGATCATTTAAAAAAATATATAAATTTTTTTTTAAACTCTCATTTCCACGTGGTGCTTTTAAAGTTTCAAACTTTGCACTCCATACCTTACACATCATTTTCCACAACAAATTTACGTGTTTGCATGTGTGTGTTTGCGTGTCGGCAGGTGTTTGCATAGGATTTGCATGCATTACATACACCATACTATAGCACCCTCAACCCTCATAAGTAAAACTGATTATACAGAGTTCAATGAGAGAAAAAAGAGGAAATACAAGTGGAGGGGGATACGCAGAATAAAATGTTACAGCAATTACTTTTGTATAAATATCAAATTGAGTGATTTTTAAACTTCTTCCATGTCAACCGTGACCTACCGCACCCTCCGGCGATGCTGGCGTTGGTAAACCGTGTCGTGAGCAGGTGTTACATTTGCACTAAAAAAATATGGCATAGGGTTATCCGATTTGCGGTTATCAAAATAAACGTATATAGAATGCATGAATCCATGAAATTCCATTTCCTATTATAGAGTTTGAACCTTAGTAAAACAATACATCAGTCCAATGACCGCTTCGTAAACTTTTGTAAACTTCGATCCGTTTGAGGTAATTTTGGACCACTTTTTGGTGCAGAGGTGGCGGTAACTCAGCCACAACTTGACGAATGTTGGTTTACAAGTGGTCAAGAATTAAAGCTTTATCGGCATAAACACGGTCCTTCGCGTAGCCCCACAAAAAAAGTCCAACGATGTCAAATTGCACGATCTTGGTTGCCGATTGACATCCCCAAGACGAGAGATTACGTGAACGGAAAATATCTCTCACAATAAACCCACATTCGCTCGTGTTGTGTAGAATGTTGGAGCCACTTATTGCAGGCCAAAAACAGTCGGTTATCATACGACCACACTGCTCTGAATTAACAGACAACCAAAGAAGTATGTTCCAATCACACCTCCGTACCAAAGGGCGCACCAGACAGTAAGTTTTTTTTTTTTTTTGTTTTTTTTTTTTTTTTTTTAGATGTAATGACCTCTATTCAATTATTTGAGAATTCTCGAAGCCCAAGTCAATTTCGCTTATTTACGTATCTACCCAGTGCGAATGGTCAGCTAGCTTCAGATGTTGTGTGAGGTGGAATTTGTATGGACTTAGGTGTAAGTCCAAGTGCAAAATATGTCAGAATGTGCTGTAAGAAAAGCCTAGGTCTTGAGAATGTCGAGAAATAGACACATTCGGGTCTTCGACAACACTTTCACCTGCAGCAGCGATATTTGAGATGGAACAAGCAAAGCGATGATGCTCAGGCCGTACAATATCTGTAACCGATGCAGCCACTTCAAATTTCTTTAAAAGTTTACCAATTGGTTGAGTAGTTTGAAACGATTATGTGCACCATAATCTCCTCTTAAAGCACGAGGCGTTGCCACGTTTGAATCACCATTTCTGTAGTAGGTTTTAACAATTTTAACGCATTTTGCGATCCATTTTCATAAATTCCTGATTTTTAACCAAAATAAAACATGTTTGGTTTGACAGTTAGGCTGGAGAGATGTCAAAATACAGGCCTGCACTTTCGTGATCTCTAAATGGATAACCTTTTGTATTACTCATACGCACAGGTGTGGTGCACAGAGTAAGAAATTTACTATATTTTTCATTACTTCATTTTTTTCACACGCTCAAATAAGCATAAATCACGCTTTAAATGAGTTGTCGGTTTGAGCAGCACACAATTGCAAGCATGAATACATGTGAATATAAATCACTAAACACCCTGCTGAAACAATTGTGGCGTGTGTGTCTTTTATGATTACGTATTTGTGTGTGTAGCGGTGTTCCACTTCACGCTAATGGGCACATTCCGCCACTCGCAGCCACATTTTATTGGTAATAAAGTCATATTAAAATAATTCAAACTATAAAAGTATATACCAACACTTCATTAACACATACTTACTTGTACTCATATTTATGTTATGTTGATTTGTAATTTCAAATCAAAAAAAAAGAACATTGAAAAACCTAATGAGCGCAACTAATACAGAAGTCAAAAAGGCAAAGAAAAAAAATTAAAATTAATGGCAAATGGAATGCAATGCACATTTCCTTTCCATTACTCTCTCTCTCTCTCTCTATCTCTCTTTCTATTTTTTCCCATTAATTAACTGAATTTTAATTGGCGCAAGTGGTGCAAGTGGCCAAAGCGGCACGTGAGAATGTGAGGAAATAATAGAGACTAACATTTCTCATACGGTCACGGAAGTAATAAATGCCATTTGTGGGCATACTAATATACTAAGTTACATACATTAAAACATACATAGGAGGATGAGGAAATGTGTAGAAGTTCACGCAAGTGAGAAAAGTTTTTGACTACCATTCACCTGAACGATTTTTTTTACGTCTGGTTCAACCAACTCACGATTTCCGGCCTTAGACCAAGTATCCTCTGCGAAGCCAAAAAAAAATCCGTTTGAAAGCAAACAAAAGTAAGAAGGCGAATCCGCTGCAGTGTAGGGTTTTTGACCCACTACATAAAAAAATTACAGTTCAATGAAAAATCAGCAAATGTCTCTGATGAGACGACCCCTGCGAATGTTTAAAGGATCACCATTTGAGATTATACACCTGGAATATCCGCTCTCTCAATTATTAAGGTGCCGCTGCCCAGCTGGTTGATGTGCTCGTAAGACTAAATCCTGACATCGCCGCCGTCCAAGAACTGCGATGGACGGGGCAAGTATGGAAAAGGGTGGGACCTTGTGAAATCTACTAAAGCGGCCATTTAAAGGAATGCAATTGTGGTGTTGGGTTTGTCGTGGTAGAAAGCATTTATGAGCGCTGCCCCCGCCACGATGTCAAAATTGTGATAGGCGATTTCAACACCAGGAAGGGCAAACAAGGTATCGCAAAAAATGGAAAATTCAGCCTTCACGACGAAACATCCCCAAACGGGCTGAGGCTGATTGTATTAGCCGGGGCGCGAAAAATGGTCGTCTGTAGTACGAGATTGCAGCACACGAAAATTCATTAAGCTACATGGCTTTCGCCAGGCAAAAAAACACGCAAACAAATCGATCATGTTATGATAAATGGAAGACATATATCCAGTGTTCTAGATATGCGTACATTCCGACGGTCAACAAAGACAAAGAAGGTTCGACGCCGAAAATCTGCAATCAAAGCAGATATCTAACAAGTTTTCTACTCGGTTTGCGCACCTGCTCTCTGAGAGCACTGATCAGCAACTCGATATAAAGGAGCTGTAGAGCGAAATAGAAAACTCCTTACGCACCGCTGCTTCGGAAACAATTCGTTTTCAACAATACTAGAAAAACTTATGGTACGATGAGGTGGAGAGAAAGCAGACTGCCTACCTCGCAACTTTGTGATCGACTACAATACGTGCGGGGTGAGATAGATACCGAGAGCTGAAGAGCGAAACCAAGTGTATTTGCAGACGAAAAATTAAGCGGCCGAAATACGCGAGTACGAAGAGCTTGCAAAGCTGGCCGACTAGGGGAATATTCTATGAAAAGATGCGGCGACTTGCAGAGGGGTTCAAGACCGAAGCAAGCTCGTGTAGGGATAAAGTCGATAATCTGGTGACAGATGTTCAGAGCACACTTATTGTATGGAGGGAAGACTATCCAACCTGCTCAAATGCAGTGAAAGCAAAAACCCAGGAGATGGCGAATTCGAAACCTCAATCGGTGACGATGGTATGGACGTTCCATCACCCGACTATAAAGAAGTTCGAATAGCGATTGCTCCCTTAAAAAATAACAAAAATGCGGGGGCCGATGGCTTACCGGCAGAGCTATTCCTGCTTCTCTGCAGGAATATTATCAGACGAACGCATGCCCGACGATTACAACCTCAGCGTGCTCTGCCCAATCGAAAACAGGGGAACTTCGCCATCTGCTCCAATTATCGTGGGATAAGCCTTCTCAATATCGTATATAATGTCTTATCTAGTGTATTATGTGAAAGATTAAAGCCCCCCGTTAACAAACTGATCGGACCTTATCCGTGTGGCTTTAGACCTTGCAAGTATACCATTGATCAGATATTCACCATGCGACAAATCGTGCTGATGACCCGAGTGAAAAAATCGATACACACCACCTTTAAAGGTGCCCACGACAGTGCGATAAGTTTTTTTCCAGTTTTGCAGGTTCTTAATATAGCGACACTCGTAATAATTAAGAATCCATCACAGTATTATTTTTCAGACCACAAGGGTAGAAATCATGTCGACGAGAAACCCATATAAAAATCCGTTTATAAGTTTTTGAGCTTATCGAAAACAGACAGACAGATAAATAATTACTGGAAATCCTTTGAGCAATGTTACCTTTGGAAAATAACAATTTTTTTCTTAAATTATAAAAATTTAAATACATTTTGTTTCTTTTGAGAAAATAAACAAACGAAAAGCCCGATTAATCAATTAATGACGTTCACTTCTTAGTCTCCAGCCACTTAACACCTTTAAAATTGAAAATAAATATTTAAATAACTATTTATACGCACACACATACATATATATGTACATAATATTGAAGAAAGTAGAATACTTACATAAATATATCTACAATAATCAGCTTTAAAGTCAGTTAGCTTGTGTACGCAAACCTCATGGGAGATAAGGGGGATTACTAATTTTATATTCAAAGCCCATTAAAATGTATCAAATGTCTTTATATCCATATTTAATTTACCGTTTCTTGCAATTAATTTGCTAATAAAGTAATTTTCCAAGGAATGACAGTTTAAACATACACATACATAAATACAAAAACTTTACAAGATAAACAGAGCTTTTGAAACATTATATTGGAAGCTGAGGAATTTTACACTTAATCGCTCTCCCCACAAATCGCACTCAATCAAAGTTAAGTGAAAATTCCTCGAAAGACTTGTGGCTAATATAACGGCCTTTATCTATCTCTCTCTCTCTCTCTCTCTCTCTTTATCTCTCTCCCTCTCTTTATCTCTCACTCACTCAGTTCTCCTCTAGATGCTGACTTTGACAGCTAACTTTGTTTCCACATCGACGGTTTAACGCTTGCCATCGTCTTCGTAATGCAATTTTAATTTATGAGCCGTAATTTTGCCACAAAAATAATTATGTTTTTCACCAAAATGTATCCCTTGAGGCAACTCATGAAATTTCGTTGAATGTCTTTTAAATGTCCTATGCATAAGTAAGAGCGTTAGATGATGGGAAGAAGCAAGTGACGCTAGTGAAAAGCCAAAAAGCACCAACAGCGAGACAAGACAAGAGCAATGGATGTTTATTTCAAAATGCACATCTATTAAAGCAACGGTGTGAAAAAAATAATAAATATATAAATAAAATAAAAATAATAATAATAAAAAAATAATAAATAAATAAAAAACAAAAAAAAAATAATTAAAAATGTAATAAGATACGAAAAAAAATAAAAAAATTAAAATTAATTAAAATAAAAGACAAAATAAAATAAAATTAAATTAAATTAAATTAAATAACAATAAATAATATAAAATAAACTGAAAAAAATTAAATTAATTAAATAAAAAATAAAATAAAATTTTATAAACTTAAATAAAATTTAAAAAAATAAAATAAAATATCATTAAATATAGTAAAATAAAAAAAAAATAAAAAAATAAAAAAATAAGATTAAATTAAATCGAATAAAAAAAAAAATAAAAAATAAAATAAACGAAAATATAAAAAATATAAATAAAAAAAGTAAAAAAAATATAAAAAAATATAAAAAAAAATAAATATAAGAAAAAAAATAAAATAACATATAATAAATTAAAATAAAATAACATAAAATAAAAAAATAAATAAAAAATAAAAAAAATAAATAAAATAAAAAGAATAAAAAAAAAATTAAAAATAAAAAAAATAAAATAAATTAAATTAAAATGAATTAAAAAAAAAAATAAAAGAAAAAAAATAAAATAAAAAATAAAAAATAAAAATAAAAAAACAAAACAAAATAAAATAAAATAATGAAGTAAAATAAAATAAAAAAAATAAAATAAAATAAAAAAAATAAAAAAAAAAAAATAAATAAAAAAATAAAAAAAATAAAAAATAAGAAAATAAAGTAAAAGAAAACAAACTCAAATAAAACAGAATATTAGAACAATAAATAAATATTATAACATAAACTAAAAAAAAACTTGAATTAAATTAAATATAACACAATAAAATGGAAAACCTAAAATAAAATTAAATTAAATTAAATCAAATCAAAGATACATACAAAAAAATATAAAAAATTAGTTCGTTTTGGTAAAAATACAACTGAATAAAAATATGAAATTAATTTAAATTAAATATATAAACAAAAAAATTCTAATAAGATGAAAAAATAAAAATAAAATAAAATAAAATAAAATAATTAAAAAAAAAATAAAAAATAAAAAAAATAAAATAAATTAAATTAAAATGAAGTAAAAAAAAATAAAAGAAAAAAAATTAAATAAAAAAAAAAAATTAAATAATGAAGTAAAATAAAATCAAATATATAAAATAAAAAAAAATAAAAAAAATAAAAAAAATAAAAAAAATAAGAAAATAAAATAAAAGAAAACAAACTCAAATAAAACAGAATATTAGAACAATAAATAAATGTTATAACATAAACTAAAAAAAAACTTGAATTAAATTAAATATAACACAATAAAATGGAAAACCTAAAATTAAAATAAATTAAATTAAATCAAATCAAAGATACATACAAAAAAATATAAAAAATTAGGTCGTTTTGGTAAAAATACAACTGAATAAAAAAATGAAATTAATTTAAATTAAATATATAAACAAAAAAAATTCTAATAAGATGAAAAAATAAAAATAAAATAAAATAAAATAATAAAAATTATGATGTATTAAAAGAAATTAATAAAATTGTATAAAAATTAAATGTAAAGTTTTAATTAAATTAAATAAATTTTAATGAGTTTTAACAAACTGAAACATATTTGCCACTCAAAAAGCAGGAATAGGAATAACATTTTCACGTCAGGACGAGCCAAGGATTAACCACACATCACATTTATGGGCTAAAATGAACCTTCTCACTTTGAAAACAATATCCATGCAAGCCAGTGGATTTCGCGCAATTTTGAAATAATAAATGCTATAGGCTCGTTTTTGGTTCACCCTAATACACGTGATATCATAAGTACGCAGATATAAAAAGATAAATATACAAAGACGAGGGAGTAAATTCCGATTTCCGTGCGATAAACATTCAAACATGTATATTATCCACATTCTTGTGTTGACATATTTGCAATAAAAATAACACAAGCATTGAGGCAACTCATGCATAAGTAGCTTGTGTATGTAAGTTACATATATCCCTGCAAATATTTATGGACCATATGGTCCATTGGAGTACCTATAAATATACTCCACTGTGGCAAATTTTGGACCAACTCATGTGTTTACACTAACTTTGTGCGTCACGATCATTCTTCGTGTTATACCGATCGCAAGCACTACACGAAGTTACAATTGCGCAATAAGTTCTACACTCGTATACAGAAAATGTGTGGAAATGAAACTGAGTCAGTTTCGTTCCGTTGTTGAGCTCTGCTGCTACGCAAAGGGACTGCATAAGTCAATATTATTTCAATGAAAATACGTAGAATAAATACGCAAACTAATACATATTATATATTTATTAACAATAGTCTATTAATATTAATATAAATTTATATAAAAAATTTTATATTTTACTAACTTTCACCATAGAAAATGCTATTCGAAACTGAAGAGTATGTTCGAATGTAATTTTTCGCATAAACTCCAAAATATAATCCCCTGCAGGTACTTCATGGAGTACTCGGGTGTTATGCAGAGATGGATTATATGGTCCAGCCCTAGAACATCACAATGTTAATTGGATCATATTTTTTGTATGGATTGTGGCAGGTCTTGGATTACTCTATTGTCCGCGTGGATTATATATTTCACGCGTGCATGGAGTACTCGCCTTGTTTGCAGGGATATACATAAATACGCACGAGTGTATATATATTCATATATATATATATATATATATATATGTATATGTGTGAATAAATGCGCTTCTATATCGGCATATCCATTTACCTTAAATCCGCCCTTCAGGGAATTGTCAGTAACAGCAACAGCATTTAAGGCTAAATGCCAATTTGAGCGTTTTTCAACGCCTCACAATGCCTGCTGCGTGGCTATAAATACGTTAAAGAAACTCCATACATACAAACATACTTTGCAAACATATTAACGCTATTGTAAGTTAAACAGACAGCCGCAAAGCAATTGAAATTCTTTTTTTTTTCAATGCAAATTCCATTTTCTTATAATTGGGTTTGCGCTGCCGACACGCAAATTCGTCAAAAAAAATTCCTTAAAAAGGGGAATAATTAGAAATTTTCAAAGTGTAAGGTGGAGTATATTGGGTATGTGTGTGACAGGGAACAAAGTGGATACGTGTTTATCTGCGTTTTTCGTATATCCTTCATACATAGGCGTGTACGAAACATATTCAACGTCGGTAAAAAAAAAGGCATAATAAAAGAAACATATTACATATGCACACCCATTCTATACAACAACAAAATTATTGTTTGTTTTTCTTTAATAGGTAATAAATTTGGTACATAAATATCCATGAATTCCCAGATGAAATCAATGCATTTCTACTTAAATCAGATAACTCGAAGAATAATTACTGGTGATTAAGTGTAAGGACAAAAGAAAGATGTGTTGTCTTCGGTCATGCCGAAAATATCAAATTTATTGTATTGCATTTTAGGATTAGATGCTAGCAAGTGGACGCTCCGTTGTCGAAATTCGACCACTTTTCTTTAGGAAAGTATTATTTTTCTAACATTCAGTACACGAAACGTATTTAAACGAGAAAGAACAGCTTTATACCTTTCAAGAACCTATTTAATTTACTGCAAAGTGCTAGATTCGATTTCGCTGATTCTCAATGTCAATATATATGTCAGATGTAAGTTCGTCTCCCGAATACTCAATTTCATGCTCTTAGATACTTTTTTGGCAGATTTCTTACTGAGAACCGTATATCTGAACAAATCGATTGTTAGAGACTTATGACGCAAAATTTGAAATCTGAAAAATCCGTCGTATATATGCTAGTGGCCGGTTCCGACAAATGATAATATAAGTTTATCTGCCTAGTAAAACTGAGGGACTAGGTGGCGTTCAAACAGACGGACAGCCGGACAACCGGACATATGGAAATGGCTAAATTAATTTAGCTCGCCGTTCTGTTACGAACGGTCTAAATTTTGGTAGGTCTTCTACTGCTCCTTTTGGTATTTGAATACTTCAGGTCAAAGTTAATACACCATTTTATGTACATGAAAGGCCATTAAATTACTTTTGCTTTAATGGAAGGGATGAAGAATAATCTGAAACCTTGGTGTACTTCCATTACTAATACCCCATTACTGTGGAGGAGTCGATTAGAGGCTCGGTCTGATTTAACCGATTTTGATGACATTTTGTGTGTCCCCCCTGTGGGTTAGCAGCTCAGCAATTTAAATCCGGTCTTCATACCGGAATTACCCGGATTTTTGTACAATCAAGTTCAAGTACTGTCAATCTAGCAACATTCCCCAAAAACCAATTTGGAGGAATATTTTTGCGGCTACTACAACAACAAGAACATTTTGTGTATCTGCTCAAGATAACTCAAAACATTTAAAAATCCAGTGGTTTTGCCACTTGTTTTGCAAATTAAATTTCAAAAAAGTTAAGAAATATCAAACCATGAGTATCAAACTGAAGAGATTTGCGCTGCTTTGCAATCTGTTTGAAATTTCATTTAGTTTTTTGATTTAGATTTGACTTGTTTTTATATTTTTCAGAAAGTGAAAAAAAATCTCGGTAGAAGTTATAGCTATTTCGGAAACCACCTCATTTCCTCATCAGATCTCTTTCCAGACACCCATGTTCGAATTGAATACAAATTTGGAATATCCACAGCACAAACCAATGGCTAAACCATTATTCTACGTGTGTATCGGGTTAACTCCGAGATATAGAAATCTTAATCGTGTAGAAATTTCGGCAAACATAATATTACAATGTGGGTATCATGAGGGATTTAAAAACGTTTTTGAAAATGGTTTGAAAATTTTAATGCAGATAGCTCCAAAAGTTTGATGGTGGAAGGACTGCAAATTTGGATTTGAAGCTGCTAAAATTCAGATGTCAAAAATTAAAAAATTACACCATTACACTTGCGGTGAATGCACAATGGAACATAGAGATTAGTTCGATGATCCTGACGAATGCGATGGTTCGCACCAATTCGGATTTTTCGTCGGCAATACAAAGAAAAAGACGAAAGAGTAATTCAGGAAGTGGATCAGCGAGCCTTTCAAAAAAATCGTATTTCTGGTTCGATTTTCTACAATTTTTTTAGTTTAATATGATCTCCACGTTTTCTACTGGGAAGTGGACCAGGGGTCGATCAATTCGAAAAAAAATCTTTGGAGTTCGATTTTCTTGAAATTCGGTACGTTGGTAGTCTACGCTTAGTTCAACACAAACACATTTTTTTTTTTGAAAATCTTATTTATTGTTTGATTTTCTAAATATATGAAAAAGAGTGGCATTAGTTACTACGCTTATAACTCAAGAACGGATTTCGATGATTCGTTCCAATTCGTGTTGGTCACCGGGCAGCAAAAAGAGGTTGTAATTAAGTATGTAGCTTATAGACTCCGAAACCACTCAATCGCTTTTGTTAAAATTTTCAGGATGGCCTCATTGGAGCCCGGAAAGTGCTTTTGTGAAATTATGCTAGTTTTCAAAGAGTTGTCACCTTCCAGAAGCATAAAATTCATTTAAATATAAATAATTTAAAAATTGAGAATGATTGCGAAAGATTCGGTGCTAGGGAAAGGTTTATTGAACAAAATTATTTTTTTTTCGGGGAGTAGAATAATCGATCTATTAAAAAAATCGGTGCTATGGTTCAATTAACTTCAAAGTAATGCCTGTTCGAGGAAGTGGACCAAACACCGATCTTTTTGAGAAAAATATCAAGACAAACAAATGCTGGATGTTGCTAGGAAGCGAGTTCGATATGCTTGAAATTTAGTCCATTGGTATGTTTTTTTTTATAGATTGAGAAATTAAGTGCCTTTTTCGGGGAAGGGGATCACGGATCAACAGATCGACGAAAATTGGCATGATTTGAATAAAAATATATAGAACGTTCATAGATCGCTAAGTCATGTTCGTATATGGTCTGATTTGAGTTAATGATTCGGTTACACCCACTTGGCTGCGAATTTCAACAATAATAATAAAGAGCCACAGCAACGTATAGCCGGATATTGCTAGTAACTTGAGAAAGGCGACACCGATTTCAATGAAATTTATAAAGTATATTTCGGTTCGTTTTCTTGAGTTCAGAAAACGCAGAATCTCTCTACTCGTCTCATATATATAAACCTCTTTAGAGGAAGTTTTGTGTGTGCAATCAGACATCTCTAGAATTGTTTGATTTGCAATTTAGCAGAGTTTTGAAATTGTTTATATATAAAAAACTTCTCTAAGTGTGCTCGAGTTGGCTGAGGAATAATTTGGATTTTCAATTAGGCAGAGCTACCATCTACCTCGAAATTTAAATTTGAAAAAAAAGAGAAAAAATAATTGAAATATTGCTATATTGATATCGAATAAAGGTGACTAAAGATGGCTTGAATGAGAAAATATTTTTGAGCAACGTTGTCACATCTTTAAAAATTTTAATTTAAAAATATTGATAAATTGCACTATACATTACCATATTACTACCGGTGTAAAGGGATATAAAAGACTCAATGGTGGAGACATTTTTGAGGAAAGTTGCCACCTGTTCCAAAATTTTAATACAATTCAATTGATGAGTTAAATAAAATTTTATATTGACGGTATCAAACTGAAGGGAATTAGGGTAGCTTACAGTTTAAAACATTTTTGAGGGTTGCCAACTTTTTTAAATTTAAAATACAATAAAATTGCTATGATAACAAATAATAAAATACCAATCTGAAGACGTTTTCAGTTTTTAATTTAAAATATTTATAACGTTAATTATATATTACAATAATGCTATCCAAATATAGAGTTTACAAAGAGTTTTTTTTTAGAGGTTTGGGAAATTTTAATGCAGCTGGCTGAAACAGTTTTTCAGTTATATTATTCTTGTTAATATGTACGTTTGACAAACTTATCCTGCGACCAGGTGACAAATTTCTTTGTGTAATGAACATGATAGATGTGTTTAATAAATCGCTAATCGAATAATGGAAAATGAATATTTATAATTGTGGTCGCCCATGGCTAGGGAGGTATTTCTGATATGAAATAAAAGGTCCTCATAAAAATCACAATTCCGAACAGCTGGGAGGCGTGGCTTAAAAAAAAGATGTAAGTCACTCCATTTTGTTGGCAGACATCAAAGCGGACATCAAATAGGAGCATTATGGTTGTCGTTATCACGTTATCGTCGGTTTTTTTTTAAGTCGATATCATCAGATGTCGTCGTCGA